>CM053026.1:291074354-291225006 GCA_028564925.1 Lithobates sylvaticus
AAACGAATGCAGTGTGCTTCGAAAGAGGAGAGTAACAGAGAGGGAGGTGGCTGAAGTATCCGAAAGGTGCTATGTGGGGCTAGAAGGATTCCGACACCTCCTCCCTTACGTCCACTGGATCTGGGGGAGTGAGTCCAGAGAAGACCACCATGGGATAGGGCAGCAGAAGACGCAGTGTCAGATTTGTGGTGCCAGGTTTCGGTAATGGCGAGTAAGTTAAATGAGTTGGCGATAAAGAGGTCATGGAGAGAGGTGCGTTTGTTGCAGACAGAGCGGGAGTTCCAAAGGGCACAAGTGAAAGGGAGTCTGGTCTTGGGAAGAAGAGAAATGGGAACTAAATTGTGTTGAATGCGTCTGCTGCCAGAGGGTGCAGGGTGATGGGTGCATGGGGTACAGTTAAATGATGGAGGCCCAGGGTTTGGGGATATATCTCCAGAGGTTAGAAGAAGCAGGAGGGTGAGGGAGGTAAAATGGGAGTGGGATTTATATGAAGGGACATGCCCCAGGGTCTTGGAGATTTTTAGTGTGTATGGATTTAGAATTAGCAGAAGTTGGTGGGTGCAGTAATAAGGCGAGGACAGAAGTGAGAGTAATATATATATATATATATATATATATATATATATATATATATATATGCTGTGGGGGGGGAGAAGAGGGGTGAAGGAGAGATAGTTTTAGGATAGAGGACAGAGCTGTCAAAAGGATTGGTAGAGAGTGCATGTTTCAAGGAGAAAGAGCTGAAGGGGTAAACAAGGTCACCTGATGTCTGTGTGGTGTTTTTCAAAGTTTTTTCTTGTGTTCATTTGCTTTGTGCATTCGCTGAAGTGCAGAGTCAGAAGTGCTCCCACTTATAGAAATAGCCCCACTTTGAGAAAGAGCCCCAGTTGCAAATGTGTACCCCCTGCAAATGCTTCCCCCAAAAGAAGCTTATATTTATACTGATAGGGGTGGGGTGTGGGTGGATTTCAATTAGAAATTAGGAGGTAATAAAGCTTGCTGGTTAACAGGGCAAAATTCTTACTTCTGAAACAGACTAGCAAGAGGGCACTAAAGTTAAACAGGCCATAATTTTGGGTACGACAAGAGACATAATAAAGCATTGTAATGTGGACAGGTCTACAGACGGTTAAGCAAAAATAACATACCAGCAATTATTAAATAGACATAAGAAGTTTTTGGGTGGAGATAGTTCAGTTAGCACATACCAGCAATTATTAAATAGACATAAGAAAAGCAGATAGCAGTGTTTCAGTTTTTGGGTGGAGATGGTTCAGTTAGCACATACCTGTAGGATGAGAGAAGAGATTTTCAGATGAGACAATCAGATAATCAGATAATCAGATAATGATAAATGCCGAGTCAGTGTACAGTATCTCACAAAAGTGAGTACCCTCCTCACATTTTTGTAAATATTTTATTATATCTTTCCATGTGACAAAACTGAAGAAACTACTTTTTGCTACAATGTAAAGTAGTGAGTGTACAGCTTGTATAACAGTGTAAATTTGCTGTCCCCTCAAAATAACTCAACACACAGCCATTAATGTCTAAACCGCTGGCAACAAAAGTGAGTACACCCCTAAGTGAAAATTGGGCCCAATTAGCCATTTTCTCTCCCCAATGTCATGTAACTCGTTAGTGTTACAAGGCTTTAGGCATGAATGGGGAGCAGGTGTGTTAAATTTGGTGTTATCGCTCTCATTATTTCATACTGGTCTCTCGAAGTTCAACATGGCACCTCATGGCAAAGAACTCTCTGAGGATCTGAAAAAAAAGAATTGTTGCTCTACATAAAGATGGCCTAGGCTATAAGAAGATTGCCAAGACCCTGAAACTGAGCTGCAGCACGATGGCCAAGACCATACAGCGGTTTAACAGGACAGGTTCCACTCAGGACAGGCCTCACCATGGTTGACCAAAGAAGTTGACTGCACATGCTCAGCGTTATATCCATGGGTTGTCTTTGGGAAATAGACGTATGCGTACTGTCAGCATTGCTGCAAAGGTCACCAAAGGTCTCTAACATGCACCAGCTCCGTGATGTCATCATGGAGGAGTGGAAAAAGACTCCAGTGGCAACCTGTGAAGCTCTGGTGAACTCCCTGCCCAAGATGGTTAAGGCAGTGCTGGAAAATAATGGTGGCCCCACAAAATATTGACACTTTGGGCCCAATTTGGACATTTTCACTTAGGGGTGTACTCACTTTTGTTGCCAGCAGTTTAGACATTATTGGCTGTGTGTTGAGTTATTTTGAGCATTTTGAGCATACTTTACATTGTAGCAAAATGTAATTTCTCCAGGGTTGTCACATGAAAAGATATAATAAAATATTTACAAAAAATGTGAGGGGTGTACTCACTTTCATGAGCTACTGTATATATATATATATATATATATATATAATATATAATATATATATATATATATATATATATATGTATATAAGAAAAAGAAAAAGTGCAGCGCTTATACTATAAATAATAATGATCACACTAATTAAAGTGCAAAAAAATAAGTGCAAAACAAGTGTCAATCTATATGCAAAATATAGTGACATATAAATATGCAATACAAAATTGGTGAAACATATTTGATAAGAAAAATAAATAAACTGGGGGGAATAAATAAATTAACACAAATAAAGTTCATGTGTTAAAAATAAATGTACATATACATATCAAAGACCAAAAAATTAATTATGTGACTTGATTCTTTAATTCGTTATATTTGACCACGTGGAACCCGTCACCTCTAATCACCACTTTAAAGATGGAGGCTTACCAGATCGCCAGTGACCCCCCTGTTAGGGGAGGTTGAACAGCGCAGATTGGATCACAGATCCCACTACAGACGTCCAGATAACAGAGATTATCCCGATCTCCCAGGTGTCTCCTTATCATCAGACTCAGGTGGTCACTCACGGCAAACTGGTGACCTTGAGTGGAAGTCTGAAACACTTCACGTGGCACAGGCAGGCCCAGCTCCCTCTCCAAGCAGCAACCAAAGGCAGAGCCGATCGGCCCTATAGGCACACTATGCAAGCTGCTTAGGGCCCCGCCACTGTGGGGGGGCCCCCAAGACCCAGCATCCCCCCCTGCACCTCTGGCTGGCCGTTTAGAGTGCAATGAGGAGAGGTGGGAGGAGGTGGAAGGCGGCAATCGTCAGCTCTATGGTGCCTGAGTGGGCAGCGGGATCTCCCTTGGGTTTGTAGTACTCTCAGTGTATACAGTGGAGAGGAGAAGGGAGGGGCCTCTGACCCAGGCAGGTATCAGTTTCACTTTCACTCTGCTTGAACACTGTTGCTGATGCCCGGGTCAGAGGCCCCTCCCCTCTCTGCTGTATACATTCGGAGATAGAACTACTAGCCCCAGGGAGATCCCCCTGCCTGTGGACACCATATAGCTGCCGATTGCCGCCTCCCACCTCCACCAGCCAGGTACAGGGGAACCATTGCAAGGGGGGAGTCAGCTGTTTGGGGGCCCAAATGTAAGAGGGGGGGCTTTCTGGGGACACTAATGTAAGGAAGGGGGCCTCTGGGGACACTAATGTAAGGAAGGGGGCCTCTGGGGACACTAATGTAAGGAAGGGGGCCTCTGGGGACACTAATGTAAGGAGGGGGGCCCTCTGGGGACACTGATGTAAGGACGGGGCCCTCTGGGGACACTGATGTAAGGACGGGGCCCTCTGGGGACACTGATGTAAGAGGGGGCCCTCTCTGGGGACCCTAATGTCAGGGGGGCCTCTCTGGGGACCCTGTGTAAGGAGGGGCTCTCTGGGGACCCTGTGTAAGGAGGGGCTCTCTGGGGACCCTGTGTAAGGAGGGGCTCTTTGGGGACACTAATGTAAGAGGGAAGGCTCTCTTGGGACCCTGATGTAAGGGGGGGGGGGCTCTCTGAGGACCCTGATGTAAGGGGGGGCTCTCTGGGGACCCTGATGTAATGGGAGACTCACTGGGGACCCTGATGTAAGGGGGGCTCTCTGAGGACACTGATGTAAGGGAGGCTCACTTGGGACCCTGATGTAAGGGGGGGCTCTCTGGGGACCCTGGTGTAATGGGAGACTCTCTGGGGACCCTGATGTAGGGGGATACCCTCTGGGGACCCTGATGTAAGTAGGGAGGCTCACTGGGGACCCTGATGTAAGGAGGGCTCTCTGAGGACACTGATGTAAGGGGGGGCTCTCTGGGACCCTGATGTAAGGGGGCTTTCTGGGGACCCTGATGTAAGGAGGGGCTTTCTGGGGACCCTGATGTAAGGGGATGCTCTCTGGGGACCTCATTCTGTTCTATATTGTTGTACTTATTCTTTGACTGTTTTGTTTAAAGGAGGGAGGATTGTTTTGGGAGCACTGAAGTGTCGGGTGTGACTGTGTGGCAATGGCAAATGGTTTACATAGCTCACGGGTCAAGTAGAGGGCCCCTTAGCAGAATTTTGCTTAGGGCCCCAGGGAGGTCAGAATCGGCACTGTAGAGGAGTATAGCTCCCTTAGTTCAGAGAAGCAGGATCTCCCGATCTATGGATAGTGTAGGACCCACTAATCATGGGGTACTTTGTCGCAGTAAGTGGGCTTAAGCACCATATAGCAATATGGTGTGACCAAATCTCCATATTTTTTGATAATGTTTTTTGAAAATGTCTGTCTAGGTGCTTTTAAATAGCCTTGCTGGAGGTAAATGTCAGTTGTGCGTGTGTGCGCTGTAATATGTTTGTTCTGTTGTATGGTCTTATGGCAGCACCATCTTTATGCATTTCTTTAGGGTGTGCCCCCCAAATATCTCTTTTGTCTATTGTATGGATTTTGACCAAATCCTTTTGGGTGGAGCACCCCACTCAGTAAGTACCTCAATAAGCGACCACCTGTATCATGGGCGGAGACCTGATGGGGGGTGGGGGATTGGGGGAGCAAAAAGTTCATTCTTTTCTCAGATCGCTCTTTTTTTTTTTCTCAGATCGCTCTTCCCTCGGATCGTTCTTACATTAGATATGACACCAGAGCCCCCCCCCCCCCCCTTACATCAGATATGACACCAGAGCCCCCCTTACATCAGATATGACATCAGAGCCCCCCTTCCCCTGTACTCACTGATCACTAACTGCAAAGAAGTTCCTCATTTCTCTTTCCAGGCTCCACACACTCTGTGTTCGTTCCTCAGCAGTGCTGCTGAGACTGTTCAGTCAGTACCGCTCTCTATTGCCACCTGCAGGCTGGAGGGAGGAGAACACCTAATCCTCTCTCTGAGCCACGATCCTATCTGAATGTGTCCGGTTTTCAGGGGTGCTCAAAACCGGGCACATGATTCAAATCCGGACTGTACGGGTGAATCCCATACAGGTGGCAACCCTAGGTGGTACCCAAAAGGATCTAGATGGGGGGGGGATACCAAAGGGGGGTAGGTTTGAGGGGGGTACCCATGGTAGTAACTAGGGGTGCAGGCGTGAGGAATACCTGTAGATGGTAGGGGTAGCAAAAGAGCAGGGGGAGCCCACCCCCTTACACAGAGCAACCCCACTTTTAACCAGCAACCCTCAAGACAGCTTCTAGTTTGAACAAACCTATTCCAGCGCACACATGCAAAACTGACATTTACCTCCAGCAAGGCTGTTTAAAAGCACCTAGACAGACATTTTCAAAAAACATGGGGATTTGGTCACACCATATTGCTATATGGTGCTTAAGCCCACTTACTGCGACAAAGTACCCCATGATTAGTGGGTCCTACACTATCCATAGATCGGGAGATCCTGCTTCTGCTTCTTTTGAAAATGTCTGTCTAGGTGCTTTTAAACAGCCTTGCTGGAGGTAAATGTCAGTTGTGCGTGTGTGCGCTGTAATAGGTTTGTTCTGTTGTATGGTCTTATGGCAGCACCATCTTTCTGCATTTGTAAGCTATTAGTTTGAAGCCCCAATTTGAAGTTGCCCCTACATGCCTAGCACACCTTTGATAGACATCTGACTTTTAATGGCCTCCTTTGCTGCACCCTCGAGATGGCTTTGTCCCTCTTAGTTTGCGCCCTCAGTGATAACACCCCTCCCCCTTGCAGCTCACCTTTGACAGACAGCCCACTTCGTGCTCGCCCAATCCCCTCCTTTGCTGTACCCATGAGATAGCCTGTCCTTCTATTGTACAGGCCCAATTTCAAGCTCCCCTTCTGGAACCCAACATGCCTAGCTCACGCTTGCTGCAGCCTCTTGTTGTACCCTTGATACACAGCTTGCAACCCCAACTTCCAGACGCCAACACACTTAGGACATTCTTGCTGCAGCCTCCAGGCCAATCACAATCTATTGGTGCATCAATCCAAGCATACCGCTGCCAGGATTTGAAACTCACGACTGCACAAGCCCACAGTAGCACTACTGGCGCATTAACCTGCTGAGCCACAGCCAGCTCTGCTTATGACACCTTCCGAAAGCGAGGGCTTTGTTAGACATAGAAATTTGCCAATAACTTTACAGCTGGTTGAGACGTGGGTTCTGTATCTAATATGGCCCTCCTTTTTGGCATCCCTCACAAGCAGCTCTGGCCATGGCTGAACCCTGGGTTCTCGATCTAATATAGGCCTCCTTTTTAGCAAGCCTCTCAAGCAGCTACAACAGAGGCTTAGTGGACAGATGCGCCCTGCTAACAGCCATGAGGTTGTGAGTTCGAATCCTGCTATGTGCCATGCCAAACGTGGAACATGAATTGATTAAAATTGAGCTGGTTGCAGCAAGAATTCATTCTTTTCTCAGATCGTTCTTTTTTTTTTTCTCAGATCGCTCTTCCCTCGGATCGTTCTTACATTAGATATGACACCAGAGCCCCCCCCCCTTACATCAGATATGACACCAGAGCCCCCCCCCCCCTTACATCAGATATGACACCAGAGCCCCCCTTACATCAGATATGACATCAGAGCCCCCCTTCCCCTGTACTCACTGATCACTAACTGCAAAGAAGTTCCTCATTTCTCTTTCCAGGCTCCACACACTCTGTGTTCGTTCCTCAGCAGTGCTGCTGAGACTGTTCAGTCAGTACCGCTCTCTATTGCCACCTGCAGGCTAGAGGGAGGAGAACACCTAATCCTCTCTCTGAGCCACGATCCTATCTGAATGTGTCCGGTTTTCAGGGGTGCTCAAAACCGGGCACATGATTCAAATCCCGGACTGTACGGGTGAATCCCATACAGGTGGCAACCCTAGGTGGTACCCAAAAGGATCTAGATGGGGGGGGGATACCAAAGTGGGGGTAGGTTTGAGGGGGGTACCCATGGTAGTAACTAGGGGTGCAGGCGTGAGGAATACCTGTAGATGGTAGGGGTAGCAAAAGAGCAGGGGGAGCCCACCCCCTTACACAGAGCAACTCCACTTTTAACCAGCAACCCTCAAGACAGCTTCTAGTTTGAACAAACCTATTCCAGCGCACACATGCAAAACTGACATTTACCTCCAGCAAGGCTGTTTAAAAGCACCTAGACAGACATTTTCAAAAAACATGGGGATTTGGTCACACCATATTGCTATATGGTGCTTAAGCCCACTTACTGCGACAAAGTACCCCATGATTAGTGGGTCCTACACTATCCATAGATCGGGAGATCCTGCTTCTGCTTCTTTTGAAAATGTCTGTCTAGGTGCTTTTAAACAGCCTTGCTGGAGGTAAATGTCAGTTGTGCGTGTGTGCGCTGTAATAGGTTTGTTCTGTTGTATGGTCTTATGGCAGCACCATCTTTCTGCATTTTTTAGGGTGTACCCCCCAAATATCTCTTTTGTCTATTGTATGGATTTTGACCAAATCCTTTTGGGTGGAGCACCCCACTCAGTAAGGGTGGAGACCTGGTGTTCTCCCATATAGAGGAGCAGAGCCGATCGGCCCTATAGGCACACTATGCAAGCTGCTTAGGGCCCCGCCACTGTGGGGGGGGGCCCCCAAGACCCAGCATCCCCCCCTGCACCTCTGGCTGGCCGTTTAGAGTGCAATGAGGAGAGGTGGGAGGAGGTGGAAGGCGGCAATCGTCAGCTCTATGGTGCCTGAGTGGGCAGCGGGATCTCCCTGGGGTTTGTAGTACTCTCAGTGTATACAGTGGAGAGGAGAAGGGAGGGGCCTCTGACCCAGGCAGGTATCAGTTTCACTTTCACTCTGCTTGAACACTGTTGCTGATGCCCGGGTCAGAGGCCCCTCCCCTCTGCTGTATACATTCGGAGATAGAACTACTAGCCCCAGGGAGATCCCCCTGCCTGTGGACACCATATAGCTGCCGATTGCCGCCTCCCACCTCCACCAGCCAGGTACAGGGGAACCATTGCAAGGGGAGGAGTCAGCTGTTTGGGGGCCCAAATGTAAGAGGGGGGGGGCTTTCTGGGGACACTAATGTAAGGAAGGGGGCCTCTGGGGACACTAATGTAAGGAAGGGGGCCTCTGGGGACACTAATGTAAGAGGGCGGCCCCTGGGGACACTAATGTAAGGACGGGGCCCTCTGGGGACACTGATGTAAGGACGGGGCCCTCTGGGGACACTGATGTAAGAGGGGGCCCCCTGGGGACACTAATGTCAGAGGGGGGGCTCTCTGGGGACCCTGTGTAAGGAGGGGCTCTCTGGGGACCCTGTGTAAGGAGGGGCTCTCTGGGGACCCTGTGTAAGGAGGGGCTCTTTGGGGACACTAATGTAAGAGGGAAGGCTCTCTTGGGACCCTGATGTAAGGGGGGGCTCTCTGAGGACCCTGATGTAAGGGGGGCTCTCTGGGGACCCTGGTGTAATGGGAGACTCTCTGGGGACCCTGATGTAGGGGGATACCCTCTGGGGACCCTGATGTAAGTAGGGAGGCTCACTGGGGACCCTGATGTAAGGAGGGGCTCTCTGAGGACACTGATGTAAGGGGGGGCTCTCTGGGGACCCTGATGTAAGGAGGGGCTTTCTGGGGACCCTGATGTAAGGAGGGGCTTTCTGGGGACCCTGATGTAAGGGGATGCTCTCTGGGGACCTCATTCTGTTCTATATTGTTGTACTTATTATTTGACTGTTTTGTTTAAAGGAGGGAGGATTCTTTTGGGAGCACTGAAGTGTCGGGTGTGACTGTGTGGCAATGGCAAATGGTTGACATAGCTCACGGGTCAAGTAGAGGGCCCCTTAGCAGAATTTTGCTTAGGGCCCCAGGGAGGTCAGAATCGGCACTGCATGAGGGTTTTAGCAACTGAGGTGGGCTGTATTTGTGCAGTGAGGCCTGGCATGCCGGTGTTTGCTTTGTCCTACAAAAAAATAAAGTGAGCACTCATGGAATCTGCCCTGGGGTTAATTGAGATGAAGGGCTCAGACACGTACCTCAGAGGTAAACCTGACGTGCAGAGGGAGACCTCTCGTACAACCCTGGTTCCCGGGTCACTGAAGTTTGGGACAGTGACTGTAGGAGCACAGTGAGGTAAGCGTGCCTGCGGAGTTCTCTGGAACTGGAGATGATGACCACTGGAAGAAGCTGGAACCGGCTGGAGTGCTGAGGATGCCGGTCAGCCGGATGCAGGTATGCTGGATGCAGGTAAGCTGGATGCAAATGCGACAGGAAGCAACAAGCGCAAGCGGGTGCGCACGGCAGGCAGGAGCGGGGTCAGACAAGCCAGGTCATACACAGTGGATCAGTTCAGGCAGAATCGGCAGGCAAGGGTTGAGTCCAGAGTTCAGGGTGGTTCTGGGATGAGCCGAACACCCCCCCCCGTTCGGCTCGCACCAGAACCCGCGAACGGACCTAAAGTCCGTGCGAGCTTTAGAACCCTATTAGTTTAATGGATGCGAACGTTCGAAATTAAAAGTGCTAATTTTAAAGGCTAATATGCATGTTAATGTCATAAAAAGTGTTTGGGGACCTGGGTCCTGCCCCAGGGGACAAGTATCAATGCAAATTTTTTTTAAAAAACTGCCGTTTTTTCAGGAGCAGTGATTTTAATAATGCTTAAATTGAAACAATAAAAGTGTAATATTCCTTTAAATTTCGTACCTGGGGGGTGTCTATAGTATGCCTGTAAAGGGGCGCATGTTTCCCGTGTTTAGAACTGTCTCTGCAAAAAGTGTCATTTTTGCAAGTAAAAAAGCTATTTAAAATCACTCGCGGCTAATGTGTAATTGACGGCTCCCGTAATACAGAGAACAGTCATTCATTGAAACTGAAAGTCATTCATAAAAAAAAAGTCATTGATAAAAAATTAAAAAAAATTAAAAAAAAAAAAGCTTGGGGGTCCCCCCAAATTCAATAACCAGGCCCTTCAGGTCTGGGATGGATATTAAGGGGAACCCCAGCCAAAAAAAAAAAAAAAATGGCGTAGGGTCCCCCTCAAAATCCATACCAGACCCTTGAGGTCTGGGATGGATTTTAAGGGGAACCCTAGCCAAAAAAAATGGCGTGGGGTCCCCCTCAAAATCCATACCAGACCCTTATCCGAGCACGCAACCTGGCAGGCCGCAGGAAAAGAGGGGGGGACGAGAGCGGCCCCCCCTCCCGCCTGAACCGTACCAGGCCACATGCCCTCAACATTGGGAGGATGCTTTGGGGTCCCCCCCAAAGCACCTTGTCCCCATGTTGATGAGGACAAGGGCCTCTTCCCCACAACCCTGGCCATTGGTTGTGGGGGTCTGCGGGCGGGGGGCTTATCGGAATCTGGAAGCCCCCTTTAACAAGGGGACCCCCAGATCCCGGCCCCCCCCCTGTGTGAAATGGTAAGGGGGTACAAAAGTACCCCTACCATTTCACCAAAAAAGTGTCAAAAATGTAAAAATGACAGGAGACGGTCTTTGACAATTCCTTTATTAAAATCTTCTTTCTTCTTTCTTCATCCTTCGGTTTCTTCATCTTCTCCTTCCGTCATCTTCTTCCATCTTCTTCCATCTTCTTCTTCCTCCGATCCGCTTCTTCTTGCGCTGGTCTTCTCGTCCTTCTCGTCCGGCATCTTCTCCGTCCGTCGGCGTCGGTGTCGGTGTCTGTCTCTTCTTGGGCCGCTCCGCGCAATGGGAGGCTCCCGCTGTGTGAGGCTCCGCTCCGTCTGACAGGTCTTTTATAACGGAGGGCACCTGGTGACCCCGCCCCCCTCTGACGTCATGGGGAAAGCCATAGGGAATTCCCCATGACGTCCCCGTGCGTCAGAGGGGGCGGGGTCACCAGGTGCCCTCCATTATAAAAGACCTGTCAGACGGAGCGGAGCCTCACACAGCGGGAGCCTCCCATTGCGCGGAGCGGCCCAAAGAAGAGACACCGACGCCGACGGAAGAAGATGCCGGACGAGAAGGACGAGAAGACCAGCGCAAGAAGAAGCGGATCGGAGGAAGAAGAAGGAATGGAAAGAAGATGGAAGAAGATGACGGAAGGAGAAGATGAAGAAACCGAAGGATGAAGAAAGAAGAAAGAAGATTTTAATAAAGGAATTGTCAAAGACCGTCTCCTGTCATTTTTACATTTTTGACACTTTTTTGGTGAAATGGTAGGGGTACTTTTGTACCCCCTTACCATTTCACACACAGGGGGGGGGGCGGGATCTGGGGGTCCCCTTGTTAAAGGGGGCTTCCAGATTCCGATAAGCCCCCCCGCCCGCAGACCCCCACAACCAATGGCCAGGGTTGTGGGGAAGAGGCCCTTGTCCTCATCAACATGGGGACAAGGTGCTTTGGGGGGGACCCCAAAGCATCCTCCCAATGTTGAGGGCATGTGGCCTGGTACGGTTCAGGCGGGAGGGGGGGGCGCTCTCGTCCCCCCCTCTTTTCCTGCGGCCTGCCAGGTTGCGTGCTCGGATAAGGGTCTGGTATGGATTTTGAGGGGGACCCCACGCCATTTTTTTTGGCTAGGGTTCCCCTTAAAATCCATCCCAGACCTCAAGGGTCTGGTATGGATTTTGAGGGGGACCCTACGCCATTTTTTTTTTTTTTGGCTGGGGTTCCCCTTAATATCCATCCCAGACCTGAAGGGCCTGGTTATTGAATTTGGGGGGACCCCCACGCTTTTTTTTTTTGTTTTTTATTAATGAATGACAGTTCTCTGTGTTACAGGAGCCATCAATTCATTAGCCGCGAGTGCTTTTAAATAGCTTTTTTCCTGCAAAAATTACACTTTTTTGCAGGGAAAGTTCTAAGCACAGGAAACCTGCCCCCCTTCACAGGCCACCTATAGACACCCCCCAGATGTGATACTGCAATGCTGTTCTAACAGCACGCACACACAAATCCCCAGAAATAGAGCATATCTTGTCAGCAGTCAGCAACACACTGACACGCTGACACTGTGACTGAAACATAATATGCGAGGCCGCCGCCGCGGCGGCCTCTTATACCGTGGGGCGTGTACTAAAGCCCCTGAGCTATAATTGGCTACAGGCATCCTGCCTGTAGCCAATTATGGCTCTCCTCGCTGCCGGCGCTGTGATTGGCCAAGCATGCGGGGTCACAGTGCATGCTTGGCCAATCATCAGCCAGCATTGCACTGCGACTAGCGCAATGCATTGCGGGCCGCTCGCATCACACGAATTTGATGCGAGCGGCCCCAATAGTTCTGGGCTCGCCGAGCGAGCGAACGCCCGGTGCTCGATTCGAACATGGGTTCGAATCGAACACCGGGCCCATCCCTACTCATAAAGAATTATATTAGTCCTTTATTAGACAAATCAATGATGTCAGTGAGGCAAGTATTCTTTCCCTTTAACCCAATTTAGTGTTAAAAGTGGGCTTCCTGTTTGGAGAGACACTGCGCACACTGGGGGGGGGGGGTCTATTGATGCTGGTTGCTGGTTTATTGTTGTTGAGGGGTTCTATTGTTGGGGTGTTTCTATCATTGCTGATGGGGGATTTTGTTGTGGGGGATTATATTGTTTCTGGCTACAGAGGATTTATTTTACTATTTTTCTTATTGTCAGTAACAAATTCCATACAAATTACTTAGCACCACAAAATAATACTCGGTTCTGTAATCTCTAAAACAGGGGTACAGGGGTAGAAGGTGAAACCAAAGGACAATGCTTGGAGGTGGGTATGAGGCAGAGAACAGGAGTGACTCAAAAGGGGGGAGTACCTGCGCCTATTCTTTAAGAAAAAAAGCTCTGACTTCAGTTATGTGCTAACATACATGCTAACACACTTAGTTTACTTCAAAACTCTGGTTTAGTCAGTCAGTGGAGATTGGTAGTGGTGTTTTTTTTCAGTCACACAACTGGGTGGGCTCGGAGCGCAGTGCTCTACGTCCACCCTATTTTGAAGCCTATTAGATCCTCTGGCTATAATCATGTGCTTAACCCCCCCCCATTGGAATCCATGCATCCGGTGCCCTGTTTGTAGATCAGGGGGCCGGACGCATTGATAGGGTGGGCGATGCCCGTGCGCCCCTAGTGGATGGATCGCCACTGGGTGTAGTACCACATTGACTTCAATTCACCACAGGTGACTTCTATTAACCTACTTAGGCCTGGTTCAGACTATTTTGGCTGTGCGAGCCACATTTGTGTGGGCACAGCAGCACCAATGTTAAAATGCACTGGCAGGAATATCGCATGGTGCTTTAGCCCACAACTGCAAATGGGACTGATGCGAGTGAACAATATATACTGTATGTAAAGCGCTGCGTAAATTGACGGCGCTATATAAGTAACTGTAGTAAATAAATATCTTAGTGCAGACATCGAGGAAAATCAGTCTGCCAATCACACTAGCAGGAGACCTCCAGGTTTCCATATTGCAATGAAATTTATGACAGTAATAGGAAATTTTCCAGAAGACTGCCATTTGAAATGGCAAGGCCATTTTGTTATTCAAATCATTACAAAATGGTTTGTCTGTACAATGTTAGAAGCGATATTAATTTCTTTTCTGAAAGTGCGGAGCTTTCTTTTAAAGTAATTTCAAACCCCAGCGATAGCCCCATACACCCCAGCGCAACCATAGGCACTCCTATGAAATCACTCACCCTTATTTCCCTGTACAAGTGGAGTATGTGAAACTGACCCTCCTTACGAATAAGCGTCTGGTATCTCCACACTATTGCGAACACCGAGCGGGCTCTCCCCTACATTCAATTTGCATGTCAAGACCGGAACCGGCTCTCTATGGAGCTAAGGTTACACAGCTCCTGGGACGGCTGCAAGTGAATGCACAGATTGTTTAGCAACCTCGTCTATAGTGGTGGGGTTGAAAGAGGGAAGTAATGATTGTGCCTGTGGGCATGAAATGTAATGCATGGAGGGTATCAGAACAGTAGAGATCTCCCCGCGAATTGTATCAATCTTCTGTTTGAAGTGATTGGCGATCTTCTGGGCAGTGAGTAAGTTGGCGGGTGGAGGCGGTGGAGGACGAAGTAGAGAGTTGAAGGTAGAGAAGAGTTGACGGGGACGGGATGATAATTTGCTAATGAGAGTGATAAAATAGGTCTGCTTGGCAGAGAGGAGGCTGGAATTGTATTTTTGGAGGGCAGATTTATATTGGTTGAAATTTCTCTGAGACTTAGTCTTACGCCACAGGCGCTCATGAGCACGACTATGTTTTTTCAGACTTCTAGTATCATCTGTTTGCCAAGGTTGAAGGGGTCTGGGCCTGATTCTGTGTGTAGTGAGGGGGGCCAGTGAGTCCATTGAGGCTAGAAGTGAGCCGTTGTAGACAGAAGTGGCTAGGTTGGTGCAGGATAGGGGTGAGATTTTGTCGTAGAGATTGTCGATAGCAGAGTAGAGAAGGGAGGGGTTGAGATGACGTAGGTTTCTGCGGGTAACTTTTAGGCGGTTGGAGGGAGAGGAGGTAGAGGAAAGGGAGAGAGTGAAACTAATAAGGTGGTGATCAGAGAGAGGGAATAGTTATAGAGGTAGCATGGAGTGCAAAGGTGAGAGAAAACAAGGTCAAGGGTATTGCCTTCGGAGTGAGTAGGAGCATGTATCCACTGCTTCAGGTCAAAGGAGGAGGTTAGGCTGAGAAGTTTGGAAGGGGCAGGAGTGTTAGTATTAATAGGGATGTTGAAGTCCCCGAGAATGATTTAGGAGTTTTCAGAGGAAAGAAAGTAGGGTAGCCAGGCAGAGAAGTCATCAAGAAAGGTTGATACTGGGGGCCTATAGATCACAGCTATCCTTAGAGAAACTGGAGTGAAAAAACGAATGCAGTGTGCTTCGAAAGAGGAGAGTAACAGAGAGGGAGGTGGCTAAAGTATCCGAAAGGTGCTATGTGGGGCTAGAAGGATTCCGACACCTCCTCCCTTACGTCCACTGGATCTGGGGGAGTGAGTCCAGAGAAGACCACCATGGGATAGGGCAGCAGAAGACGCAGTGTCAGATTTGTGGTGCCAGGTTTCGGTAATGGCGAGTAAGTTAAATGAGTTGGCGATAAAGAGGTCATGGAGAGAGGTGCGTTTGTTGCAGACAGAGCGGGAGTTCCAAAGGGCACAAGTGAAAGGGAGTCTGGTCTTGGGAAGAGGAGAAATGGGAACTAAATTGTGTTGAATGCGTCTGCTGCCAGAGGGTGCAGGGTGATGGGTGCATGGGGTACAGTTAAATGATGGAGGCCCAGGGTTTGGGGATATATCTCCAGAGGTTAGAAGAAGCAGGAGGGTGAGGGAGGTAAAATGGGAGTGGGATTTATATGAAGGGACATGCCCCAGGGTCTTGGAGATTTTTAGTGTGTATGGATTTAGAATTAGCAGAAGTTGGTGGGTGCAGTAATAAGGCGAGGACAGAAGTGAGAGTAATATATATATATATATATATATATATATATATATATGCTGTGGGGGGGGGGAGAAGAGGGGTGAAGGAGAGATAGTTTTAGGATAGAGGACAGAGCTGTCAAAAGGATTGGTAGAGAGTGCATGTTTCAAGGAGAAAGAGCTGAAGGGGTAAACAAGGTCACCTGATGTCTGTGTGGTGTTTTTCAAAGTTTTTTCTTGTGTTCATTTGCTTTGTGCATTCGCTGAAGTGCAGAGTCAGAAGTGCTCCCACTTATAGAAATAGCCCCACTTTGAGAAAGAGCCCCAGTTGCAAATGTGTACCCCCTGCAAATGCTTCCCCCAAAAGAAGCTTATATTTATACTGATAGGGGTGGGGTGTGGGTGGATTTCAATTAGAAATTAGGAGGTAATAAAGCTTGCTGGTTAACAGGGCAAAATTCTTACTTCTGAAACAGACTAGCAAGAGGGCACTAAAGTTAAACAGGCCATAATTTTGGGTACGACAAGAGACATAATAAAGCATTGTAATGTGGACAGGTCTACAGACGGTTAAGCAAAAATAACATACCAGCAATTATTAAATAGACATAAGAAGTTTTTGGGTGGAGATAGTTCAGTTAGCACATACCAGCAATTATTAAATAGACATAAGAAAAGCAGATAGCAGTGTTTCAGTTTTTGGGTGGAGATGGTTCAGTTAGCACATACCTGTAGGATGAGAGAAGAGATTTTCAGATGAGACAATCAGATAATCAGATAATCAGATAATGATAAATGCCGAGTCAGTGTACAGTATCTCACAAAAGTGAGTACCCTCCTCACATTTTTGTAAATATTTTATTATATCTTTCCATGTGACAAAACTGATGAAACTACTTTTTGCTACAATGTAAAGTAGTGAGTGTACAGCTTGTATAACAGTGTAAATTTGCTGTCCCCTCAAAATAACTCAACACACAGCCATTAATGTCTAAACCGCTGGCAACAAAAGAGAGTACACCCCTAAGTGAAAATTGGGCCCAATTAGCCATTTTCTCTCCCCAATGTCATGTAACTCGTTAGTGTTACAAGGCTTTAGGCATGAATGGGGAGCAGGTGTGTTAAATTTGGTGTTATCGCTCTCATTATTTCATACTGGTCTCTCGAAGTTCAACATGGCACCTCATGGCAAAGAACTCTCTGAGGATCTTAAAAAAAGAATTGTTGCTCTACATAAAGATGGCCTAGGCTATAAGAAGATTGCCAAGACCCTGAAACTGAGCTGCAGCATGATGGCCAAGACCATACAGCGGTTTAACAGGACAGGTTCCACTCAGGACAGGCCTCACCATGGTTGACCAAAGAAGTTGACTGCACATGCTCAGCGTTATATCCATGGGTTGTCTTTGGGAAATAGACGTATGCGTACTGTCAGCATTGCTGCAAAGGTCACCAAAGGTCTCTAACATGCACCAGCTCCGTGATGTCATCATGGAGGAGTGGAAAAAGACTCCAGTGGCAACCTGTGAAGCTCTGGTGAACTCCCTGCCCAAGATGGTTAAGGCAGTGCTGGAAAATAATGGTGGCCCCACAAAATATTGACACTTTGGGCCCAATTTGGACATTTTCACTTAGGGGTGTACTCACTTTTGTTGCCAGCAGTTTAGACATTATTGGCTGTGTGTTGAGTTATTTTGAGCATTTTGAGCATACTTTACATTGTAGCAAAATGTAATTTCTCCAGGGTTGTCACATGAAAAGATATAATAAAATATTTTCAAAAATGTGAGGGGTGTACTCACTTTCATGAGATACTGTGTATATATATATATATATATATATATATATATATATATGTATATAAGAAAAAGTGCAGCGCTTATACTATAAATAATAATGATCACACTAATTAAAGTGCAAAAAAATAAGTGCAAAACAAGTGTCAATCTATATGCAAAATATAGTGACATATAAATATGCAATACAAAATTGGTGAAACATATTTGATAAGAAAAATAAATAAACTGGGGGGAATAAATAAATTAACACAAATAAAGTTCATGTGTTAAAAATAAATGTACATATACATATCAAAGACCAAAAAATTAATTATGTGACTTGATTCTTTAATTCGTTATATTTGACCACGTGGAACCCGTCACCTCTAATCACCACTTAAAAGATGGAGGCTTACCAGATCGCCAGTGACCCCCCTGTTAGGGGAGGTTGAACAGCGCAGATTGGATCACAGATCCCACTACAGACGTCCAGATAACAGAGATTATCCCGATCTCCCAGGTGTCTCCTTATCATCAGACTCAGGTGGTCACTCACGGCAAACTGGTGACCTTGAGTGGAAGTCTGAAACACTTCACGTGGCACAGGCAGGCCCAGCTCCCTCTCCAAGCAGCAACCAAAGGCAGGAACTTTATTTGTGTTCATTTATTTATTCCTCACAGTTTATTTATTTTTCTTATCAAATATTTTTCACCAGTTTTGTATTGCATATTTATATGTCACTATATTTTGCGTATAGATTGACACTTGTTTTGCACTTTAATTAGTGTGATCACTTCATTATTATTTATAGTATAAGCACTGCACTTTTTCTTTTTCCTGTAGTTCTTGTGCTCAGTATCTGGGTTATGGTGTTCAGCTGCTGCTTTTATGCTAAGGTTTACTAAGCGCAGGTTTTCTTCTACATACATATATATATATATATATATATATATATATATATTATATATATACACACACACACTATGCAATGGACTGTAGGTAGTGTAGCACAGTGTCTCAAAGGGAGCCTGGAAAGTCCCGTTGGGGGTTTACAGTACCCATTTGGGATTGGCCCATAGGATTGGGAAAAAACAAGAATGTAAGATGAACTAACTGAGTACCAGTATACTTAGAAGAAAAATATTATTTGCCACTTAAGAATGGATTATGTTACTACCATGTTGGAGAAGTTAATGTTTGCTTCGTCATTTAGTACTGGAATGTCTGTTATAGTAAAACTCTCTTTAGTAAAGTGCCTTTTAATCAAACCTGACTTGATATTCATCAAACCTGACTGGATATTCTTCTGTTGTGTACAGGGATAATGAAGAGAAGGAGAGGGTTTTAGCAACTGAGTGGGCTGTATTTGTGCAGTGAGGCCTGGCATGCCGGTGTTTGCTTTGTCCTACAAAAAAATAAAGTGAGCACTCATGGAATCTGCCTGGGTTAATTGAGATGAAGGGCTCAGACACGTACCTCAGAGGTAAACCTGACGTGCAGAGGGAGACCTCTCGTACAGCCCTGGTTCCCGGGTCACTGAAGTTTGGGACAGTGACTGTAGGAGCACAGTGAGGTAAGCGTGCCTGCGGAGTTCTCTGGAACTGGAGATGATGACCACTGGAAGAAGCTGGAACCGGCTGGAGTGCTGAGGATGCCGGTCAGCTGGATGCAGGTAAGCTGGATGCAGGTAAGCTGGATGCAAATGCGACAGGAAGCAACAAGAGCAAGCGGGTGCGCATGGCAGGCAGGAGCGGGGTCAGACAAGCCAGGTCATACACAGTGGATCAGTTCAGGCAGAATCGGCAGGCAAGGGATGGTCAGAGTTCAGGCTGGTTCTGGCAACAGAAGGTCAGGCGCAAAGGTAAACCAAGCAGGGTCAAGGAAAGCCAAAGGTCAGGACTGGAGACAGCAGCGAGGTTAGAGAGCCGGGTCAGTATGAGATCAGGTGCAGATTCCGGAACAGAACACAGGAAAAGCTGCAGATCAGACAGCAAGAGCTAACAGGAGGAGCCCCTTTTAAAGGCCATTGGGTAGGGATGAGCCGAACACCCCCCCGTTCGGCTCGGACCAGAACCCGCGAACGGACCTAAAGTCCGTGCGAGCTTTAGAACCCTATTAGTTTAGAACCCTATTAGTTATAATGGATGCAAACGCTCGAAATTAAAAGTGCTAATTTTAAAGGCTAATATGCATGTTAATGTCATAAAAAGTGTTTGGGGACCTGGGTCCTGCCCCAGGGGACATGTATCAATGCAAATTTTTTTTTTAAAAACTGCCGTTTTTTCAGGAGCAGTGATTTTAATAATGCTTAAATTGAAACAATAAAAGTGTAATATTCCTTTAAATTTCGTACCTGGGGGGTGTCTATTATATGCATGTAAAGGGGCGCATGTTTCCCGTGTTTAGAACTGTCTCTGCAAAAAGTGTCATTTTTGCAAGTAAAACAGCTATTTAAAATCACTCGCGGCTAATGTGTATTGACGGCTCCCGTAATACAGAGAACAGTCATTCATTGAAACTGAAAGTCATTCATAAAAAAAAAAGTCATTGATAAAAAATAAAAAAAATGAAAAAAAAATTAAGCGTGGGGGTCCCCCCAAATTCAATAACCAGGCCCTTCAGGTCTGGGATGGATATTAAGGGGAACCCCAGCCAAAAAAAAAAAAAAAAATGGCGTAGGGTCCCCCTCAAAATCCATACCAGACCCTTGCGGTCTGGGATGGATTTTAAGGGGAACCCTAGCCATAAAAAATGGCGTGGGGTCCCCCTCAAAATCCATACCAGACCCTTATCCGAGCACGCAACCTGGCAGGCCGCAGGAAAAGAGGGGGGGACGAGAGCGGCCCCCCCCTCCCGCCTGAACCGTACCAGGCCACATGCCCTCAACATTGGGAGGATGCTTTGGGGGTCTAAGACCCCCAAAGCACCTTGTCCCCATGTTGATGAGGACAAGGGCCTCATCCCCACAACCGTGGCCGGTGGTTGTGGGGGTCTGCGGGCGGGGGGCTTATCGGAATCTGGAAGCCCCCTTTAACAAGGGGACCCCCAGATCCCGCCCCCCCCTGTGTGAAATGGTAAGGGGGTACAAAAGTACCCCTACCATTTCACCAAAAAAGTGTCAAAAAATGGTAAAAATGACAGGAGACGGTCTTTGACAATTCCTTTATTAAAATCTTCTTTCTTCTTTCTTCATCCTTCGGTTTCTTCATCTTCTCCTTCCGTCATCTTCTTCCATCTTCTTCTTCTTCCTTCTTCTTCTTCCTCCGATCCGCTTCTTCTTGCGCTGGTCTTCTCGTCCTTCTCGTCCGGCATCTTCTTCTTCCGTCGGCGTCGGTCTCTTCTTGGGCCGCTCCGCGCAATGGGAGGCTCCCGCTGTGTGAGGCTCCGCTCCGTCTGACAGGTCTTTTATAACGGAGGGCACCTGGTGACCCCGCCCCCCTCTGACGTCATGGGGAAAGCCATAGGGAATTCCCCATGACGTCCCCGTGCGTCAGAGGGGGCGGGGTCACCAGGTGCCCTCCATTATAAAAGACCTGTCAGACGGAGCGGAGCCTCACACAGCGGGAGCCTCCCATTGCGCGGAGCGGCCCAAGAAGAGACACCGACACCGACGCCGACGGAAGAAGATGCCGGACGAGAAGGACGAGAAGACCAGCGCAAGAAGAAGCGGATCGGAGGAAGAAGAAGATGGAAGAAGATGGAAGAAGATGACGGAAGGAGAAGATGAAGAAACCGAAGGATGAAGAAAGAAGAAAGAAGATTTTAATAAAGGAATTGTCAAAGACCGTCTCCTGTCATTTTTACAATTTTTGACACTTTTTTGGTGAAATGGTAGGGGTACTTTTGTACCCCCTTACCATTTCACACAGGGGGGGGGCGGGATCTGGGGGTCCCCTTGTTAAAGGGGGCTTCCAGATTCCGATAAGCCCCCCGCCCGCAGACCCCCACAACCACCGGGCACGGTTGTGGGGAAGAGGCCCTTGTCCTCATCAACATGGGGACAAGGTGCTTTGGGGGGACCCCAAAGCATCCTCCCAATGTTGAGGGCATGTGGCCTGGTACGGTTCAGGGGGGAGGGGGGGCCGCTCTCGTCCCCCCCTCTTTTCCTGCGGCCTGCCAGGTTGCGTGCTCGGATAAGGGTCTGGTATGGATTTTGAGGGGGACCCCACGCCATTTTTTTTGGCTAGGGTTCCCCTTAAAATCCATCCCAGACCTCAAGGGTCTGGTATGGATTTTGAGGGGGACCCTACGCCATTTTTTTTTTTTTTTTTTTTTTTTTGGCTGGGGTTCCCCTTAATATCCATCCCAGACCTGAAGGGCCTGGTTATTGAATTTGGGGGGACCCCCACGCTTTTTTTTTTTTTTGTTTTTTATTAATGAATGACAGTTCTCTGTGTTACAGGAGCCATCAATTCATTAGCCGCGAGTGCTTTTAAATAGCTTTTTTCCTGCCAAAATTACACTTTTTGCAGGGAAAGTTCTAAGCACAGGAAACCTGCCCCCCTTCACAGGCCACCTATAGACACCCCCCAGATGTGATACTGCAATGCTGTTCTAACAGCACGCACACACAAATCCCCAGAAATAGAGCATATCTTGTCAGCAGTCAGCAACACACTGACACGCTGACACTGTGACTGAAACATAATATGCGAGGCCGCCGCCTCTTATACCGTGGGGCGTGTACTAAAGCCCCTGAGCTATAATTGGCTACAGGCATCCTGCCTGTAGCCAATTATGGCTCTCCTCGCTGCCGGCGCTGTGATTGGCCAAGCATGCGGGGTCACAGTGCATGCTTGGCCAATCATCAGCCAGCATTGCACTGCGACTAGCGCAATGCATTGCGGGCCGCTCGCATCACACGAATTTGATGCGAGCGGCCCCAATAGTTCTGGGCTCGCCGAGCGAGCGAACGCCCGGTGCTCGATTCGAACATGGGTTCGAATCGAACACCGGGCCCATCCCTAGTGGTCTATTGATGCTGGTTGCTGGTTTATTGTTGTTGAGGGGTTCTATTGTTGGGGTGTTTCTATCATTGCTGATGGGGGATTTTGTTGTGGGGGATTATATTGTTTCTGGCTACAGAGGATTTATTTTACTATTTTTCTTATTGTCAGTAACAAATTCCATACAAATTACTTAGCACCACAAAATAATACTCGGTTCTGTAATCTCTAAAACAGGGGTACAGGGGTAGAAGGTGAAACCAAAGGACAATGCTTGGAGGTGGGTATGAGGCAGAGAACAGGAGTGACTCAAAAGGGGGGAGTACCTGCGCCTATTCTTTAAGAAAAAAAGCTCTGACTTCAGTTATGTGCTAACATACATGCTAACACACTTAGTTTACTTCAAAACTCTGGTTTAGTCAGTCAGTGGAGATTGGTAGTGGTGTTTTTTTTCAGTCACACAACTGGGTGGGCTCGGAGCGCAGTGCTCTACGTCCACCCTATTTTGAAGTCTATTAGATCCTCTGGCTATAATCATGTGCTTAACCCCCCCCCCATTGGAATCCATGCATCCGGTGCCCTGTATGTAGATCAGGGGGCCGGACGCATTGATAGGGGGGGCGATGCCCGTGCGCCCCTAGTGGATGGATCGCCACTGGGTGTAGTACCACATTGACTTCAATTCACCACAGGTGACTGCTATTAACCTACTTAGGCCTGGTTCAGACTATTTTGGCTGTGCGAGCCACATTTGTGTGGGCACAGCAGCACCAATGTTAAAATGCACTGGCAGGAATATCGCATGGTGCTTTAGCCCACAACTGCAAATGGGACTGATGCGAGTGAACAATATATACTGTATGTAAAGCGCTGCGTAAATTGACGGCGCTATATAAGTAACTGTAGTAAATAAATATCTTAGTGCAGACATCTGAGAAAATCAGTCTGCCAATCACACTAGCAGGAGACCTCCAGGTTTCCATATTGCAATGAAATTTATGACAGTAATAGGAAATTTCAGAAACTGCCATTTGAAATGGCAAGGCCATTTTTATTCAAATCATTACAAAATGGTTTGTGTAGCAATGTTAGAAGCTATATAAATTTTTTTCTGAAAGTGGAGCTTTCTTTTAAAGTAATTTCTAACCCCAGGATAGCCCCATTCACCCCAGCAACCATAGGCACTCTTGAAATTCACTCACCCTTATTTTCCCTGTAAAGTGGAGTATGTGAAAACTGACCCTCCTTAGGAATTAGTCTGGGTTCACACTATTGCGAATTGCGGGTCTCCCTACATTCAATTTGCATGTCAGGAGACCGTGACCGGCTCTCTATGGAGCTAGTTTACACAGCTCTGGGACGGCTGCGAAGCGAATTGCACAGGAGTTCTGTGCGTCTTTCAGGTCCGAATTAAGCCAAAAATTAGTACCGAAATCAGACCTGAAACGGTGAACAGGGTCGCACCGGACCCCTTCTGTGAGCTGCTCCGCACGGCAATGTAAACCCAGCCTCAAAGGTAAATCATTGATTACATCAGGAATTCACCATTCCCAATCAGTTAATCTCCAAGAGAGCCTGGAGCCAGCAATTATACTGTAACAGTTACCATATCACAGAATTGTAAATATAACAGATGTTACCGCAGCATAGATTTTCAACCGAACAATAATAAATACAGATGTTTGGTGAAAGGAATGTGATTGCTTTTTGAAACAGTAATACATGATCCACTGGACATTTGACAGTAAATCAATGGTGAATGCTCGAGAAACTGACCTTTCAAGCTGGACTCTGTAAAAAAAAAAAAACAATTATTCTTGCAGCAGGGTGTCCTTGCACCACAAGGGTTAAAGGCTTAACCACTTCAGCCCCGGAAGATTTTACCCCCTTCCTGACCAGAGCACTTTTTACAATTTGGCATTGCGTCACTTTAACTGACAATTGCGCGTTCATGCAATGCTGTACACAAACCAAATTTATGTCCTTTTTTCTAACAAATAGAGCTTTCTTTTGGTGCTATTTGATCACCTCTGCAGTTTGAATTTTTTTTTGCGTTATAAACAAAAAAAAAAAAAAGAGTGACAAAAATATTTTTTTGCTATAATAAATATCCCCAATTTAAAAAAACAAAAACAAAGTTCTTCATCAGTTAAGGTCAATATGTATTCTTCTACATGTTTTTGGTAAAAAAAAATCGCAATAAGCGTATAATGATTGGTTTGCGCAAAAGTTATAGCGTCTACAAACTTTGGGAAAGATTTATGGCGTTTTTTTTATTATTTTTTTTTTTTTACTAGTAATGGCGGTGATCTACAATTTTATGAGGTATTGTGACATTGCGGCGGACAGATCGGACACTTTTGACACATTTTTGGGACCATTGACATTTATAGAGCGGTCAGTGCTATAGATATGCACTGATTACTGTATAAATGCCACTGGCAGGGAAGGGGTTAACACTAGGGGGCGAACAAGGGGTTAACTGTGTGTTCCCTCACTGTGTTCTAACTGTGTGTAGATGGGACTAACTAGGAGAGACGACAGATCGCTGTTCCTATGATCGCTGTTGTAGGAACACACAAATCCCCGTGCTGGCTCTCGTGCATGCGATTGCGCGTGGCCAGCCGTGATCGCGCATGTCAGTCATGTGCATCGTATCTCCTGCAGTGGGCGCGTGCACGTGCCTCCGCCGGTGCTTGCGCGCCCTCTAGTGGCTCTCCTGGGCAAAGCAGTATATATATATATATATATATATAGCTATTCTGCCGCAGTATATCTGTGCGAGCCCTTCGGGAAACGTGTAAATCTCGGAGTAGAGGGATAGGTTGAAAAACATACATTATTCCTCGCTTTCCCAGCATTCTTCCCTTCTTTCTAGGGTTGTGGGTCCTTGCCTGCACACAGACAATGCAGGACTATTGACTCTATATTGTACTTGATGCAACCACTGGCAGGAACTCCTTAGAAAAGAGGCTCCAAGGAAACAGTTATACAAATGTAGAAAGCCTGCTGAACCAAGGTATTAAGTAAGTATTACACCTTATTCCTCTACATAGATTTACAAACATTTAACCTTTGCAGTGTAGGGGACTTCACTGCATGGGTATTTTTTTCCTTAATGGAGTGGGGCTTTAAAAATCATTTTTGGATTATATATACTTTATCATGGTAAATTCATGCAGTGCATAATATTAAGGTGTACCAGTTATTTATTTCTGATCACTACTACTGCTGACCATGCCTTAATCTATTTTTTGTCTCCAGGACATCCTTTTTAAGACATCATCCAGGGTCAACTTCTACTTCCTAGACTGAGATGTTGGCTTAGAGATACAATAATCATATAAACCCTGGTTCTTGTGCGGCTGCTGGCTTTTTTTTTTACAAATGTCTGACACAAATCAGTCTCCTGATGTAGCATCTCAACTTGTGACTGGTTACAATATTACAACCTGATCATTGGTTTCATCTTGCCTGTGTTTCATCAGATTAGGCGACTCGTCAGATTTTGTAACGGAAGCGACATTCTGTCATGGCCATCTTGCTACACCCCGCAGTCAACCACAGTAAGGATACAGTGAGAAGGTGGCAAGCGGACATCTTGTTTCACCCACCGGAGTCTTGCATTTCACACTTATTTTTAACAGTAAACTCAGCTTATATAGTGAAACACAGTATTTTGAAATCTGTTTGACTGCTTTGAGGTTGAATTTTCAAAGCAGCGGTCTTCTGTCAGATCAGCAAACCTGTGAGATCAGCAGGCTCGCTGCTGCTTTTAAAATTCAACATCCAAATTGTCAGAAGGAATTAAAATGACTGAATTTCACTATATGAGCTCCGTTTACTGTTAAAAATAAGTGTGAAATGCAAGACTCCGAAGGGTGTAACAAGATGTCCACTTGCCGCCTTCTCACTGGGTCCTTACTGTGGACGAGTGCGGGGTGTAGCAAGATGGCTACGACGGTTCCGTTACAAAATCTGACGGGTCGCCTAATCTGACTAATCTGACGAAACACCTGCAGACTGATGATGCCATCTCACTATAGGGCAGTGATGGCGAACATTGGCACCCCAGATGTTTTGGAACTACATTTCCCATGAAGCTCCACTACTCTGTAGAGTGCATGAGCATCATGGGAAATGTAGTTCGAAAACATCTGCAGTGCCAAGGTTCGCCATCACTGCTATAGGGAAAGTCATTTGTTTGGAACCAAAACACTGCTTTTAAATTAAAAAAAAAACTACTGCTTTTTTTTAAAAAAAATAATAATTTCTGACATGTCAGGATTTTATTGATACAGATTTATAAAGATACTTAGATAGTGGAATTAAACTAAAAAAAAAATGTAATTGCTGAAAGGTAGGATTTTCATAAAAGAGACCCTATTGGTCTTTTCTGTTATAACTGTTTCTTTCTGAATGTCAGCATTATTGTACACTGAGCTGTGCGTGCATATCTCAGCATACATTTATGGCACTGCCCTGTACTGTGATGATTTGACTTATAATTAAGTGGCTGAAGAGTTTGAACCTGGAAGGAAGACTGGGAGAAGATGGAAGTGCCCGTAACAGTCAGGAGGAGCACCAACACTATAGCCCTGGAGAGGATCTCTGGGCAGGTAAGTCTACCATAATATGCTAATATGCTTTGCATACTAGTACATTATGACATAAAGCTCCTGGGGGTCATTTTTTTTTAAATCTTATGCAGTGGTTTAATTCTGCTTTAAAGGTCCACTTTCCATTAATATATTAATCTGTTATGATTATTTGGGATTCATTGTTTTTGAATAACCATGTATTAATGGTATTTGTCATTTAGTCTTTCCTTATGACTACAAGTAAATTATTACACTGGCATTTAGGTAAGTATTAAATTACTAAAGATAATATTAAGTGCGTAGAGCTGATTTACAATGCTTCACCTTACAAAGGCCAAAGCAAACAAATGGAAGTTAAATATAACTGTGTGACCCAAGACAGCGGGCTGAGACTATTTGCAGAAAGCAGATGTCACGCTTGGGGGTATCTCCACAAAGTATACAGTTAGAGATGTATCCTATTAGCTTTAAAGAATAAGTCTAATATTTACAAAGAAAATAGTGACTTTCATTACAAAAGTACCGGTCCCACTTTTATCCATGTAAAGATGTTGAACTCTTGATGAGCCTAGGGTGGAAGTATGAGCCATATTTGGTATTACCAGGCAAATCTAGGCACAATCATGGCGTCTAGCAATTGCATTTAGCACAATTTTTTGCATTATACATTCAGGGAAGATAAAAAAAACACTTGCGGCATTAGGAACAGGATTTGAATATAAATAAGGATAAAATGTTTCTTTTACAAATAAACACTTACAGGGTGCACCTATGCCACAAGGTATTCGGAACACCATGGTTTTCAAAAAAGAGGCCACAATTAAAGAATTTTCCTTTCAGACACTCTTTTAGAATAAGCATCTGAAGGGAAGAGGAGAGAAAAAGTGTGGAGTTACTGCCCTGACATTTTCATTCATGTGTTTAAATTTCAGCTTCAGCTATGGAACATCGTTTTTTTTTTTTTACAAATAAGGACTGTGATGATTTAACACCCAGAATGTGGTGATTTAACACCCAGAATAAGCAGACAGCAGAAGCTTGAACATGGCCTGGTGTTTATTCAGCAGCAGCCATCTTACAGAACTGAGCACAACTCCCCGCCCCCAGATCACATGACCAAAACTGTTAACTGTTTCCTAACATGCATAAGTACTATAACTAGGCATAACAATTGAACTTGAATTATAACAAAGCATACACATCATTACAAGGACAGACTGAAAAAAAGTGAAAGGAGCCTACTTGCTGCATATAAAAATACAAAACATTACCATCTAATATTTTATATTTCCCTGACTTAAAGCAAAACTGCCTAAAATAGTGTTAGCTGGAGTATGGTTCTAATTTGTTAGTAAAATCAAAATCTGCTACTTCTACACTTCTCTCCTACCTGACTGACAATGCTGCTGTCCAAAGTGTTTCTCCTCTATTGGAATGGAGGCTCCCTAAGGGCTTACTGTATTACCACCTTAACTGTATTTTTAAAATATAAACAGTGTAACTACCTGTGGCAGAGCATGGGTTGTCAGCGCCTGAGGCAAGTAAATTGCCCCCTCTAACTCATGGACTTCTAGGACTCTCTGAGTCCCTTCCACTAGTACAGTATTAAAGTGATTGTAAATCTTTGATTATTTTTAGAAAAAAATAACAAACATGTCATACTTACCTTCACTGTGTAGCTCGTTTTGCACAGAGTGACCCCGAACACCGTCTTCTGGGGTTCCTCAGTGACTCTAGCGGCTCCTCCCCACATCAGATAACCCCCTAGGAGAAGTGCTCTCCGGGGAATTTACCAGCATTCGGCACCAGTGATGGAAGTAACTGAGTTAAAATAAACAGAGTTACATAACGCAGTTACTTTAGAGGGTAACGAGTAATCTAACTGATTACTTTTCCCCTCATGGTAACTCAGTTCCCATTACTTGGGCGGCATTACCTCAATTACTTCTACCGCCACTAGATGGCAGTAGTGTAATTCCGGTGTCCTGCCGAAAAAGTCCCTCCGCCAGATAAGAACCCCCTGTACTGCACAGTACGAAGAACTACAGAGCTTACGAAAATTGCCGAACCTAAACAGCTCTGAGTGAACTCTACACTGCGCAGGTGCAGTTAACATGTAATTGTACGAGGCGATGCCGCACGCTCCTGATGCTCGTGCTACTCTGCAAGGGGCATCTATCGTGTAACTAGGGGCGGGTCTAGTATTACTGTAACCAAGGGGCGCATTTATTATTATTGTTATATATCGAGCTCTGCCCATTAATTTAACATTCGCCCTCTTCTGTAGCCATCCGCCCCTTACACGATATAATAATAATAGACCCGCCCCTTACACGATATAATAATAATAGACCCGCCCCTTGCTTACACGCTATAACAGATCTGCCCCTTGGTTAGAGTAATAATAGAGCAGCCCCTTGGTTACACGATATATAACAATAATACTAAATGCGCCCCTTGGTTACAGTAATACTAGACCCGCCCCTTAGTTACACGTATAGAATATTTAAAGAAAAGTCAGTTACTTTGCTGCGTAACTAATTACTTTTCCAATGTAGTAACTGAGTTACTAACGCAATTACTTTTTGGGAGAAGTAATTTGTAACTTAACAAATTACTTTTTTAAAGTAAGATGACCAACATTGTTCGGCACCCATAGCCACCGAATGTATGACTCGGCCCTGCCCCCTGCGCCATTGGATTTGGTTGACAGCATCGGGAGCCAATGGCTGCGCTGCTATCAATCTATCCAATCAAGAGCCGAAAACCCCAGGCAGAGGGACAGCGTGTCCCTGCCGGGTGAAGTTCAAGGGCTCAGGTAAGTAAAATGGGGGGGATGGGGGGCCAGTCACTGCCAGGTGTTTTTTCACCTTAATGCATAGTATGCAAATCACAAGGGTTTACAACCCCTTTAAACCACTGGTCTTTGTCATTTATTTAATAAATATAGCATATATTTAATGAATATACTAAGAGAAGAATATACTGTATGTAGCACTAACCCACGAAGGAGCTGCTGGTATTTGATTGGGCTTACCGTTACCTCACCATTCCACTGTGTCCGTCATAGAGGTCCCATTAAAGAGTTTTCTCACAGATTTCAGCTCCGACACTTAGTCCTTTTTCTCAATGCTTTATTTATAGAAAAGACATTCCAATAGAGGGATGGAGGGTTAAGGGGGATTCAGGTACCTTGTAATTGCGGGTCAGGGGTACTTCTTGATCCAGAGGAATAACAGCTCCACAACTGGATCCAGCAACCACTGGATAGGCCTCTCTCACTGACCTAGCAGCCGATGCGATGCTCGGTCATAGTCTCTGACACAGACTTGAAGAATTAGTAGAACCGTTGCACAATCCTCTGCCACAGGATTGTGTAACCAGTAACCTTTGCAATATCAAAGAACAGTCACACAGTACCAGTTTCTTTCAGCCGAGCCGGCGGTACTGTGACGTAAATTACCCAGGGGTTGGGTCCTCCAACTGAGTCTCCAGGCTCTTCTAGAGGTACCGGCCTTGTTGTTAGGTCCTCTCTCTGAAAAGTCCTCCCCTGGATCCTCCAGTCGCTTGGCTTCTTCCCACAGGCAAAACAGCACAGGACCACCCCTGGATCAGTAGGCCCCAGGACTTCTGGGCCTACCCTTCAGTAACGAAGCCTCGGGCCAGCCGGCCCGAGACAATTTAGAAGGCAGCAGCACACCTTAGGCCAGGAGGGCCATCAGGTCGGAACACACCCTATCACGGGGTCTGTCCCTTAAGTACCCTCTCCCAGAATGCACAGTGGGTAGACCACTCCCACTGACTGACAAAGAGGCACTCAATACACCAGCTTGTTGCAATTTCCAACCTTGGCCAACTATGAGGGCGCCACCCCTCGGCCAAGGGGAAAACCACGCAACCCAGCTGAACTGGAACAGAACCAAAATTTCAACATAATCAGTCTGAGCTAAACTACAGCTCAGACAAAACTAAATTTTTATTTATAGCGTCTGCCCATCAGGAGCAGGGCGCTACATACTCCCCCCACCGCAATAGATGATGTCCTCATCGTCTAAAAAAAAAAAAATAGACCCTCAATCCTGAGAGTCGAATACCTGAATCCCAAAACTTGGATAGGGAAGAAGGATAAAATAACAACAAAATGCACACTTAACAGTAACACACATATAAGAATTACAGCAACATAATTCCCAACATCTAACTCTCTATCTAGACCACCCACTCTCCAGCAGCTTGATCGAAGATCCAGTTGAACCTGAAACAAAACACATAGAAGAGCCAGCAGGGGCATCCGAATGGACCCCCAGAAGATAGCAGCTATCCTGGACTGGCCTACTCCTGCAGATAAGAAGGGTATCCAGCGATTTATTGGCTTCGCCAATTTTTATCGCAAATTCATCAGAGGATTCTCGGCCATAGTGGCGCCCATCACACGGCTCACCAAACAAGGTACCCGCTTCCACTGGTCTCCTGAAGCCCAAGGGGCCTTTGAGGCCCTTAAGGGGCTCTTTACCTCAGCTCCTATCCTGAAGCACGCGGACTCTTCATTACCCTTTGTCCTGGAGGTGGACGCTTCTGAGATAGCCGTGGGAGCAATCCTATCCCAGAGACAGGGCACCAAGGCTCTGCTTCACCCCGTGGCCTTCTTCTCGCAAAAACTATCCCCGGCCGAGAAGAACTACGATGTGGGAGATTGGGAATTGCTAGCGATAAAAGCCGCCCTCGAGGAGTGGCGCTACCTGCTGGAGGGGGCTACTCATCCAATCCTGATCTTCATGGATCACAAAAACCTAGAGTACCTGAAGACTGCCAAGAGGTTGAAACCTAGACAGGCCCGATGGGCCTTATTTTTCTCTCGCTTTACTTTTCACGTGACCTATCGTCCGGGTTCCAAAAATGCGAAGCCGGACGCTCTGTCACGTATGTACCACAAATCCCAGGATGATTCCCCTCCGGACACGATCCTTGCCCCTGGAAATTTTCTTCTGCTACAGGAAGACTTGCTCTCCCAACTCAGGCGGGCCTCCAGTGGCCTCATACCCACTCCTGGACCTGGGTTGCCAAGGATGGTCCGCTGTGGCATGAGGATAAAATTTTCATTCCTGAGGAGCTGCGGGTAACCGTCCTGAAATTGTGCCATGATCATAAACTTGCCGGACACTTCGGTGTCACCAAGACCACTGAATTGGTACAACGTACCTTCTGGTGGCCTCAGCTAAGGGAAGACTGCAGGAAGTTCGTAGATACATGCATTATATGTATACGGAGCAAGTCACAGAACCAAGGCCTGGGGTCTACTCAAGCCTCTACCAGTCCCAGATCGTCCCTGGAAGATGTTGTCCATCGACTTCATCGTGGAACTGCCCCCAGCAGAGGACCACACCACGATTTTTGTAATAGTCGACCGCCTGTCGAAGATGGCACACTTTGTCCCTATGAAGGGCACCCCTTCTGCTTCAGAAACTGCACAGGTGTTCATCCGAGAAGTCATCAGGCTCCACGGGGTACCAGCCAACATAGTGTCCGACCGAGGGGTACAGTTCACCTCTCGGTTCTGGAAGTCGCTCTGTAAGGCCCTCAATATTGAACTATCATTCTCATCCACCTATCACCCTCAGTCCAATGGGCAAACCGAGAGGACCAACCAGACCTTGGAACAATACTTACGGTGCTTCTCCTCCTTCACCCAGGATGATTGGATCTCCCTGTTACCAGTTGCCGAATTTGTATATAACAATGCCATCCACTCTGCTACCCAACAGACGCCCTTCTTCGCCAACTACGGCTTCCACCCTTCATTTTTACCCAATTCTCTCCCTGAATGTACCGTGCCTGCGGTTCAGAAAAAGATTGACTTCTTTGCTTCCAATAACCAACTCCTGCAGGACACCATGGCCCGGACCCAGGAACATAATAAAACAGTTTTTGACAGGAAGAGGCGAGGGGAGCTGGTACTGGCACCAGGTGACAAGGTATGGCTTTCTACTTTAAATTTGAGGATGGCTTGTCCCTCGAAGAAACTGGGCCCCAAGTTCTTGGGTCCCTTTCCAGTCAAACGGAAAATAAACGAAGTGGCCTATGAGTTGGAACTCCAAGATTCCCTCAAGGTCCACCCGGTCTTTCATGTTTCCCTGCTGAAACCCTCCACTCCTAACCCCTTTCCCAACAGGTGAACAATACCCCCGGATCCAGTTCTAGTAGATGGCAAAGAGGAATTCGAAGTGGAGGCCATCCAAAACTTTAGGAGAAGGAGGAATCAGGATCAGTTCCTGATAAAATGGAAGGGCTACGGTCCTGAAGAGAATTCCTGGGAGCCCGAGTGCAATATCCACGCTAAGAGTCTAGTTCAAGCCTTTAAGAGAGCCCATCCTGAGAAGTTTGCCCAGAGGGGCACCCGGAGGTTGCCCCTAGGAGGGGGGCAATGTCATGAAGATCCTGCCAGAAACCTAAACCCTGGCCTTCCTGGCCCACAGGCGCCACTGCGCATGCGCGCCCGGGCACGTGCACGTGTGCGGCCACACACAGGCGCGCGCACAGGGAGACAGGTGCGTGCTCTAGTTAGCGCCAATTAGCCTATTTAAACTTGGCCTGGGCAGACGGTCCCTGCTGTCTGCTCTACAGCGTTGTGGTGTATGTTACCTGATACCTCTCCTCTGACCTGTTTGACCCGGCTTACCTGAGACTATCCAGCTATCTGCCTGTACCCGACCCTGGCTTGTTGTGACCATCCTTCTGCCTCATCCCCTAGTACCTTGATGCCAGTCTGATACCTGACCTTCTCTGATAACCTTAATCACCTGTATTGCTCCAGTCTGGTCTGCAGTTCTGTTCCCTGTGATGAACCTGATCACCTGTATTGCTCCAGCCCATTCTGAGGTTCTGTTTCCTGTGCCAAGTCTGATCACCTGTATTGATCCAGTCTGTTCCAAAGTCCTGCTTCCTGTTTGTCTGCTGAACCAGCTTACCTGTCCAGTTCTGGCCTGCTCTGCTGTCCAGTCTGCTAAGCTGTCCATCCAGACCCAACCTGCTCTGCTATCCAGTCTGCTAAGCTGCCTATCCAGATCCAGCCAGCTCTGCTATCCTGTGTGTTTGCTGAACCAGCTCACCTGTCCAGTTCCGGCCTGCTCTGCTATCCAGTCTGCTAAGCTGTCCATCCAGATCCAACCTGCTCTGCTATCCAGTCTGCTAAGCTGTCCATCCAGATCCAGCCAGCTCTGCTATCCTGTGTGTTTGCTGAACCAGCTTACCTGTCCAGTTCCGGCCTGCTCTGCTATCCAGTCTGCTAAGCTGTCCATCCAGATCCTACCTGCTCTGCTATCCAGTCTGCTAAGCTGTCCATCCAGATCCAGCCAGCTCTGCTATCCTGTGTGTTTGCTGAACCAGCTTACCTGTCCAGTTCCAGCCTGCTCTGCTATCCAGTCTGCTAAGCTGTCCATCCAGATCCAGCCAGCTCTGCTATCCTGTGTGTTTGCTGAACCAGCTTACCTGTCCAGTTCCGGCCTGCTCTGCTATCCAGTCTGCTAAGCTGTCGTTCCAGATCCTACCTGCTCTGCTATCCAGTCTGCTAAGCTGTCCATCCAGATCCAGCCAGCTCTGCTATCCTGTGTGTTTGCTGAACCAGCTTACCTGTCCAGTTCCGGCCTGCTCTGCTATCCAGTCTGCTAAGCTGTCCATCCAGATCCTACCTGCTCTGCTATCCAGTCTGCTAAGCTGTCCATCCAGATCCAGCCAGCTCTGCTATCCTGTGTGTTTGCTGAACCAGCTTACCTGTCCAGTTCCGGCCTGCTCTGTTATTCAGTCTGCTAAGCTGTCCATCCAGATCCAGCCAGCTCTGCTATCCTGTGTGTTTGCTGAACCAGCTTACCTGTCCAGTTCCGGCCTGCTCTGCTATCCAGTCTGCTGAGCTGTCCATACAGATCCACCCTGCTCTGCTATCCTGCCCGCTAGACCGAACCAGCTCGTCCGCTGAGTTGACCTTGTCACTCCACCGGTCTGTTGATCCTGCCAGGCACCCGTTCTCCTCCTCACTCCTGGGTCGCCTGTCCCCCTACCAGGGAGCCAGGAGTGGGAGACGCAAGGGAGGTCTCTCTCTGCAATATCGGGCTCGCACCACCAGGTACGTGACACAAAGCCTCATCTTCCAGAAGATGACACTCTCTTTCCCCCTTTTGTATGTAATGGCTAAATGCAAAAGTTCAACCTTTGTTGTGCAAACCTCTACCACCTAGTGGCAGAAAATATTGTGACACAAGTCTTTGATGCAAGTACTGGAGCAGGTAGAAGATCTTGACTCAAAGTTCTCTATTAGCTAACACTACCTGGCTATATTCCCCACAGTCCTTATAGCATAAAGGCTTCTTTTCTTTTTCCTTCAAGAATGACATTAAACAGAACAGTCACTGTAGCTGATCACCAGTAAAAGCGGGGATCAGGCAAAGTCAAAGCTTTTCCTTGTGCATCCACGGTGGTAATAAAGTACACAACATTATCCTTGCCTGGGGGGCAGATGATCACTCTGCATAAATGTGTCTCCCATAGCTCCAATGCAGAAGGCCTCCATTAAAACGATCATCCATAGCTGAAGAATAACCTGTCTTCCTGAAAGGTTTTGGTACTTTTAAATAGTCCCAAACAGCCTCACTGTACCAACTCTCTCTGTTCCCCTCGATTTCCTGCATGATCTCCTTGGGAACATAGGGAAATTCCAGTCCATATTCCGTGGCCACCCGTTTGTTTAGCAACCGTTGTGATCGGGCAAGCCTCAGCAGAGATCAGGTACTTCCTAGTTCAGGGGGCACGCATGAAGTTGGTTCGACAAAATATGGGACCCCTGAATCAACTACCTTTCGGCTGCATTATGAGATAGGATTGACTCTGGAGTGTTCCTCTCCTGGGCTAGAGTGCACCCCCTTCACTACCTTCTATTCTTCTTTCTGTCATCTCTTTTCCCTTTCTCTCTTCCTTCAACCTGAATTTGCCTTTCGATGTGTCCTCAGACCAATTACGGTCCCTGAGACTACACAGGAATTAAGTTAGTAGGTTGCATCAAGTAACTGTAGCAGAGGGTGGTGGAGATTTACCATACAGACAGTGGGATAATATGGCACACTCTGGATATGACAGTGTTGTTACATATAAATGGACACTGCGTTAACTAATAAACGGCTAAGACACTGCATTAACTAATAAACGGCTACTATTGGACTATGATACTTACTCCTGACGACCAGTAGGATCATGATTTATCTGGCAATGGTATATCTATGAAAAGATAGTGGTAATACTTTTAACATTTTTAGAAATGATAAAAAATCTATTATTAAGTAAAAAAATTTATGTAAATTAATGATAAAAAAATCAATAATAAACAATTAATTAATCACTAGATATCAAATAATTGGCGTTAATCAATACCAACTATATTGCCTAATTATTTGGGTTATATTTTACTGCGTATAGATATGCATATATAGGAGTAAATATACCTGTACAAAACTTGTTGTATATAGGGAGAAATTATGTATACGATAAGATATATTATATGATATGCCAAAACCTATTATTATTAATTTAAATTGAGATTAAAATTAGGATTTGGATTAAAATGAATAATGGAACTAAGATTTTAAATGTATACACATGTAATCTCTAGAGTGAAATCTATTAGAAAGGCTAAGAATTAACCTAAGGGCAGCATAAGGGTCATATGGGGATATTCCAAAAACTTCTTAAAACTTCCTAAAAAATGCCTTTAAAAAATTCCTTAAAAAATTACTCAAAAAATTATTAATAAACTGGTTAATAGAGAAGATGTTATTATAAGAATATTAAAGTGTTACTCTGTTACTTTAATACAGAATTAATTTCAATGCCTTCATTAAAAGCCTCCTGGCGATAAGGAATCCAAGGAATAAATAAATGGAGATTTACCCCTCACCATTTCCGATGCTACACATTGGAATACACCTATGCACTACCGAGAGCAAGAAGAGGGGTTCCAGAATTAAAATTCCATCATATATGCATTCCCCCCCAAGTTTTGTATATTTCTAGTGAGATGAGTGGAGAAGGCACGGAATATTATTTAACCCCATCGCTTGCTGTTATTCCTACATTTTATAAGTTATACAGTGTCTATTTATGGTTTAAATTTTTTTCTGTTTCGGTTTGATTCTTTCATATAAACCTAATATGTGGATGATGATACATTAAGTCTTACATCAATATGTGCTCTTCTGTGCTGTAACTGAATCATTACTGGTTTGTTAATGAACAATTACTTCCTATTACGGCAAATGCTGACTTTGTACTTGTTAAATAATTTTCTGAATAAAAATATTGGAAAAGAAACAGTATTTTATTAAAACAAAGGTAGACTTACACTTAAAATCGCAGATATGTGAGTAGCCACACAGTCATGGGGTCGCACATCAGCGAGACGCTGCAATAGGAGAAGCTCCGGTTTTGTCCGTAACCGGAAGTGATGTTACCAGGCTTCTCCCGACGCAATACGTCCCTGTCACGTGACTTTATCAAGGGTTGGAGGCTGGGTGACGATTGCCAGAATATATACACAGGCGGTTTACATGGGAACGGCAAACCAGTAGACATTCCTAATAAACTTGCTAATTGTCAACACGGTATGAGTCAGACAAAGAGTCAGTAAGCAATACATGGCAATATGTTGCAATAACTAGACATACTGAATAAATAAAGGTTACCATGTGAAGCATATATGACCATGGGTGAATAATAAACGCTGGTAATTTATAGCAATCCAGTAAAGAACACTATAGATATCGAACAAGTAAATATCCAAATATGCCTGAAAACCGATGATAGAGAAAAAAGAAAATAGCAATAAATAATAATAATGAAAAATAAAATAATAATTAAGAAATAAAATAAACATTTGAATAAAAATAAAACAAAAAATAAAATTTAAATAAAAATAAATAATAATAAAAAAATAGAAATAAAAAAAATAAGAATAAAAATTAAATTAAGATAGAATAGAAAAAAAATAGAAATAAAAATAAATAAAAAATAAAAATACATGTAAAAAAAAATATAAGAAAAGAAATAAAATAAAAATAGAATTGAAATTAAATTAAAACAGAAACCCAAAAAATAATAAACAAAAAAATAAAAAATAAATAAGAAAAAATAAAATGTATATAAATTAATGACTTAGGAAGTAATCATGCTATATGTAGTAAACGCTTATCTGTTTACAAGGAACTCTAAACATAATGTATAAATATATATAAGAACATGAACTGAAATCAATCCCCTATTAAATATAGAGGTATAAGAAGGTGGTATATAATATTAAACTCTAACAAAATATATAATAAATCGTATAAAAACATATAATCAGGTATCGAGGATGGATATGAAGAGATATACTAACATGTGTGGAAAAATATTTGAATAATGTTAATAATCGGAAATAAAGCAATTGAAGTCAAATTCTATGTTGTGGCCTAAAGGAGTAAAAGTTTGCATCTCATAAATCCGACGGGAGTCAGATTTACTTAAATAAATACATTTATTGCTCCCTCTCCAATGCGGTTTTTACTTCTCTATACCCCAAAATAATAAAGAAGAGGGATCTTTTCCATGAAAGCCAGTGTAATGTTTAGAAACACTATGCTTTGGATATCCCTTTTGTATGTTTTGAATGTGCTCTCTCAAATGCTTCCATATGTTTTTTTTTGTTCATCCTATGTATTGACATGGACAAAAACATAGACCACTCCCTCTGTTTTGCATGATATGAACTCTCTGATGTTATATTTCCTACCTGTAGAGGTAGCTGTGAATTCGTAATTTTTCTTCCTATTTAGTTTTGTATGTCGATAATCGAAGCCCTTCTTACAGGAATAAAAACCTTTTCCTTCAAAAATGGTGCAGGTTTTCTTTGAGGGAGGATCTAATACATTCATTGATATTAGATCCCTGAGTTTGGGACCTCTTCTGTAGATGAATCTAGGGATAGTGGGTAACAATTGCGTTAGGTGACGATTCACTGTCAAAATATTACAGTATCTCTGAATAAGGTTTTTTGATTTTTTTATGTTGAATACTGTAATCAAAGATTAAAGGAATTTCTGAATATGTAGATTCTCTTTTTTCTTTATTTTTAATTAAGATTTTTCTTTCAATGTTTCTGACTTCATGAATCTTCTGCTGTATAAAGGGTCTCTTGTTTCCTTTCCAGACAAAATGTTCTTCAATTAATTTGGCTTGTTGTTTATAATCTGCCTTTTCGTTACATTGGGCCATGAAGAGGAGTCAGTGTATAGAAATAGGCCTGACTAGCTATTTATGTACAAAAGGTACATTGATGATATTTTTAGTACCTGGATTGAAGACAAGGATAGCCTTTTACAGTTTGACAACAATCTCAGCGTGAATGAGAAAAATATCAATCTATCGTGGGAGATAGATGAAAACAAAATTAACTTCCTGGACTTAGAAATCTGACATGAAAGAGGAATGATAAAAACAAAAACTTATTTCAAAACAGTAGACAAGAATAGCTATCTCCCAATAGATAGTTGTCATAATACACCATGGCTTATTAACACTTCTAAAGGCCAATTAATTAGACTCAGAAGAAATTGTACCTAAAAGGAAGATTATGAACAAGGATACAAGAGACTCTTTAAACAGCAAAAACATCATGAAGTCGTTAACATTGAAAGAACATTTTTAATTAAAAATAAAGAAAAAAGAGAATCTACATATTCAGAAATTCCTATGGGAGCTCTTGATGGAAAGCATATCCGTATCCAAAAGCCTCCAAGTTCCGGGTCCAGATTTCTTAACTTCAAGAAATATTGTCTATCTGTGATAGCAATTATAAATTTATCGCTGTGGACATTGGGGCATATGGCAGCAGTTCTGATTCCAGAGTGTTCCGTGAGTCTGTAATGGGTGCCTCATTGAATGTACATTTGGCATATTGTCCAGTAAATGGCGTGTTTTCCAAACACCCTTGCAACTCAGTCTTGAGAATGCTGAATTAGTAATTCAGGCCTGCTGCATTCTGCATAATATTGTCCAGGATAAGGCACGTTGAGGAAGAGGAAGAGTTCCACCTGCCCTCCGTACAGTACAGCAGAGTATGTGCAAGGAGATCCTACATTGCCATGCGGGAACAATGTTTTCAAAGGAGTTACATTTTTGCAGGGAACTTTGCTTTAAAGTTAAAGTCCTCACTTGCAGAGCATTACGTTCCTGGTGAATGTGTGTGATGAAGGAGTGCACAGGAGTATTAAGAAGTGGATAAAATGGATTACTGGGAAAATCACTGATAAAAGCAATCATTCACTCTCTCTTAGCAGACAACATCAAATTACATCTTGGAGTGGAGTTTTGTACATTTGTTGTATTAAAAATACAGTGAACCTGGACCTGGATTTCCTATTGAAGAATATAGACATACTAGCACAGTGTAGCCTCCCCTAGGACTGGCCCTCTCTAATGTTTCAACCAATAAGGGCCCATATTGAGATCATAGATGGGCTACAGTATACTATATCTGGTTTGAGTAGCCCTTTGGTCGGCACTCGTTCCGTAGGAAGAGATTTTGGTGTGGGCTTAGAGCAGTGACATTTCTCTCCACATGTCTAAGCTTCTCTCGAAAATGTTGATGTTAGTGCACATTAAAAAAAAATGATCATAGACAATACTCAATTCTTCCTGTCTAATGTAAAATTCAGATGAGCAGCAAATGTTAGTGAACAGTATTGGATCTAGCAATTGTGTAAGGAACTGCTTTAAATTAGCAGCAAACAACTCAGCAGGGAATTAAGAGTGAATGACTGTCTAATGATAGTTCACCACTTAATAAATATGACTAAACTACATTAATATGACTAACAGACATAAAATAAATATTAAATTAAATATTTATAAATAAAAATAAATATATATAAATATATATAATATATATATATATATATATATATATATATATATATATATATATATATATATATATATATATATATATATATATACGTACAGGACGCCGTGGCTGGGTCCTGGAACAACGCTATGTTTCCCCTCTGTTTGGACTGTGGTCCCTTTAGGGGAACAAAAAGGGTTAACTCACCTGTCAAAGGAAGTGGGTTTAAAACAAGACAGGAAGTTGGGAGGAGTGTAGAGGAGATGGTGGATGGATTTTTGTGTTTGGTTTGCAGCAACAAAAGTGGACAGCAGTGTCCTGCCTGGAAGTCTCCTGGCAGGGGAAGTTACCTGCAACAGAAACCAAGGACTGTTTGATTGCGATAGCAATTCTGGACTTTGCAAGTCACTGAGACTGAAATCTCTTTCTTTTGTTATTGCTGCTGTAAAGCTATTTAAGTTCAATAAACCTCCTTTTGAGTGAAAAGCCTGTGTCCTGCGATCTAGCTGGTTCCCCGAACTTTACAATATATATATATATATATATATATATATATATATATATATATATATATATATATATATATATATATGTATATGCTATATAAATATAAAAAGTAAAACATTTTGACTTGGCACAAAGACACAGAACATAAAACCAAAAGGTAGTCAAATTGATGTATAAATTAAAGCTTATCTAACACCCCCCCCCACCCAAAAAAACAAAAACAAAAAAAAAGCTGAAATTAACATATTATGGCTTTCCCTATTTTGCTGTTCTTGCTGAAAATGTAGCCACCACAGCTAGAACTGGTAAGCTGCAATATATTCAATTTATATTCTTGAGTCTGGATAGGCTTTAAGTGCCAAACGTGGTAAAGATATGCAAAATTTTATCTTTTTGTAGGACATATGAAATTGTTAAAAAAAAATAAAAATAAAAAAACGTAATGGTTTTAAAAAATTCTGTCTATTAGTATGTCAACACTGTGATTATTAGCAGTGTGGAATTGATAATGTACAACACAGCATACAGACCAGAGTATGTAACATAACACAGCTAAGAGTGCATTGATTTAGAATTTGTAATACACAGCACAACATACAGAGCACAGCCTTCTAGAGTATGTAACATACAGCACAGCCTACAGAATGCAGTGATTCGGAGTATATAACATAAAATATAGATTTCAGTGTTTTGGAGTATGTTATGTGCAGCACAACATAGGTTACAGTGGTTGAGAAACAGCACAGTTTACAGACTTGAGTGGTCCACAGTAAGTAATGTGGAGTAGAGTATAAAGAGTTTTCCTATATGAAAAAGTACAGCAGTCTTGAGCATGTGATATACAGCACAACACGATGTAAGAGTGCAGTCGTCTGGTGTTTGGAGTATGTTATGTGCGGCACACGATACAGAATGCTGCATTTCATAGTAAGTTACAGTATCTCACAAAAGTGAGTACACCCCTCACATTTTTGTAAATATTTTATTATATCTTTTCATGTGACAACACTGAAGAAATTACACTTTGCTACAATGTAATGTCGTGATTGTACAGCTTGTATAACAGTGTAAATTTGCTCAAAATAACTCAACACATAGCCATTAATGTCTAAACCGCTGGCAATAAAAGTCAGTACACCCCTAAGGGAAAATGTACAAATTGGGCCCAAAGTGTCAATATTTTGTGTGGCCACCATTATTTTCCAGCACTGCCTTAACCCTCTTGGGCATGGAGTTCACCAGAGCTTCACAGATTGCCACTGGAGTTCTCGTCCACTCCCCCATGATGACATCACGGAGCTGGTGCATGTTAAAGACCTTGCGCTCCTCCACCTTCTGTTTGAGGATGCCCCACAGATGGTCAATAGGGTTTAGGTCTGCAGACATGCTTGACCAGTCCATCACCTTTGCCCTCTGCTTCTTTAGCAAGGCAGTGGTCTTCTTGGAGTTTTTTGGGTCGTTATCATGTTGGAATACTGCCTTATGGTCCAGTCTCTGAAGGGAGGGGGTCATGCTCTGCTTCAGTATGTCACAGTACATGTTGGCATTCATGGTTCCCTCAATAAACTGTAGCTCCCCAGTGCCGGCAGCACATATGCGGCCCCAGACCATGACACTCCCACCACCATGCTTGACTGTAGGCAAGACACACTTGTCTTTGTACTCCTCACCTGGTTGCCTCCACACACGCTTGACACCATATGAACCAAATAAGTATATCTTGGTCTCATCAGACCACAGGACATGGTTCCAGTAATCCATTTCCTTAGTCTGCTTGTCTTCAGCAAACAGTTTGCAGGCTTTTTTGTGCATCATCTTTAGAAGAGGCTTTCTTCTGGGACAACAGACATGCAGATCAATTTAATGCAGTGTGCTGCTTATGGTCTGAGCACTGACAGGCTGACCCCCCACCCCTTCAACCTCTGCAGCAATGCAATGCAATGCTCTATTTACCAAAGAGAACCTCTGGATGTGACGCTGAGCACATGCACTCAACTTCTTTGGTCGACCATGGCGAGGCCTGTTCTGAGTGGAACCTGTCCTGTTAAACCGCTGTATGGTCTTGGCCACCATGTGCAGCTCAGTTTCAGGGTCTTGGCAACTTCTTATAGCCTAGGCCCTCTTTATGTAGAGCAACAATTCTTTTTTTCAGATCCTTTAGAGAGTTCTGTGCCTTGAGGTGCCATGATGAACTTCCAGAGTGACCAGTATGAGAGAGTGAGTGCGATAACACTAAATTTAACACACCTGCTCCCCATTCACACCTGAGACCTGTGGGGATGTTTTTCAGCAGTCGGGACTGGGAAACTGGTCAGAGTTGAGGGAAAGATGGATGGTGCTAAATACAGGGATATACTTAAGCAAAACCTGTACCACTCTGTGTGTAATTTGAGGCTAGGACAGAGGTTCACCTTCCAGCAGGACAATTACCCCAAACACACTGCTAAAGCAACACTTGAGTGGTTTAAGGGGAAACATGTAAATGTGTTGGAATGGCCTAGTCAATGCCCAGACCTCAATCCAATAGAAAATCTGTGGTCAGACTTAAAGATTGCTGTTCACAAGCGCAAACCATCCAACTTGAAGTTACTGGAGCAGTTTTGCAAGGAAAAATGGGCAAAAATCCCAGGGGTAAGATGTGGCAAGCTCATAGAGACTTATCCAAAGCGACTTAGAGCTGTTATGGCCGCAAAAGGTGGCTCTACAAAGTATTGGATTTAGGGGGGTGAATAGTTATGCACATGGACTGTTGTTTGCTTCACAATAAAAAAATAAAACATCTTCAAAGTTGTGGGCATAAATTAAATGATGCAAATCCTCAAACAATCCATGTTAATTCCAGGTTGCGAGGCAACAAAACATGAAAAATGCCAAGGGAGGTGAATACTTTTGCAAGGCATTGTATTTACTTCACTGTATTTACTTCACAGAAGAATCGGATAAAAAATAACATTTTTAGTCCTGGCTCTAATAGTAGAAATGCATTTTCTTTACCTTCTTGTAAAGGCCTATGTACAATAAATTGTTAAATTAGTTTAAGTTGCACAGAGTGTGCAGATGCAAACTGTCCATGACTGACAAAGCTGTGAAAACTTGCATTTCACTAAAATATACTATCAGACAAATCCTAGAATCATTAAAAATGACATGTGCAGACAAAGTACACTTAGTCATTGCACCACATCATAAACCATCTCAGCCTGGCAGACTGTTTTCTACATTATTTTATGTGACTAAAATAATGAAATAAATATCTGACTGTCTGTTCCTTGTCCAGTGCGCAAGATTTCATTTCCTCCTGGTAGCCTTTAACTGGGCCAGCTATGGAACATAGATTTGTATGTATTTGGCGTCTTATTTCTCAGTCTCTGTCTGCAAAACTAATATCCTTTGTCTGAGGTAGCATTTCTGATTTTATCCCCGCTGGGCTCTACTTCCTCTTTTACAGCAAGCAGAGGGATATTTTTCCTAAGCCATTTCGTCTGTGTCCTCCACACATCTTGACAGTTCCAAGATTGCTTTTACTGTAAAGTGAATAATGTAATATCAATTATTCTTTCTATTTCCTTGATAAATGCATTTGATCTGCTTAAAAGAACTGTGCGGCTTCATTAATAACTAAATGCATTCATGCACTGAGGAAAATAATGTAAGTTCAAACCACAGGAATAGACACCAGTTGGCACTCATTGTAAATGAACTGTGCTTAAGGTAACATTTAGGATTGCATTGAATGTATGCATTTTTACACTATGACTCCTATTTAACTAGAAATACTTCTAGATTAGGAAAAACTAATGGGTTTTTAAGTAAGTATTGATACAATCCTGGCATAGATGATGGTTTTCTTTGCCATTGCTAATGTATGATATACATTTTTTATTACTTCTTATGTAAACCATAAGTGGAAATCCTGGGTGGCTTACATAGACCTTTTTTGCCTTAATTTTCCCAGACTTATGAGCTTTACCTACTTTTGTCTGCTAGATTGAATTAGCATTAAAGCAGGACTAAACTCTCTCAATCAACATTACCTGTTTTTAATCCTTACACACATACTAGGGCCAATTTGTAGACAGGATCTGATTAACCTACCAGCATGTCTTTGGAGTGTGGGAGGAAACCGGTGTACCCAGAAAAAAACCCACCTAGGCACAGGGAGAACATGCAAACTCTAGGCAGAAGGTGTCGTGGTTGGGATTTGAACCAGTGACCCTACTGCTGCTAGGTGAGAGTGCTAACCACTACACCACTGTGCTGCCCCTAGTTCCTTGTGTTAACCTTTTTTTTTACATCTCTTCAGTTGCTTTTTGGTTTTTGGCCTAGGCCAAAATGATGTCATACATCCCAGGAGTCTTCATGGACATTTATTTTTCTTTCATCTGAAGGAGGGTAGGAAGGGCTTCCTCAGCTAAGCACACTCTCCTGTCTGCATGGCTGACCTCAGGGCAGATGTATTTCAGTTAGAAAATAAATGCTACATCAATCATCTGCTCTTAGGCCTGGTTCCCAATATCGCGGGTGGCTGTGGGTGCGGGAGTCGCATCTGTTACCGCACCCGCAACCACCTGCAGCCAAACCGTGCTGTTTAACTGCTTGCCGACTAGCCACCATCATTATACTGCAGCAGGTCGGCTCTCCTGTGCAAACCACCGTAGGTGTACGTCGGCCTTTGCGCGGGATATAGCAGGTGCGCCACCCCATGCCACAAGGGTGCGTGTCCGTGGGTCCCGCAGGCTCAATGTCTGCCGGTGACCCATGATCGCGGTTTACAGAGGCAGAAAGGGGAACTGCCTATGTAAACAAGGCGATTCCCTGTTCTGCCGGATGACACGTCAGAGATCTTCTGTTCCCAGTGATCAGGAACAGCGATCTCTGTCATGTCCCTGGTAGCCCATCCCCCCTACAGTTAGAACACACCCAGGGAACACACTTAACCCCTTGATCGCCCCGTAGTGTTGACCCCTTCCCTGCCAGTGTCATTTTTACATTGATCAGTGCATTTTTATAGCACTGATCAATGTAATAACGTCACTGGTCCCCAAAAAGTGTAATTTGGGTCAGATTTGTCTGCCGCAAAAAATATATATTTTTTGAATATGTATTATAGCAGAAAGTTAAAAAAAATATTTTTTCAAAATTGTCAGTCTTTTTTAGTTTATAGCGCAAAAAAAAAAACCACAGAGGTGATAAAATACCACCAAAAGGTTTTTGAGGAAAAAAAAAAAGGACATCAATTTTGTTTGGGTACAGCATGACTGCACAATTGTCAGTTAAAGTGACGCAGTGCCGTATTGCAAAAAATGGCCTGGTCACTAAGGGGCAAATCCTTCCGGGGCTGAATTGGTTAAAAACACATGGGGCTGCCTTCTTAATGCATCCAAAAATGTGGCTGTGGGAACTGGGGGAAATTGCATGGTGCAAAAGCACCACTCGATTTCCTGGCCGCTGCATTTTTATAATGGTGCAGGAACCTTTTTCCTGCATGGAACACAAGCACAGCAGCCCATTCAAATGAAGGGGCTGCTGTGCCCACAAAAACGCAGCCTGCAGACCAGCAATAATGTGAACCAGGCCTTTCTCAAGATAGCCATGGCTAGAAATGCTGGGGGAATGGGAGGTTTTAAAGTAATTTCTCAACAAAATAAAGCATGGAGCCATGGATGAATGGGTAAGTTTGTGGAACTCACATACTGTTCCGCTTTAATTACAATAAAGCTATGATAAAGGCTGCAATTTGGCTGTGACCCATTAGTGAACTATATTCTTTCTAATGGACTTTCCCAATCTTTAATAAAGTATTTTGCAATGGAACATTGTGTGTAGGATTTACATTTACAATATTGGAATTAAGGACAGATAAAGGTCCTTCTGAGCATCCCTCTTTTTTTTTCTTTCAGGTGCAGCGGGGGCGTGACTGACGATGGATTTACGGGGGACACCGTTTTTTTATAGGAATTGTCAAAAACGGTCTCTGTGCTTTTATAACCTTTTTTGGTGAATGGGTAGGGGTACTATGCACCACATAGTCATTCACATGGGGGGGGGGGGGGGTGGCGAAATCTTCCAGATTCTGATAAGCCCCGTGCCTGCATACCTCTGAAACCACCAGCTAGGGTTGTGGGGATGAGGCCCTTGTCCTCATCAACATGGGGACAAGGTGCTTTGGAGTGGGGGGCACCCCCTCATGTTGAGGGCACGTGGTCTGGTGGTATGGTTTAGGGTGGGGGTGCTCATACACCCCCCTTTCCTAACCTGCCAGGCTGCTTACTCTGACATTTTTTATGGGGGGGGGGGGCCCATGACATTTTTTTTACAACCACGAGTGATTTGTCTCGTTTTTTTTTTCTTCAGGAATGCCATTTTTGCACTTTAAGCATCATTAAAATTACTGCTCTTGAAAAAACTATTGTTTAAAATTTTTTTTTGCATTGATACATGTCCCCTGGGGCAGTACCCGGACCCCCATACCCCTTTTATGGCCAATTACTTACATATTTGCCTTCATAATGGGCACTTTAGATTTTTCCTATTTGGCTCTCAAAGACTTTGATGGAGTTTGCCGTTCAGGTTAAAACTTTTCCCCTGTTCGGGAGTTCTGCTGCTAACCAAACAGGGGGGGGGGGGGGTTCAGCCTATCTGTAGTGGCGCCTAGAGTATTTAGGTTGAGACTGGACTGCCTATTGTGGGCAGTAGTTCTGCTTTGGTTTCTTGATATAGGGGACAGGATTAACATTTTATAATTCTTCCTGAGAACAAAATAGCCTCTACCTTCATATCAAAGCAAAGTTATACCCAAACATCACAGTGTGGTCCCATCTCTGTGGCCCCCAAAGCAGAGCTAGATAAAGCAGCTAGCTAATATGAGTTTATAAAACATTTAGTAGGATTTTTATTGGCCTCATGCCATTTTCTGTGTATAAACTGTTTGTATTGACCAACCATTCAGCTCCCAACTGTTACTGCAGCACAGATTTAAAAAAGAAAGGAATATTCTGTTTGCTATGGAGATCAGAGACTGTTCCTTTTTCAAACATAGATTACCTTGCACTGTTTGTGATGAAAAAATCAAATGGGGTTCAAGCACATCACGTTCTAGCAGATCTAAAACAAATCTGGTAACATGTGAATATATGGAACAAAGGTGAAAGGAAATTGTGCACACAGTTTCTAGACCAATAAATGGTTCATAGATTGTAAAAGGCAGGTGAGAAAACAAAGAAAACATTTATTACAAGAGTGGAGAGACCCGATCTCACAAAACACATCTAATACATTGTACTGTTTTACACAGCTCTTGAGATACTTTCAGTTGGGTACGAATCGATGTCAGTCGTGGTCATGAGCAAAACTCACGTGCCATGGCCGATAGGAACCTTATCTTCACAGATATCACTCTGCAAGACCCGGCTTCCTCAAAGTTGCTTGAATATGTGAGTCTCTTACAGCTGGCCACTGAGCTACTTGTGGCTGACGTCGGCAGCCTTTCACCTATGTGATGCTCGTTCTAAAACACATGTCAGCGCCAAACATCACAGTGTGGTCCCATCTCTGTGGCCCCCAAAGCAGAGCTAGATAAAGCAGCTAGCTAATATGAGTTTATAAAACATTTAGTAGGATTTTTATTGGCCTCATGCCATTTTCTGTGTATAAACTGTTTGTATTGACCAACCATTCAGCTCCCAACTGTTACTGCAGCACAGATTTAAAAAAGAAAGGAATATTCTGTTTGCTATGGAGATCAGAGACTGTTCCTTTTTCAAACATAGATTACCTTGCACTGTTTGTGATTTTTTTTAAATGTACTGTTTTACACAGACCAAATATGTTGAGATACTTTCAGTTGGGTGAGATTTTCTGGCTCTGGAGTACATAATAAGGTGGGGTGGTGGAAACAGTCTACTATAAATTTTTTGACATTTCAGAAGACTGCTTCTCACAACAGCTAAGAACAACCCTTTAAGCAATCTGTTTTGTTCCATTTCATACATTATTTTTCTCTGGGTCAGGATTGTGTAGGATAAATGTGAAAAAGTCTTAGAAGATCACAGGGCTACAATATCAAATATAGAAATGGTGGATTAAAATGTAAATAACAATCAATTTAAAGTGTATCTATTGGCAAAAAAAGACTCACTAGACCCATTAGTGTTCTACTTCTTGTATTTTGATGGCAATGTTGGTCACACTGCAGTGAAATTGCACAGCATAGCCCTAGCCCTGTGGTACCGTAACTATAGGAAACTAAAAATATTAACCAATTTGAGCCCCTTGCCACACAAGGGAGTTATTCCGCTGATATGTTTTCCCCTTGCTCCTTCATTATCTGGAACCACAATACCAGTTTTTACCCGCAGAGTACATTGACAACAGCGAAAGGGTTCTTTAAGCTGATGAAGAAAATGGTGTCTCTGGAGATCAGAATGATGGTGTTTCTGTAATGAAGCACGTCCTGGCAAACATCCCAGCAGGTGGTGGAATGTAGGAATGTAGGCAGGGGTCAGTAATACAAAGTAAACAAATCCCAGTTTATAGATTCAAAACAGCATTTATTAATTTCTATGCTCGACATTTCATTTACATACCTCCCAGTATTTTAAAGGAAAAAAAACATGTTTATTTTAAAAAGAAAAACTTTTAAGCAATTTCAGACCAGTATATGTGTTCTGCAAAGTTACATTAACAAATGGTGATGGAAAACACAGAAGTAAATTTAAATACAGTTAGGATGTTGAGAAGGATTGTGACAGCAGAAAACGATATTGACGTCACCAAAACTAGTGAGTATACCCCTCACATTTTTGTAAATACTTTATTATATGTTTTCATGTGACAACACTGAAGAAATGACACTTTGCTACAATGTAAAGTAGTGAGTGTACAGCTTGTATAACAGACAACCTCTGGATATGACGCTGAGCATGTGCACTAAACTTCTTTGGTTGACCATGGCGAGGCCTGTTCTAAGTGGAACCTGTCCTGTTACACCGCTATATGGTCTTGGCCACCATGCTGAAGTTTCAGGGTCTTGGCAATCTCCTTTTAGCCTAGGCCAGTGATGGCGAACCTTGGCACCCCAGATGTTTTGGAACTACATTTCCCATGATGCTCGACTACACTGCAGAGTGCATGAGCATCATGGAAAATGTAGTTCCAAAACATCTGGAGTGCCAAGGTTCACCATCACTGGCCTAGGCCATCTTTATGTAGAGCAACAATTCATTTTTTCAGATCCTCAGAGAGTTCTTTGCCATGAGGTGCCATGTTGAACTTCCAGTGACCAGTATGAGAGAGTGAGAGCGAAAAAAGCAAAATTTAACACACCTGCTCCCCATTCACACCTGAGACCTTTGTAACACTAATGAGTCACATGACACCGGGGAGGGAAATGGCTAATTGGGCCCAATATGGACATTTTCACTCAGTGGGTTTACTCACTTTTGTTGCCAGCGGTTTAGACATTAATTAATTAATGTTGAGGTATTTTGAGGGGACAGCAAATTTACACTGTTATACAAGCTGTACACTCACTAATTTACATTGTAGAAAAGTAATATTTCTTCGTTTTTTATCTTTATTTAATACAGGATTTATATAGCGCCAACAGTTTACGCAGCGCTTTACAATATAAAAGGGAGACAATACAGTTATAATACAATAAAATACAGGAGGATTAAGAGGGCCCTGCTCAGAAGGGCTTACAATCTAGTGTTGTCATAAAATATTTACAAAAATGTGATGGCTGTACTCACTTACTGTACTGTATACTGTATATGTACGGCACCTTCAGATAGGGAAGTTGAGACTCTCTGCCGACTGAAGAGGTAATTATTCAGAGTCTTTAATTGTAGTAAGCATTCTTCAGATTTGTTTGTGGTAAACTGTGAAGTCATTTTAGAAAATACATGTGCAAAGACACAAAGACACAAAGACAAGGGAATGGCATATATAGTATTCAAAATATGGCGAATAGTATAAATTCAAACATTGTGTAGGTGGCATTTGTAGAATCAGTTTTTCTTTATGGTATCCGAGGGCCCACTTGTGATTTCTTTTATCCACTGGATTGTCTTCACCTAGGCTGAAGTCCTCATTTATTCTATTTAAAAGCAGTGATCTGTTTGTTTTAATTAGCTCTCTTCCCTTCCTCCTCCTATACATACCACCATTCTAAGGTAAGATTTGGCAGCCTAGGAACTAGAGGTTTACATGACTTGACAGCTATGCTTGTCTTGGTTTTTATATCATCCTAATATCTTTTTACAAAGAGTTATCACTGCCCAAGGCCACGGTTGGGCACCCCTGGTTTAGACTGTTGTTTATTCTTTCTTTCTTGTCTTCAAGGCAGTTGATCTTTGCTTGAAACTGGATAATTGTCATTTTTTTAACATTGCGATTAGATTATCAATAATCACCTTTTTTTCTCGAACGTTGAAAACGTTTGCCACACAAGACTGCTTTGCTATTGGCCCACAATTTAGTATGCCATTTTTTTGTGAAAAACGTTGAGGGAGTTGAGGGTCATTAGTTGTGTGATCATTCATTTGTCTCATTTTATTATCTGAAGTAACAAAGCTTGACACAAATTTTTGTGTCTTAAATCATCTGTGGCACTTCAACTTTACCATCTGCGCCTTTATCTTTGAGTGGAAGCCTGTGAAGGGTATCAGTAACATAAGTCATGTTCACAGATTTAAAGGATATTACATGTAAATATGTTAGGCAGATGCAAGACTTTTAATGGTTATTCCAAGAGTTGGTGACCTGATTCTAGTTTCTTAAAGCATGTGTGATGTTATACATAATTTGTAATAAAAACATCTTTGCCATTCTGAAGCTTCCCTCCAACCACTTTGCATATTATTTTATGTATACTGCGATTCTGTATTTGTCAAACATGCTGCAGAAATCTCCCTCCACTGAGTCTGGCTGCATCCATTTTAACTGTGGGCAGCCTCAGCTGCTTCCTGTTCACTTCCTGGATTTACACAGACACACAGAGGCACACCTCCAGTTCTGCAGCCTTGCAGCTTTCATTGGCCCTCTTATGACTCATCCCCCTCCCTTCCTGGCAAACTCTCACAAGAGTGAGAGAAAGAGCTGTGCATGATGTCATAAGCCTAGGCTAATGACCAGACAAGAAACAGGAAGTGGGCTGTATAAGGTATTTACGTGCAGAAACAAAAAGGGTTTAATATCCAAAGTTAAAACAACAAGGGCAGAAGATCAAATAGACGGAAAGTTGAAAAAAATACTGAAGTTCCGCTTTAAAGTATGTCAAAATTGCCTCTTATTTATATTTTGAAGTGTACACATACCATTTAAAAGGGTCTTTCTTTCCAGGAGCCATATGACTGCAGCAGCTTTGCAACATATTTGAGTGTGTGGTCCTACTCTGCATAGCGCATTTCCTGCTCTAGCATTAGACAGTGTGGCTGCTGTCAATCATTCCCAGCAGGGCTATGCAATAGGTGTGTCAGCCAGTAATGTCATATGCTGACTAAAAGTCTGCAGGCACAGTCTGCTGCTCGCATTGCTGGAGGTAGAGTTTATGTCTGTCAATTGTACCACAGGTTTGAAGCTGCGGCTAGCATTGACAGGAAAACGCAGGAAGTAAGGCTGCAAAAAAAAAAAGACTGGCTGGCAATCCAGATATTTCATATTCATTAAGCTACACAAAATAGAAACAATTCTGAACTATAAAATTTAACATGGCCTTTTGAATTGACTTGTGGAAACGCGTGTTTTAGGTTTACATACACCTTATATCTTATCAAATATTATCATATACATCCTTTTTTTTTCTGTTTGGACATAGCTCTTCTGAGTCAAAGATTCACTAGTGCTCCTTTTGACAGCAACACAGCAGCAGTTTCTTGTTTGGAGGCATCATCCTGCATTGTTTCGTTTTTTAACATTTTATAGTATACGGATGCCCCAACATTAACAATTGGCTGTTTCAGTTTATTAAATACATTATAATAAAAGAGAGGATGGAGTCATGTTTTACCTCCAGCAGGAAATTCCTTATCTGTTCTCCCTGCAATTTTAAATATGGCCACTAGAAGGAGCCAGGAATAAATGTACTGTTTACTGAAGATAGAGACAATTTAGCTTTAATAAAAGTTCCCATCATCCCTCATTCTGAGAAAAGGAAACAGATGCATCCTGGGAGCTCAGACTCCATCTTGAAGTGGTTGTAAAGCCTAAACATTTTTTGACTAAATGCATTCCTTGGAAAAAAAGGACAAGGCTGCGCTAAAAAAAATTGATATAAATAAATAACAAATAGCAACAGTGATTCTGGCAACCAATATTGTGACAAAAAAATATATAAAGGTGTATGAATGACAATAAATAACACATAAATAAAGAAACGAAATCACTGGTGAGGTAATAAAGACTACTAAATGTCCGTCATGGGCATAATCAGTCAAATAAACAAACAGGTGATGCACAATAAGTGAAATAGGTTAAGTGGCGGAATGTCCAAGTAGCTTGAATATTCAATCAAGTGCAACGGTAAGTGACTTCCATATGTTGTAAGCAGTGACTTTCCAGAGATTCAAAAATGTGTGACAAGTGCTGTAGTGATCCCACCACCGGGAAGATTGCAGGCTTACCAGACTGTAGAAGGGGAAACGCATGCGGCTAATACCCAGCCAGGGCCTTTGTCCTCCGACACAGCTCGATCACACCACTACTAATATTCAAACTTCAAACACGGAAGTTGTTCACTCCAGGTGAAGGTGGACATGGGACTAATTGCTGATAGTAATGGTTCATGGACTCCACGGCCATGGGAATTAGTCTGCGAATCTCCAAAGAAGGATTGGCCAAAATATGTAAAAAGGAAAGGAAACACACCATGGGTAGAATCCAAGGGGTTTAATAGGATAAAAGTTGCCTATAGGCACACATAGACAAAAAACTGGATAAAAATGGATTTAAAAATTGCGGCCGGCCGGCAGCAGTACTCGCCCGTGTTATTGGACGTAAAGCGAGGTGACGTCAGCACGTCGCTCCTCCCTACGCGTTTCGTCAGAGAGTGACGTATTCATGGGACGTCCCATGAATACGTCACTCTCTGACAAAACGCGTAGGGAGGAGCGACGTGCTGACGTCACCGCGCTTTACGTCCAATAACACGGGCGAGTACTGCTGCCGGCCGGCCGCAATTTTTAAATCCATTTTTATCCATTTTTTTGTCTATGTGTGCCTATAGGCAACTTTTATCCTATTAAACCCCTTGGATTCTACCCATGGTGTGTTTCCTTTCCTTTTTACATATTTTGGCCAATCCTTCTTTGGAGATTCGCGGACTAATTCCCATGGCCGTGGAGTCCATGAACCATTACTATCAGCAATTAGTCCCATGTCCACCTTCACCTGGAGTGAACAACTTCCGTGTTTGAAGTTTGAATATTAGTAGTGGTGTGATCGAGCTGTGTCGGAGGACAAAGGCCCTGGCTGGGTATTAGCCGCATGCGTTTCCCCTTCTACAGTCTGGTAAGCCTGCAATCTTCCCGGTGGTGGGATCACTACAGCACTTGTCACACATTTTTGAATCTCTGGAAAGTCACTGCTTACAACATATGGAAGTCACTTACCGTTGCACTTGATTGAATATTCAAGCTACTTGGACATTCCGCCACTTAACCTATTTCACTTATTGTGCATCACCTGTTTGTTTATTTGACTGATTATGCCCATGACAGACATTTAGTAGTCTTTATTACCTCACCAGTGATTTCATTTCTTTATTTATGTGTTATTTATACACCTTTATATATTTTTTTGTCACAATATTGGTTGCCAGAATCACTGTTGCTATTTGTTATTTATTTATATCAATTTTTTTTAGCGCAGCCTTGTCCTTTTTTCCATGTCACATTTTGCTTATCACATTCTGGTTGCTGCTTTTGCCTTTTTTTACGTTTTTGTGTCCAGCGCAATTTTTCTTTGTTTTACTAAATGCATTCCTTGCATTAAGGTAAAAAATGTTTAGGTGTCAGAATCCCCCCTCACCCCCCCCTTTTACTTACCTGAGCACTCATTCAACCCAGCGCCATGCACATCTGCAGCTCTTCTCTCCTTTGTGTCGAAGCAAATGATATACAAAATGTAATATATATATATATATATATATATATATATAATATATAAATATATGTTCTATATATATATATCTGTATGCTAATTCAAATCAGCATTTAATAAGTGTCCGTTTTCATCAGATCTCACCCGATCCGATCCGCCAGCTACGGATCTGGACGTATAGCCATACGTCTGCTTTTGGCGGATCGGACCGGGTCGGATGTCAGCGGAGATGTCTCCACTGACATCCGACGCTCCATTAACATGGTCAAAAAAAAAAACACGTTTTTTATGTTTATGTTTATTTTAAAAAGACAAATTTTTAAGCAATTTCAGACCAGTATATGTTTTCTACAAAGTTACATTTAAAAATGGTGATGGAAAACACAGAAGTAAATTTAAATACAGTTAGGTTGTTGAGAAGGATTGTGACAGCAGAAAACGATATTGGTGTCACCAAAACTATTATATATTTATATACAGCATATACAGTATCTCACAAAAGTAAGTACACCCCTCGCATTTTTGTAAATATTTTATTATATCTTTTCATGTGACAACACTGAAGAAATTACACTTTGCTACAATGTAAAGTAGTGAGTGTACAGCTTGTATAACAGTGCAAATTTGCTGTCCCCACAAAATAACTCAACACTAATATGCATGTTAATGTCATAAAAAGTGTTTGGGGACCTGGGTCCTGCCCCAGGGGACATGTATCAATGCAAACATTTCTTTTAAAAACGGCCGTTTTTTCAGGAGCAGTGATTTTAATAATGCTTAAATTGAAACAATAAAAGTGTAATATTCCTTTAAAATTTCGTACCTGGGGGTGTCTATAGGTGGCCTGTAAAGGGGCGCATGTTTCCCGTGTTTAGAACTGTCTCTGCGCAAAGTGTCATTTTTGAAAGTAAAAAAGCTATTTAAAATCACTCGTGGCTAATGTTAATTCACGGCTCCCGTAACACAGAGAACAGTGATTCATTGAAACTCATTCATAAAAAAAAGTCATTGATAAAAAATAAAAAAAATAAAAAAAATGAAAAAAAAAAAGCGTAGGGGTCCCCCCAAATTCAATAACCAGGCCCTTCAGGTCTGGGATGGATATTAAGGGAAACCCCAGCCAAAAAAAAAAAAAAAAAATGGCGTAGGGTCCCCCTCAAAATCCATACCAGACCCTTGAGGTCTGGTATGGATTTTAAGGGGAACCCTAGCCAAAAAAAATGGCGTGGGGTCCCCCTCAAAATCCATACCAGACCCTTATCCGAGCACGCAACCTGGCAGGCCGCAGGAAAAGAGGGGGGGACGAGAGCGGCCCCCCCTCTCGCCTGAACCGTACCAGGCCACATGCCCTCAACATTGGGAGGATGCTTTGGGGGTCTAAGACCCCTAAAGCACCTTGTCCCCATGTTGATGAGGACAAGGGCCTTCTTTCTTCTTTCTTCATCCTTCGGATTCTTCATCTTCTCCTTCCTTCATCTTCTTCCATCTTCTTCTTCCATTTTCTTCTTCCTCCGATCCGCTTCTTCTTGCGCTGGTCTTCTCGTCCTTCTCGTCCGGCATCTTCTTCCGTCGGCGTCGGTGTCGGTGTCTTCTTGGGCCGCTCCGCGCAATGGGAGGCTCCCGCTGTGTGAGGCTCCGCTCCATCTGACAGGTCTTTTAAAACGGAGGGCACCTGGTGACCCCCGCCCCCCTCTGACGTCATGGGGAAAGCCATCATGGAATTCCCCATGACGTCCCTGTGCGTCAGAGGGGGCGGGGTCACCAGGTGCCCTCCATTATAAAAGACCTGTCAGACGGAGCGGAGCCTCACACAGCGGGAGCCTCCCATTGCGCGGAGTGGCCCAAGAAGAGACAGAGACACCGACGCCGACGCCGACGGAAGAAGATGCCGGACGAGAAGGACGAGAAGACCAGCGCAAGAAGAAGCGGATTGGAGGAAGAAGAAAATGGAAGAAGAAGATGGAAGAAGATGAAGGAAGGAGAAGATGAAGAAACCGAAGGATGAAGAAAGAAGAAAGAAGATTTTAATAAAGGAATTGTCAAAGACTGTCTCCTGTCATTTTTACCATTTTTGCCACTTTTTTGGTGAAATGGTAGGGGTACTTTTGTACCCCCTTACCATTTCACACAGGGGGGGGCCGGGATCTGGGGGTCCCCTTGTTAAAGGGGGCTTCCAGATTCCGATAAGCCCCCCGCCCGCAGACCCCCACAACCACCGGGCACGGTTGTGGGGAAGAGGCCCTTGTCCTCATCAACATGGGGACAAGGTGCTTTAGGGGTCTTAGACCCCCAAAGCATCCTCCCAATGTTGAGGGCATGTGGCCTGGTACGGTTCAGGCGAGAGGGGGGGCCGCTCTCGTCCCCCCCTCTTTTCCTGCGGCCTGCCAGGTTGCGTGCTCGGATAAGGGTCTGGTATGGATTTTGAGGGGGACCCCACGCCATTTTTTTTGGCTAGGGTTCCCCTTAAAATCCATACCAGACCTCAAAGGTCTGGTATGGATTTTGAGGGGGACCCTACGCCATTTTTTTTTTTTTTTTTGGCTGGGGTTCCCCTTAATATCCATCCCAGACCTGAAGGGCCTGGTTATTGAATTTGGGGGGACCCCTACGCTTTTTTTTTTTTTTTTAAATTAATGAATGACAGTTCTCTGTGTTACAGGAGCCATCAATTCATTGGCCAAGCATGCGGGGTCACAGTGCTTGGCCAATCATCAGCCAGCATTGCAATGCATTGCGGGGCCGCTCGCATCACACGAATGTGCGAGCGGCCCCAATAGTTCTGGGCTCGCCGAGCGAGCGAACAATAAACAGTGAGTACTCAACACACAGCCATTAATGTCTAAAAAAAGTGAGTACACCCCCAAATTGAGCCCAATTAGCCATATTGCCTCCCCGGTGTCATGTGACTCGTTAGTGTTTCAAAGTCTCAGGTGTGAATGGGGAGCAGGTGTGTTAAATTTTGCTTTTATCGCTCTCACTCTCTTATACTGGTCACTGGAAGTTCAACATGGCACCTCATGGTAAAGAACTCTCTAAGGCATCTGAAAAATTGTTGCTCTATATAAAGATGGCCTAGGCTATAAGAGGATCACTAAGACCCTAAAACTGAGCTGCAGCATGGTTTGCCAAGACAATACAGAGGTTTACCAGGACAGGTTCCACTCAGAACAGGCCTTGCCATGGTCGACTAAAGAACTTCAGTGCACATGCTCAGCATCATATCCAGAGGTTGTCTTTGGGGATAGACGTATGAGTGCTGCCAGCATTGCTGCAGAGGTTGAAGGGGTCGGGGGTCAGCCTGTCAGTGCTCAGGCCATACGCTGCACACTACAACAAATTGGTCTGCATGGCTATCGTCCTAGAAGGAAGCCTCTTCTTAAGATGATGCACAAGAAAGCCCACAAACAGTTTGCTGAAGACAAGCAGACTAAGGACATGGATTACTGGAACCTATGTCCTATGGTCTGATGAGACCAAGATAAACATATTTGGTTCAGGTGGTGTCAAGCATGTGTGGCGGCAACCAGGTGAGGAGTACAAAGACAAGTGTGTCTTGCCTACAATCAAGCATGGTGGTGGGAGTGTCATGGTCTGGGGCTGCATGAGTGCTGTCGACACTGGGGAGCTACAGTCCATTGAGGGAACCATGAATGCCAACATGTACTGTGACGTACTGAAGCAGAGCATGATCCCCTCCCTTTGGAGACTGGGCCGCAGGGCAGTATTCCAACATGATAACGACCCCAAACACACCTCCAAGACGACCACTGCCTTGCTAAAGTAGCTGAGGGTAAAGGTGATGAACTGGCCAAGCATGTCTCCAGACCTAAACTCTATTGAGCATCTGTGGGGCATCCTCAAACAGAAGGTGGAGGAGCTCAAGGTCTCTAACATCCACCAGCTCCGTGATGTCGTCATGGAGGAGTGGAAGAGGACTCTAGTGGCAACCTGTGAAGCTTTGGTGAACTTCATGCACAAGAGGGTCAAGGTAGCGCTGGAAAATAATGGTGGCCACACAAAATATTGACACTTTGGGCCCAATTTGGACATTTTCACTTAGGGGTGTACTCACTTTTGTTGCCAGCAGTTTACACATTAATGGCTGTGTGTTGAGTTATTTTGAGGGGACAGCAAATTGTTATACAAGCTGTACCCTCACTACTTTACATTGTAGCAAAGTGTCATTTCTTCAGTGTTGTCACATGAAAAGATATAATAAAATATTTAAAAAAATGTGAGGGGTGTACGCAGTTTTGTGAGATACTGTATATGCAATGATAATATAGGTATATGCGTGACATTACTTTAGAAAGGCTCAATTACTTTCAAAAGGGTCTAGAAACCTTTTCGTTTTAATGAAACATGATTTTTGCAAACTAGCACAATAAATATTTCACAAATAGAGTTACAAGTACACAACAATCCCATTTAGATAACACATGATAGTTTATTCTGTTTGCTTACATCAGCTAAATTAAATATGCACTATTTGAGAAATGGTAAAAGATTAATCAAAGGTGTTCTTGACTTAAATTGTACTTTGATATGATGTGTTCTGATGCCTTACGTAATGATGAATCATTTGTCTTTAACCACTTCAAGACCGCCCACTGCATATATATTGCGGCAGGGTGGCTCTATTGTGCGAAACGACGTACCTGTACGTAGCTTCATGCAATACATAGTGTGGGACCGCGCGCGCCCGCTGCACGGAGGCTGACGCGATGTCCGCCGGCCACCTGATCGCGTTACAGAGAGGCAGAAAACAAGGCAGATCCCCATTCTGACAGGGAACAACATGGAGATCTGCTGTTCCTAGTGATCAGGACAGCGATCTCTGTGTTTTTCCTGTCAGCACTTCCCCCACACAGTTAGAAACACACTGAGGGAACACAGTTAATCCTTTGATCGCCACTGCAGTTAACCCCTTCCATGCCAGTGTCATTTATATAGTAATTTTTACCACTAATCACTGTATTGGTGTCCCCAAAAAGTGTCACGTAGGGTCAGATTTGTCTGCAGCATGTCGCAGTCCCACTGAAAATCCCAAATCGCCGCCATTACCAGTAAAAACAATAAAAACGTTAAGCCCCCGTTCACACCTATGCGAATTAAATGCGGCTTACACCGCATCCAATTCGCAGGACATTTTAAAATACATTCATTTGAATGCATCTGGTTCACATATGTGCGTTGCATTCGCACTGCACATTGCACAAAAAACATGTGCGTTTTCTGGGCATTGCGGTTCGAATTACAACATATTATCTTCTATGGGAATGCATCTGATTCGCAGATGCATTCCGTTCTGAACACGAATTCTCTCCTTCTCCTCACTACACCTCCCCCCCCTCCCCCCCCCCCTCTCCCTGCTCACTGATCCGCAGCTAAAACGCAGAGGAACCTCTGAACAACTGATTTTTATCTTCGCAGTGAAACCGGAGCTTCAATTTGCAACGCACATGTATGAACCCGGGCTAAAAGTCCATAAATCTATCCCCTATTTTGTAGACTCTATAACTTTTCCGTAAACCAATCAATATACGCTTATTGCGATTTTGTTAACAAAAATATGTAGAATACATATTGGCCTAAACTGATGAATACATTTGTTTTTTTATATATTTTTTTTGGATATGTATCATAGCAGAAAGTAAAAAATATTGTTTTTTTTTTTCCAAAATTGTCAGCCTTTTCTTGTTTATAGCACAAAAAAAAAAAAAACGCAGTGGTCATAAAATACCACTAAAAGAAAGCTCTATTTGAGGGAAAAAAAGGACATCAATTTTGTTTGGGTATATCGTTGCATGAACGCGCAATTATCAGTTAAAGTAACGCAGTGGCGTATTGCAAAAAAGGGTCTGGTCATTAAGGGGGTTAATGCTTCTGGGGCTGAAGTGGCTAATTATGTACGCCCAAATGTATAATTATTATCAAAGTGTATACCCCCACATATATAAATTTTAAAATATGTATACTCCCAATTGTACAATTATTAATAAACATGTACAGCCCTTTTTACCTGTATAAAAGAAAGAATTAAAGAGTCAATAAAGCAGATCAGAATCTGTTGACACACTGATCTCCGTCTGGCGTTTCTTTGTTCACTATCAGTCAAAGATCGAACATAGCTATTCATTATTTCCATCACCTGACTTCCGGGTCTCGCTTTGCTGGGGCACCGGGAGCCATTGGCTCCCAGTGCTGTCATTTAAAGCCAGTGACAAGGGAGCGGGGGGTGGGGCTGAGTCCCGCTATCTGTTGCAATGGATGCAGGAGCGGAGCTCGTGTGCGAGCATGCACCAGTGCCCCCATGGGAAGTGGCTTCCCATGGGGGCACTGGACAGAGGGGAGGGCCCCGAAAAGAGGAGGTTTGCAGGAGCTCTTTGCAATTCTATTGCACAGAGCAGGTAAGTATAGACATGTTTGTTATTTAACAAAAAAAATGTACCTTTACAAACACTTTAAGAAATGAGAGAGAGGAAACCAGCCTTCATCCCTGCAGCACATGTTGCACACTAAACTTACATCCCCTATAGGCAGCAACACTGATGAGCATGGGCATAATGCCATCTGCGGCCTACTTATTTCATTGTGTTTTGTATGTAATATAGGGTATAATGATTGTATGAACAAGAAGGCTTAAGGCTTTGAGCCCGACAACATGGGCATGCGGTCGGCCATCCCTTTATTAATAATAGAATAGAAGCAATATTTTAAATATTTAAGGCTATATACAGGTTAATGTATTTGGGTTAATGTCCCTTTAAGAGAATGGAAAATAGGGCTGGGGGCGGGGTTAAAGGTTGCAAGGCTATTGGTGATATCCCAAATGGTCATGTGACCCCTGGGGAATGTTCTAGAAAGGGGCTTATTATATATAGGACCCTCTCACAGGTGCATTCACACCTGTTCCCAGCCAGGCAGTGAAGGTGCAACAAGCTCCCCACCTCCCCTTCCCTTGTCACTAAGCACGATCATGTGTTCTGTCACACTACATGATGTAGGGGGGGCTTTGGTTAAAAGATTTATGTATGCTCGGGTCCTTTAAAGCCCCATACACACGGTCGGATTTTCCCATGGATTCTGTCCTATCGGACAATGTCACACTACATGATGTAGGGGGGGCTTTGGTTAAAAGATTTATGTATGCACGAGTCCTTTAAGACTGAGCTCTACGTAGTCCCGTCGTACGCAACAAACGTCACCACGTTCAGAAGTTGATCGTTTGAAATATACGATTTTTATGATGCAATAATATTATTAGAATATGGTTATTATTTATTTATTGATTTGAATACACCATTAAAGTGCTGCGGCCAATTCTTTGCCAATAAGTGTGTTGAGTTATTATTTAAAAAGGCTATATAAGTTTTGGTATTCGGGGAGGATAGGTGCGGCCTGCATTCCGGTGTATTTCTTATCTGTTTTTTCCTAATAGTTTCACCCACTGTGTTTATGTCAATAAAGCTTCAAAATTACATTCAGTCTGACTTATTGCAGAATAGGAGGGTTTAGCTTCATGTCGAGTTACGCACAGGGAAAAGCTAGCAAGAACAGAACACATTTGGTGTGAATGTGAATTGACATGACTATCACTATTTTATGAACAGTTTTAATTGCTGTTCCTTTATGGGAATGATGGGAACCTTTCCTAGTTTGTGTTTTCATTATACCCAGCGGCTTTATATCTAGGATAGAAGGGGGCACCATAAGGTGGGCAATTTTAAAATAGAAAATCTATGTGCGTGTGAGGATAATATATATCCAGTACTGTATCATTGTAAGGGTCCCTTTACATAGTCTTTGTCCACTAATTTTCACTGGGAATCAGCAAAGAGTTCTATGGGCAGCTGGATGAAAATTAACTTGCGCCCATTTACATCAGGCTACCTCTGATCTGTTATGTTTAGAATCAGAAAAAAGAAAAAGGATGCAGTCCTTTTCCATTTTTTTTCCAGACCTGGGTGAACTCGAAGGTAGGTCAATGTGAAATTTCGAGATCATGGCCTATAGAGTAATAGAATGCATTATAGCATGTGACTTCTGATGTTTTCTTCATCAAGGGGGTATTGTTTTCCCGTTATGCTTTCCACTTGATGACATCAAAAAGAAATAAAGTAATTACATCAATTATCACTGCCTGCAAAAATATAGCTCACAGTTATTTATGCTAGTATTCATGGTACATGTATTATAGTGCATGTAATGGCTCAACTGCAGTTAGGATAAACTATACTCGGAGAGAAATGATACCATGTGGTTGTGCTACATATAGATACTACCCAAGGGGATGTGTCATTTAGAGTTCACATTATTGCAAACTACAGCTGTATTTAAATAGAAGCTCCTTCAAATTTGAAAATCAAATAAACATCAATTAAAACCTCTCAGCACTAGTTTCACATTTCTGCAGATGACTAACATAAGGAAGAAACATGTTTTTTTTTTCTGTATGTTATCCTTAGCTAATTCATTACATCTTTTACTATAGGGCATTTATTTGTAACAGTTTGGAAAGGCCATTGCAGGGGTAGGCCCCATTTTGAGAACAGTGTGCCGAAAAATGTTTTCAAAGAAATTGAGCGTGCCGATTTTATAACGAAAAAAATGTCAACTTCACACTCTCAATCACGAAAAGGATTTTTTATAAAGTAAATGCTGTAAACTACTTTAATAGAGTAATAGTGACAAATTCAAATCCTGCACTCTTACGCCTCAGATCAGCCTCAAATCCTGCACCTTCACGCCTCAGATCACTGTACCCCTTGAAAATCTGTTTTACCACTGTACCCCCCTGCTCATCTGTCCCACCACTTACCCCCTTGCACACCTGCCACATCACTGTAACCCCCTGTACATCTGTCCCAACACTGTAACCCCCTGCACATCTGCCAACCACCTGCACATCTGCCCCACCACTGTACCACTTTCACATCTGCCCCACCACTGTACCACCTGCACATCTGCCCCACCGCTGTACCCCCTGCTCATCTGCCCCACAGCTGTAACACCCTGCCTTTCTGCCCCACCGCTGTACCCTCCTGCTCATATGCCCTACAGGTGTAATCTCCTGCTCATCTGCTCCATCAATGTACCCTCTTCTCATCTATGAAGCAGGAAGCAGAGATTAGACACAGCTACCTGTCCTGGCACACTCATCCCTGCTGATCCACCTCTCACATCCAGCCCACGTGCTTGTATGTGACGTCACATACAAGCATCTAGAATGGATGTGCAATGATGAACTCAGGTTAGGGGCATTTTCTGAAAGCAGTGGGCCAGTGTGCAGGATCATAAGTTATGCACCCGCAGCTGAGAAAAAGTTGGGTTTGATTTTTTTTGCACTGAATACTGGCTGTGGGTTAAAGGGACACAGAGCGCAGGGGTCAGTAGTAACGCAAAGGTCAGGGGTCAGGTGTAAGTGACACAGAGTTCAGTGGTTGGGCATAGGCAATTCAAAGGTTGGTAGTAGTAAATCATGTAGAGCTGAGGGGTCAGTAGTAAGTGACACATACACACACACATAATTACATATACTGTATGGGTATATATATTATATGTATATATATATATATATATATATATATATATATATATATTGTGGTAGTGTGGTACCCCACCAGCAGAATGATGCAGGATTCTCAACCAGGCAGGTTGAGGGGCTCCAGGGTATTTGCTTATTTGGGAGGAAACTGGCTTTTCAGTTTCCTCATTGTTTATTAAAATCCACTTTGTGACCTGGAGCCTGGGGATTTCGTAGCGATCCGGGTGGGATGAAATCCCCAGTCCTGGATCCGGGTTTTGAGATCCACCAGCACACTGACTAGTCAGGTGTGTGCTGGGCTATTTGTAGACACCTGACCATGGTTCTGGGCTCCACCCTCCCGAGGAGTCCAGGCTTGCAAGGGAGAACCCAGAGAGTGCAGGTGTGCACTGAAATAGCCAGAGTGCAGGCTGCACTGTGTAAACCAGAGACTTGAATCTGAGGTTGCTGACAGTAGTCAGGAGAGCTCCATGTTGGAGCCTGAGCAGTGGTGCATCTGCTGCTGAAGAGAGCCAGGTGGCTCTGTATTTTTGCAATGCTGCATGTGTAAGCCAGGAGGCTGAATATCCTTTTGTTTGTTGCTGGCAGTGAAAATCCCTTTGCGAGGGAAACCACGTTTGTTTTCATTTATGGAACTTTGTTTTTTTTTTTTCTTTCTTTTAATAAAAGTGGGCCAACAAGCCCTTAAACGGCACGACTGGCGTTGACTCTGCTCACTGGTGTGCTCTACACAGACGCTAAAGAACCCCCAATATTACAATATATATATATATATATATATATATATATATATATATATATATATATACACACACACATTTATTTCAACAAAGTTCCCAGAAGCTCAACAGTAATTCCACAAACTGTCACCTGATTGGGGTTTTCTCAATCACAGTGAAATCCCTTCTTTCTGAGATTGGTATTGGCAACCAAGCGAGTCATCTTCCTCCAGATGGTGGGGGCGGGACGAGCAGGACTGTGATTGGATTTAGCAGTAGCCAATCACAGTCCACTGCCTCCTGGAAACAGGGACTGCCCCCCTAGCAGAACTGCACCCAATCTCTTCCCCATCACAAGAGCTGCCGATTGCAGCTAAAGAAAAGTTAGAGAACCAAACAATGTTTCCCATCTTTTACAATGTGTGGGGGCACAGTGTCTCCCCATTAGTGCAGGTATGGCATGGGGAATTCTGATATTGGAATGCATTAGTGCCTCTGACACTTCCCTGCCCTACTCTGTTATTGGCAAGGGGGTCGAGTACCGGCAAAAAAGGCTATGCGTGCAGCTTGTGGCACCCGTCCTGGGGGTTGCCTACCCCTGGGCCATTGTATGCTAAAATGGTATCACAAATGAAATTTGCTACAAATATACAGTACTAAACTCTAGGCAAACTTTCATAGTATAGATTAGACTTGTGCACAACGGAAAATTTTGTTTAGTTTCGGTTCGTTGTCATTCGTAAAATACATCATTTCGTTCTGTTATATTCGTTATGTTACGTTAATACGTTTTCGGATAATTAGTTATTTCTGTAGAGTGTCGATATTCGTTATACTAAATCTCGAATCATGTCAAATTCATTCGTTATATGCGCTATAATTTCGTTCGTATTCGTTGAAATTTGATATTTATGTATGTATATATATTCGTGATAATGATTCGTAGTTTGGAAAGCCGTTTGTTTATTGAATCTTTTAACACACACAATGACAATATCTCTTCTCCTCTGCTCAAATACAATACAACACCCTTCTCACTCAGTTCTCAGGAATGCACTTTGCCAGTAATCCAACCTACAGCACAAAATGAATCAGCTGATTGGACTGTAAGATTTACTTTGAGTTGACCTTTTGTTTCATTAGATCTTTAACGAATTACCGAATCATGTCAAATTCATTCATATCCTCTATAATTTCTTTTGTATTAGTTGAAATTCGATATTTATGTATGTATATTGATTCGTCATAATGATTTGTAGTTTGGAAAGTTGTTTGTTTATTGAATCTATTAACACACACAATGACAATATCTCTTCTCCTCTGCTCAAATACAATACAACACCCTTCTCACTCAGTTCTCAGGAATGCACTTTGCCAGTAATCCAACATCCAGCACAAAATTAATCAGCTGATTGGACTGTAAGATTTAATTTGAGTTGACCTTTTGTTTCATTAGATCTTTAACGAATTACCGAATCATGTGGAATTCATTCGTTATATCCACTATAATTTCTTTCGTATTAGTTGAAATTCGTTATTTTTTCATTCGGACATTCGAATGCTTCCGAATGTCCGAAAGAGGCAAAATTCGGCCGAATTTTGATTCGTTACGAAACGAATTGCACAAGCCTAGTATAGATTACCACAGCCCTAACCACTCTGGTTTTGGTGATTTTCACTTTTCCAAAGGTTTCTGAAACTGTAGATTCTTGTGTTCAGCTTGGTTTTTGACATTGATGCTGAAGTTGTTTGTTGACCACAGTTTCTAAGATGCGTCAAAACTCCTCTCTCCTGTTTTGTGATTGGTTGACAGCAATCATGTAAGGAGGAAATTATTTTTGTTTGATTGCACCTGTATGCTCTAGTCAAGAATCAGCCTGTTCCTCTTTCAAGAAGTCTATTCTGATTTAAAGCGGAGCTGCTAAAGTGGAACTTCCGCTTATTGGATTCCTCCCCCCCTCCGGTGCCACAATTGGCACCTTTCAGGGGGGAGGGGGGTGCAGATACCTGTATAATACAGGTATCTGCACCCACTTCTGGGACGAGATATCTGGAGCTGCCCCGCCCCTATCCGAAGATGCCACGTTGTGTCTTGAGAAACACAGTTCCCAGGACACCACAGGGACCAATAGAAACGCGCAGTGCGACTTGCGCATGCGCAGTAGGGAACCGGGCAGTGAATACGTTGCGTCTTCACTTCCTGATTCCCTGACAGAGGATGGCGACGGGGCAGCCGAGAGACGAGCGGTCGCTCATCACATTCTGCCGACACCGCTGGAACCTGGAACAGGTAAGTGTCCATTTATTAAAAGTCAGCAGCTGCAGTATTTGTAGCTGCTGACTTTTAATATTTTTGGTGCGGGTGGAGCTCTGCTTTAAGTCTTATTTTACCCATTTTCTAAAAATAAGAAAAAGGCACAGGAGATAAACAAGTAAGTTATTAAAATGGAAGAGTTGGAGGATGTAGTTGCTGACAAAAGTGATTAAATACCACCAAAAGAAAGCTCTACCTGTCTCAAAAAAATGATAAAAATGATAAAAATTTAATTTGGGTAAAGCGTTGCATGACCACGCAATTGTCATTCGAAGTGTGACAGCAGAAAGCTCCCTGCAGGCAAGTGGTTAAAATAGATCCATTGACCACACTGAGAGGAAACCCAGACTTTCCTCCTGCACGAATACACACATAGGGGTTCCTTGAATATCGCCATCCAGGAGAACGGATACAAAGTGCTCACTAGATGGTATAGAACGCCATCCCTTCTACACAAGTTTTCACCATCTACCCCCAACGTGTGCTGGAGGTCCAATACTGAAGTTGGGACCATGATTCACATATGGTGGGAATGCACCCACATCCAAACCTTCTGGAGGGAAGTCCATAGACTTACCTCCTCGATTACCACGTACCCCCTCAACTACACACCGGCACAGTTCCTCCTGCACCACACGTCACTCCCCAGGAGAACATACTACAAATCTCTTGCCATGCACATGATCAACGCTGCTAGAGTCTGTATTCCCAGACACTGGCGTACCACCCAAAGCCCCTCGCTGAAAGAATGGTTTCTGACGGTCTCTAGAATCTGTGACATGGAGGAGCTGATTCACATTTCCCAGGAGAGAGTGGAGACTTTCTCGACCACATGGGCCTGCTGGTCACACTTCAAAAAAAAATAAAATCTTTATGAAAAAAAAAAAAAATAGATCCACGGCACATTATTTTACTCTTTATTTATTTTTTAAAGGTCTTAGCTTTTGGACAGTTTTTATTTCAGTTATATATATACAGTTCCTATTAGCGCTACAATCTATCAGTCGTGTGCATTGGCATGTGCAACCTGGAAAGTATAAAATGAACTAAAACCCAGTGCAGCTACTAACCACTGGAAAAATGGACAACAGAATGCAGAAAACAAAAAGCAGCACTCAGTGGGAATAGCATAAAAACATACTAGTCAAATAAGTAAAAAACTGCAGCAACAGTCAATAGTAGTATAAATACTTGCAGAGGGTTGCAAAGGCAGTCATAAAAGCATATAGCTAAATGAGATACTGGTATAAAGTAATCAATGATACCACTACTGGATCCGGGTGAGAGGGCCCTCAGCTGCCTTAAGGGATTCTGGAATTCTGGTGTGCTGCTAAACTTTTATTAAAGAGAAGTATGGCCAAAGCTTGTTTGGTCATGCTTCTCATGTGGGTCAAAGAGTGTACTTACTTTTGCATTTCTGTTACCCAGAAAAAGCTGGGCTAAAGTTTGCTGTTGGCTGACATCACAGAGCCGCTCCAGTCTCTGGATGTATCTTGACAATAATGTCAGGATTCACCCAGATGACTGGCTAGCCGCCGGCTCAGTCTGTCAGTGCCTTCAGAGAGCCTGAGACAGCCATTTCCACCACCTCCACAACCAGCACTCCTCCTATAAGCAGAATGAGACTACCTCGAAGATATGTCTGCTCTCAATTTATTAATTGCTTAGTATTGATTAATTAATTGCTCATATATAAATTGCAATTATTAATTGCAATTTATTAATTGCTTAGTATACATCCCAGGTTGATTCTCAATGGATATTTAGAGGCAGCACTTTGCAGAGGTGCCTTGTTGGCTTTACATGCATTTGCAATTGTATGCACCAAAAACGTTGTTTTTAATCTAAATTTTAAAATGTTCGTGTTGTTACATTGGGGGGATTCCCTTAACTTTCTGTCTTGGTGAATGGTCAGTTGGAAAAGAAATGAGGACTTACCTTCACAATGAGTCCTAGTTTTTCCTCACTTCACTCTAACGTAAAAAAAAGTTTTGGCTTGTGTTACATTTTTATGAAATTCAGTAATTAAACATGCTCACTCAATAATGACCCATGCTGTTTATTTCTAAAGTTATCTAGTTGGTTTAATAAACAGCAGTTTTAGGCAATTTGACTTTTGCTCTTGGCATTTCAGCACTGAGTTCACTTTGCATTTTATGGCAGCTGAATTAAAATAAAAGAGTACACTTTGTGTCTTTTTAAAATAGGGTTAAAAACATTTAGAGAATGTGAAAACAGATTTTTTGCAGCACTAACACTATTCCAGTACTTCATTTGGGATTTAAATCCTCCATCTAAACAAAGAGACCTTTTTCCTCTTGTAATAGTACACCTTTGCTCTGGGGGTCCTAATGCATTTTGAATTAGAAAGGAATTGTTTTTGAGATGATGAAGCCAGAAATCCGACAGCAGCAGATGGATATTACTGAGCTAATAGGATTATTAATCTTTCATAAAAGTAAACAGTTGTCAGGAGAGGTATTTTCTAATATTTTATTGGTAGGGTTATTATTATCATGATGGTGGTCTGTACAAATTAAAGGTATGTAGAGAAGTGGCTGTTTCAGATTAATAGTATTTCTAATGCCTCGTACACACGTACGGACTTTTGCCGGCGGACCTAAGTCCAGCGGACAATCCGCTGGACTTTCCGGCTAGGTCCGCTGGACTTTCCGAGGGTGTGGACTTGCCCACACACGCACGGACTTGTCCAGCGGATAATCCGCCGGCCAAAAGTCCGCGGGACTTTTGAAAATGAACGGACTTGCCCACACACGGAGCAGTCCGTTCATTTCGAACGTAACTTCAGGTTACGTAGCTAGCGTAGGCAGTAAATGCCGCCGCGCTAGCTCCGTGACCTGGCATGGATTTAAAGGGAATCCCCACGCCGAAAAAACGGCGTGAGGGTTCCCCCCAAATCCATGTCAGACCCTCATCCGAGCACGCAGCCTGGCAGGCCAGGAAAGGGGTGGGGACGAACGAGCGCCCCCCCCCCTCCTGAGCCGTACCAGGCCGCGTGCCCTCAACATGGGGGGTGCCCTGGGGAAAGGGGGGCCGTGCGGCCCCCCCACCCCAAAGCACCTTGTCCCCATGTTGATGAGGACAAGGGCCTCTTCCCGACAACCCTGGCCGTTGGTTGTCGGGGTCTGCGGGCGGGGGCTTATCGGAATCTGGGAACCCCCTTTAATAAGGGGGCCCCCAGATACCGGCCCCCCACCCTATGTGAATGAGTATGGGGTACGATGTACCCCTACCCATTCACCTAAGGTGTAAAATGTAAAGTAAAAAAAAACACCCACACTTTTGAAAAAATAGTTTATTGCACTGCTCCGGGGGTCTTCTTCCGTCTTGGGGGTCTTCTCGCCGGACTCCCCCGCCATTTACCAAGCTCTTTTACCGAGCGAGGGGAGTCCGGCTACCTTCTTCGTCGTCGCCGCCGTCTGGGGGTCTCGATCCGCCTTCGGGGGTCTTCTTCCGTCTTGGGGGTCTTCTCGCCGGACTCCTCCCCTCTCTTCTGCTCTTTTACCTAGCTCTTTCACGAGGGGAGGTGTCCGGCTACCTTCTTCGTCGTCGCCGCCGTCGTCTGGGGGTCTCGATCCGCCTTCGGGGGTCTTCCGGGGGTCTCTTCTGTTCTTGCGGCGGTCGTCGTCTTCCGCGCCGCCGGCGCCTTGTCCTTCTTCTTGTCCTTCTTGTTCTTCTTGTTCTTCTTCTTCTTCCGATGTTGACCCGACGCTCTCTCTGCCCGGAATGCCTGTGCCGCTCTGAGCTCGGACTTATATAGGGACATGGGCGACAGGGTCACATGTTCATGTCACATGGTGACCCCGCCCCCTTGTGTTGTCACAGTCCCGGAGGATGCTGGGACTGTGACAACACAAGGGGGCGGGGTCACCATGTGACATGAACATGTGACCCTGTCGCCCATGTCCCTATATAAGTCCGAGCTCAGAGCGGCACAGGCATTCCGGGCAGAGAGAGCGTCGGGTCAACATCGGAAGAAGAAGAAGAACAAGAAGAACAAGAAGGACAAGAAGAAGGACAAGGCGCCGGCGGCGCGGAAGACGACGACCGCCGCAAGAACAGAAGAGACCCCCGGAAGACCCCCGAAGGCGGATCGAGACCCCCAGACGACGGCGGCGACGACGAAGAAGGTAGCCGGACACCTCCCCTCGTGAAAGAGCTAGGTAAAAGAGCAGAAGAGAGGGGAGGAGTCCGGCGAGAAGACCCCCAAGACGGAAGAAGACCCCCGAAGGCGGATCGAGACCCCCAGACGGCGGCGACGACGAAGAAGGTAGCCGGACTCCCCTCGCTCGGTAAAAGAGCTTGGTAAATGGCGGGGGAGTCCGGCGAGAAGACCCCCAAGACGGAAGAAGACCCCCGGAGCAGTGCAATAAACTATTTTTTCAAAAGTGTGGGTGTTTTTTTTTACTTTACATTTTACACCTTAGGTGAATGGGTAGGGGTACATCGTACCCCATACTCATTCACATAGGGTGGGGGGCCGGTATCTGGGGGCCCCCTTATTAAAGGGGGTTCCCAGATTCCGATAAGCCCCCGCCCGCAGACCCCGACAACCAACGGCCAGGGTTGTCGGGAAGAGGCCCTTGTCCTCATCAACATGGGGACAAGGTGCTTTGGGGTGGGGGGGCCGCACGGCCCCCCTTTCCCCAGGGCACCCCCCATGTTGAGGGCACGCGGCCTGGTACGGCTCAGGAGGGGGGGGGGGCGCTCGTTCGTCCCCACCCCTTTCCTGGCCTGCCAGGCTGCGTGCTCGGATGAGGGTCTGACATGGATTTGGGGGGAACCCTCACGCCGTTTTTTCGGCGTGGGGATTCCCTTTAAATCCATGCCAGGTCACGGAGCTAGCGCGGCGGCAGTAACTGCCTACGCTAGCTACGTAACCTGAAGTCACGTGCTAAATGAACGGACTTGCCGATGAGCGGCAAGTCCGTTCATTTCAAAAGTCCCGCGGACTTGCCCACTAACGGCGGGATTGTCCGCTGGACTTCCAAGTCCAGCGGATAATTTGAGAACAAAACCTGAAACTTTAGTCCGCCGTACTTTGGCGCCAAAAAGTCCGCCGGCGCCCACACACGAGGGGATTATCCTCTGGACTTCAGTCCAGAGGATAATCCCGCGGGATTGTCCCTTCGTGTGTACGCGGCCTAAGAGTCTGACTATAATAGCAGTTACCTGATGAATTCTGTAAATTATAAAAATACAATAGATCCATTACATAGTTAAAATACACCAAATCTTCTTCCCAAACTAGGTATTTTAAACAAACGTTCCTAGGTTTATGGAAGCTAAAGTGATTTGACATAATTTTTAAACAGTTTAAACTATAAACTGATATTTTATAACATTATTTTTACTATTATAATGTGTGTTATGTTAACATGCCTTTAACATGCTTGATAAGTTCACTTTTCAAAACACATTACAGGTTACCCCCATAATTTGGGTGTAACCTGCAACATGCTCCAGACCTGACTCTGCTCACACGTCTGCGTAATTTTAACCACTTCAGCCCCGGACCAATTGGCAGCCAAAGGACCAGGCCCCTTTTTGCGATTCGGCACTGCGTCGCTTTAACTGACAATTGCGCGGTCGTGCGACATGGCTCCCAAACAAAATTGGCGTCCTTTTTTTCCCACAAATAGATCTTTCTTTTGGTGGTATTTGATCGCCCCTGCGGTTTTTATTTTTTGCGCTATAAACAAAAATAGAGCGACAATTTTGAAAAAAATGCAATATTTTTTACTTTTTGCTATAATAAATTTCCCCCAAAAATATATAAAAAAAACATTTTTTTTCCTCAGTTTAGGCTGATACGTATTCTTCTACATATTTTTGGTAAAAAAAATCGCAATTAGCGATTATTGATTGGTTTGCGCAAAAGTTATAGCGTTTACAAAATAAGGGATAGTTTTATAGCATTTTTATTAATATTTTTTTTTTTTACTAGTAATTGCGGCGATCAGCGATTTTTATTGGACTGCGACATTATGGCGGACACATCGGACATTTTTGACACATTTTTGGGACCATTGTCATTTATACAGAAATCAGTGCTATTTAAATAGCACTGATTCCTATGTAAATGACAGTGGCAGTGAAGGAGTTAACCACTAGGGGGCGGGGAGGAGTTAGTGTGACGTGTTGTGTGTTTTTTTACAGTAGGGGGCGTGGCTGACGTCTGACGTCAGTGATCGGCTGTTCCCGATGACAGGGAACAGCAGATCACTGACAGGCAGAGTAGGAAGCGCGGGGAGAGGTTTGTTTACACATACCTCTCCCCGTTCTTCAGCTCTGTGACCCGATCGCGGGACACCAGCGGCGATCGGGTCCGCTGGTCCCGCGGCCGTGGTCATGGAGCTCCCGACCGGGTCGCGAGCGCGCCGCCGGCGGCGTGCGCGCGACCCCGCGGCTAGGCAATTAAAGGGGACATACCCGTAAGTCCTTTTGCTTAACCGTGCCCTTCTGAGGACGTAAATATACAGTGGGCGGTCGGGAAGCGGTTAAACTAAAACTAAACTAAACTAAAAGCTGTCAGCCGCAGTGGTTCATTCACAAGCCCTGAAGCTTGTACACAGTTACAGGCTGAAAGCTGCAGAACTTGTCTGCAGGATCCTGACATTGCACTTGTGATGTACTTATCATGGGTGCAATGCTTTGCAGGCTTCTTAGGAAAATAAATTAAAAAAGCTAATTTTTTTTCTTCAAAAATGATATGCATTTATTATTTTTTTCCCAAAAGGTGAACTTATGCCGCGTAGACACGGTCGGAAATTCCGCCAGCAAAAGTCCGATGAGAGTTTTTTGTCGGAAAATGCGACCGTGAGTATGCTCCATCAGAGTTTTGCTGGCGGAATTCCAGCCAGCAAAAGATTGAGAGCAGGTTCTCAATTTTTCGGTCGGAAAAAGTTTCGCTCTGAAAATTGTCTGTACCAATTCCAACCCGCAAAATTCCTACGCATGTTTGGAAACAATTTGACGCATGCTCGGAAGCATTGAACTTCATTTTATCGGCTCGTCGTAGTGTTGTACGTCACCGCGTTCTTGCCGGTCGAAAGTTCAGCAAACTTTTGTGTGACCGTGTGCATGCAAGCCAAGCTTGAGTGGAATTCCGTCGGAAAAAACATCCAAGATTTTTCAGGTGGAAAATCCACTCGTGTGTATGCAGCATTATCCTTTCATTTCCAATATGTCCAGTGCATAATTAAAGAGCCCAGCTCTGGACTTGTTGACTGCTCTTGCAGACTGGGGATGAGGTTCAAGTTCACACTGAATCCCTGGGATTTGCAAAGTTCTTGAATCGAAGACTTTTGGCTGAAAGGTTTGCAGGTTCACAGTCAGAAATAAGGAATCACAAGTGTAATGCAATGTATAGCATTTGCTCTTCATAGGAGGGTCTCAAGAGCCAATCATAAGATGAAATGTATGACCCATCACTCTTTCTATAAAAAGGGTTGGCATACAGAAGCCTTATTGCCAGTGTGTGTTTGCAATGTTAGGGAGGGATCACAATGCTATGTAGGGAGAGAGATTTTTTTTTTAATGTTAACATTTTGGCTTTGGTACATTCCCTTCATGGCAGTGCATGGTTTCCCATATCTTTTGTTTGAGAATTGATTTCTTATTAGACCTACAAATGTCCCGAATTTAATAAATAACGTTAACCCCTGTAGACTTGTAGACTGGGGCTAGCCACGAACAGGGGCATACTAAGCGGTCAGCGAGACCGGCGCCCGCCAGGGGCGCAGGCCGAGGGGGGGCGCCAATTGACAGTGTTCTTCACTTCAACACAGGCACAGCAGCGGTGGGCTGGAGGCGCCAAGCACTGCTGCTTGCTGCTGGGCTAGTGGGCTGGCCCAGTGGCGTACTAAGTGGGGGGCGGGGGGGATGTCTGCCCCAATTGCCACACACTAGGGGGGTGTCAGGCCCCCCTCCATGACTGAAGCGGAGACGGTGGGCAGGTTTGAGCAGCGGCACGGAGCGTGGGCGCGGTGACAGGCAGCAGCAGTGGCAGTTAACACACACATGGAGAGCCTGGCTTTGCAAGGGGGAGAGGGTTGTGAGCAGCACCTGAGTGACATCTGTCGGCACACCCAGGACCCGGCCACAACAATCCCCTTCTCTCGTGGCCACGCCGCGGCTCTGATAAGTCTCAGTTGTCTCACAGAGCCGAGCAGAGTGAAGCCGCCTCCCCCTCCTCCGTTATGTCTACACAGGCTGACTGTGCATGTCCCATGCTGATCATCTGAGCCAAGGTACATTATGGGTCTGAAGGGGGGTCTGCACTGTAGGGGGTCTGTATTGTAGGAGGGGGTCTGCACTGTAGGGGGGTCTGTACTGTAGGAGGGGGGTTGTGCTGAAGGGGGGGTCTGCACTGTAGGGGGGTCTGTACTGTAGGGGGTCTGTATTGTAGGGGGGGTTGAACTGTAGGGGGGGTCTGTATTATAGGGGTGGGGTCTGTACTGTAGGGGGGTCTGTACTGTAGGGGGGGTCTGCACTGTAGTGGGGTCTGTACTGTAGGGGGGTCTGTATTGTAAGGGGGTCTGTATTGTAGGGGAGTCTGTATTGTAGGGGGGTCTGCACTGTAGGGGGGTCTATACTGTAGGGGGCATCTGTACTGTGGGGGGGGGTGTCTGAACTGTAGGGGGCGTTTGAACTGTAGGGGGGCTCTGTATTGTAGGGAGGGTCTGAATTGTACGGGGGTCTGTATTGTAGGGGGGAATCTGAATTGTAGGAGGGTCTGTATTGTAAGGGGGGTCTGCACTGTTGGGGGGGTCTGCAATTTAGGGGGTCTGTACTGTAGGGGGGGTCTGCACTGTAGTGGGGTCTGTACTGAATGAGGGGGGGTGCCGGGGGGAGCACGCCATTCTCGCCAAGGGTGCTGTAGACCCTAGGTATGCCTCTTGCCACGAAGCTTGCAAACGTTGAGCAAGATTTAGGAAATAGTTCATAAATTGAACCCAGGCAAATTTGCTCATCCCTACTGCAGAGTGAAAATATAGATATTACCCAACTTTGCTTGGAGAGAAGAAAAGGGTGTGTCACTCCTCTGAGTCATACAGCTGAAGCATCAGTTATGTGATTGTTTTTAACCTGAGATACCTGGCTAAAAGGAAATGCAAGAATATTTTACTCCTAAACATAACACATCTATAGGAGTGTCATGAAGATCCTGCCAGTAACCGGCGCCCTGGATTCCTTGGCACACGTCCACGGGTACCACTGCGCATGCGCGTGAGCACGTGCGCGCACACACCCATGCACGAGAGCCCCTGTTGGCACCAGATAGGCTATTTAAATCTGCCTGTCACAGACGGTCCCCGCTGTCTGCTCTATAGCGTTCTGTGCCTGATACCTGATCTGAGTTCTTACCTGTGATTGACCCGGCTTCCCTGTGACCTTCCTGCCTTCTGCCTGTACCCGACCTTGGCTTGTCTGTGACCATTCTACTGTCTACCCCACCTGTACCTTGTTGCCAGCCTGATACCTGACCCGGCCTGTTTGACTACCCAGCCTGACTACAGTTATCCAGTCTGCTTTGCTAATCCAGTCTGCCTGCTGATTCCGTCTGTCTGCTGATCCAGTCTGCTGCGCTGTCCAGTCTGCCTTGCTGATCCAGTCTGCTGCGCTATCCAGTCTGCTTTGGTGATCCAGTCTGCTGTGCTGTTCCAGTCTGCTTTGCTGATCCAGTCTGCTGTGCTGTTCCAGTCTGCTTTGCTGATCCAGTCTGCTGTGCTGATCAAGTCTGTTTTGCTGACCCAGTCTGCTGTGCTGTTCCAGTCTGCTGTGCTGTTCCAGTCTGCTGTGCTGATCCAGTCTGCTGTGCTGATCCAGTCTGCTTTGCTGACCCAGTCTGCTGTGCTGTTCCAGTCTGCTTTGCTGATCCAGTCTGCTGTGCTGATCCAGTCTGCTTTGCTGATCCAGTCTACTGTACTTACCTTGTCCGCTGAGCTGATCCAGGGATCTCTCTCTACCGGTCTGTCAATCCTGCCAGGCACCCGTGCCCCTCCTTACTCCTGGGTCTCCTGTCACCTTACCAGCGAACCGGGAGTGGGAGCCGCAAGGGAGGCTCTCCTCTGCAATCCAGACTCAACACCACCAGGTGCGTGACAAGGAGCTTTAGGAAAGAAAAACACAATTTGATACATTTTAAGCTTCTATGTGAGACCTGCACATAGATAATCTGTTAGTTAATCACTTGAGTCCCCAGTGGCATTTTAAATGGACATTGGGATAGCGGCTATTTGTCCCAGTGCTATTTTGAAAAGCAGGTTCCAACTGGAACAGCCAGCTGTCTGTGACAGCCACCAAACAGTGCTTTTACAGATCGCTCCATAAGAGTGTACTTCAAAGGGGAAGTAAATGGAATGTTTCCACACAAGTGATGTCGGGCCACTCCAATTCAGTATGGGGTCTGGGACAGAGCTCTCTTACTGCAGGCATAGATCACCACTAGGGATGGCCTCAGGAGTGTTCGAATCGTAGCCCCAACCCACCTGAGCAATCCCACCAGAAAGCCCTCACTGCACACTGCAAATAATAGGCAGTGAGGCATTTCACGGCCCGCAGCTGCACATACACACGCTGCCTATGATTGGCTGTGTGCAGTGACAGCTTCATGACAGGATTGCATTGGTGGGTTAGGACTACAATCCCAACACACCTGAGCCCATCCCTAATCACCACTGTAGTTACTATGATTGCAGTCAGCAATAAATCACCATTAGAAGTGATCTGTTGCTGAACAGCTGCTTAGGCGGGTTTGGATTTGGTATCCACTGACCAGTTTCTGACCTCAAAAAAAAAAGTGTAGAAATAGAAAAATAAACAAGCAAATACATACATAAATGAATATACATATATAAATAAATACAAATATTCAATTCTTATTTTAAAGTATGTCTAAAGGCAAAACTATTTTTCTTTCATTTAGAATAGAGTAGCATATATCATAACTGCCTTTTCAATGAAGGAAGATGCTGTCCAGGTATATCCTACTGTATATCAATATTCTGACCTCAAATGAAAAAAAAAAGTGTAGAAATAGAAGAATAAACAAGCAAATACATACATAAATGAATATACATATATAAATAAATACAAATATTCAATTCTTATTTTAAAGTATATCTAAAAGCAAAACTATTTTTCTTTCATTTAGAATAGAGTAAAGTAGGGTCATAACCCCAGGCAGCTTTTTTGTGCAATCTATCGATCTAGATGCACCAAATGAAAATGTAAGTGATTGCAATCTCATCTAAAATTTTAGCGAATGAAAACCTGTGAAAAAGCCTCAATGTTGATGGTGTTCTAAGAGGCTATTGTGAACAAGGAGTAAAAGGAGGACTTAAAGTAGATGTGACATGTGCAATAATCAACTCTTCTGTATAAATAAGGCCTCTTTCCCAAAGCCCTAACACAAATAAAGACATAGCAATGACTTTATGGCAAAACTCTGGTGGAACATATATTTATTAGATCATGTCAAACATTTAAAAAATAACAGAGCCCTACCCAGTGCCCGATAACTGAGGACACCCTCCTTTGAAACTCCATTGAGGCCCATATGACCCGGCTGCAGACTCATCATACCTCTGGGTGATCCTCACTGTGTCGTGCCTGTGGTACTAGAATTCCACCATTCGGTCAGAGCTCATACTCACTGGCAGCCATGAGAGAGTGCCAAAATCTTCATTGTGAGGTGTGTCCAGTAGATGGAGTGGCCCAGAATCCATACATTTTTCTTAGAGTCTGAAATCAGAAAATGGTTAGTACTTCCAGCCCAAAAACAACTTTTTAACCCATCAATAGATAAATCCACACGATTGAATGCAATTCATGCACCAACATTTCCCCAGATATAGACCCTGTATGCCCTGAATTTCTATTTCCCAGAAGCCTTAATTTCTTCTATTGGCTTGCCTTCAGCCACCTAGGTGGTGACTGATCCATTTATAAAATGAATGTGTGCCAACATTATTAGGGTTCAAGCTCGCCTGCTTCAGGTACATTGAGAGTGTGCCAGCGAATTTAAATACTGACAAGATGATTCCATCCCTTTGTGTCAAAAAGTGTGATCCTCTATCACCACTACTTGCCAGGTATCTCTCCATGGCTCTGACGTCATGTCAGAGCCATGGAGAGATACCTGGCAAGTAGTGGTGATAGAGGATCACACCACGCCATCATTGCTCCTGTTCAGGAACATGCGAGTGCGTGGTCATCTGCTTAGGGATTGCTACCTTTCTTCTCTGCTGCAATTGCTGCATTGGCTCCTTCATCTGTGTCGACAGGTCTAAATGATTGTGTGCCCTGGTCTATGCTGAAAACACTCCCACTTTCTGCTTTTGAGCTGTTCTGAACCAAAATACAGATACTCCAACTCTTGCCTTGTAGTTTCCCAACATGGACTCTGAATGAATGCGGAGGTTAATGTACACGTTGTAAAGGACTGTAATGGTCACTTGCAGGACTTTGTAAGCAAAGCATGGGTGTTGGCAGGGTCACTGGCAGGGTCTTTGGCACGGTCACAGAATTTCTTAGAGCCTCTTTCACACAATGAATAGATCCTACCCTTGCTGCAACTTCTCAAGCAATCTCAGAAGGAATGCTAGGGCTCCATGGAACCCTGGCTGGGAATAGTGGTTGCAGATGCTCTACTCAATTAAGTTTGGTTTTACCTGTTAAAAATAAAATGAGTATATTCATTAAATACAGATAAGATTAGGTCCTGGAATTTTGGGAATGTGCATTTTAGTTTAGATTTACCAACATTGATTTATGTGCGGAACAAGTAAGAATGTTTTGTGTTTAGTGTTCCAACTGATATCCTCTGTTTTTGCATTTGAGGTATGAATAGCCTGCATAAATAATAGGCATGACTAGTTTTGTACACTAAACTCAAAGAAAAAAATATTTGAAAATGAAAATAAGGAGCTTTCTGTCATGCAGGTGAGTTCTGAAAACAAGTGATTCTTTTAGGAGCTAAGGGTAGAATGATTTATATCCAAATAGCTATGGTGGAAGATGTATTTTCACTGTAAACATTTGAGAAATGTGATACTATCATGATGAATGCTGACCAAACTAAAAAAAGATAATAAATTAATCACTCTGATATAAGAAAGTGTCTGGTCTTGTCATCATTTTAAGAAACCTTGACACTACAAATGCTTGTTAAGTTTTGCATGACACTTCATTCATGTCCAAGCTCCTCTTTGACACCTATGAGCTACCTTAGTGGAGCTATGCCACACAGAATATTTATAATGCATGATTAGGCACCCATCAAGCCCAACTTGATTAATTTAAAATAAAAGTAATTTCCTGTGTGCCCAGGAGTGTCAAGAACCGACCTGATGGGTGTGCATCATCAAGCTGCTCTGTGCTCACACAGTCTGCAGTATTTAGGACTCACACCCAAGAACAGAAGAAAGGGAAGAGGACCTGTGAGATCATGTGAATGGACTGAAGACCCATGATAAAGGATGTGTATACAGATGTTTTCAAACAAAAAAGTGAGGGGGTTCTTCTTATGGGTGGGAGGTAGGATGGAGGAGAGTGAACTGGAGTTGGGCTTTAAGTAATTTCTTAGTTGTGCAATAACATACATGAGGGACAAGTGTAATTCAGTATTACTGCAAAGCAAATTATACTGTATAGATGTATCTGCCTTAGTAAAAATAATTAGCTTTTATTCCCTTGTAGGATATGCATGTGTTGTCATTCATTATATACTCTGCCCCATTATGCAGGGTGCAGTGCTAAAATAATCCAAAGGCATATGTGAGTTTTACTACTCCTGTCATTAATGCTAGGCCTACCTTTCCCTCACAACTGGGCATCCCCCCAAAGTCCATACCAGACCCTTATCCGAGCACGCAGCCCGGCCAGTCAGGAGAGGGGGTGGGGACGAGCGAGCGCCCCCCCCCTCCTGAACCGTACCAGGCCACATGCCCTCAACATGGGGGTGGGTGCTTTGGGGAAGGGGGGTGCCCTGTGGCCCCACCACCCCAAAGCACCTTGTCCCCATGTTGATGAGGACAAGGGCCTCTTCCCGACAACCCTGGCCATTGGTTGTCGGGCTCTGCGGGCGGGGGGCTTATCGGAATCCGGGAGCCCCTTTTAATATGGGGGCCCCCAGATCCCGGCCCCACACCCTATGTGAATGAGTATGGGGTACATCGTACCCCTACCCATTCACCTGGGGAAAAAGTGTCAATAAAAAAGCACACTAGACAGGTTTTTAAAGTAATTTATTTGGCAGCTTTAGGGGTCTCTTCCGACTTCTCCGCGCTTTCCGTTTCTTCTCCCGCTCTCCGGCCTCTTCTCCCACTCTCCGACCTCTTCTCCCGGTCTCCAGTTCTTCTTTGCGCTCTCTGGTATATTCTCCTGGTCTCCGGTTCTTTTCCGCACTCTCCGGTATCTTCTGCCGGGCTCCTCCACTATCTTCTTCCAGGTCTTTTTCCCCCCAGGTGAATGGGTAGGGGTACGTTGTACCCCGTACTCATTCATATAGGGTGTGGGGCCGGGATCTGGGGGCCCCCTTATTAAAGGGGGCTCCTGGATTCCGATAAGCCCCCCGCCCGCAGACTCCGACAATCAACGGCCTGGGTTGTCGGGAAGAGGCCCCTTCCCCAAAGCACCCACCCCCCCATGTTGAGGGCATGCGGCCTGGTATGGTTCAGGAGGGGGGTGCTCACTCGTCCCCACCCCCTTTCCTGACCGGCTGCGTGCTCTGATAAGGGTCTGGTATGGACTTTGGGGGGACCCCCACGCTGTTTTTTCGGCAGACCTAAGGGGCATTGTCGCCTATCTCTCACACTCGCTGCAATAGGAAAATGTGTTTTTACTATTGCAGCGAGCGCCAGATGTACAGTACCCTGCAGTCAAGAACCAGGATAGGATCGCGGTGGAAACATTCTCACGGGCAGGTGCTATAGCTGCTCTTGCATCGTATTTGGTCTGTCGGACCAGCATACAGACGAACGGGCTTCCCGATAGGAACTGGGTCTGGCGGACTTCCGCCAGACCCATATTTAAGGAAGGAAGATTTAAAACATGTTCTATTTCTAGGTCCGTTGGATTTTTTAAAAAAAAAAAAGTCGGATGAAGCTCACACATGATCAGAATGTCCGACGGAATGATTCTGTCAGACCTTTTCTGCCGGAAAGTCAGGTTGTGTATACGCGGCATTAGGCTTTCCCAAGATAGTGCCCGGAATCAGGGCCGTCTTTATCGCAGGGCAAACGGGGCATCTGCCCAGGGCCCCACCATTGTTGAGGGGCCCAAAGCAGCTGCCCCTGGAGCCTGTGCTGCCCGCTGGCTTTTTTTCAGCCGGATTTACTCCACCTACGAGATCCGGCACTGGTTGCTGAGCTGCCCGCTACTGTCACTTGTAAATACAGGCGCGCTGCTTCTGTATTTACAAGTGACAGCGCTCTGCTCCGTCAGGCTTTTCACATCCCTCCCTGCTCTGCAAAACATATCCTCGATCTCTGTGAGAGAGCAGAGAGAAAAGAGGGGGGAGGGGGGGGCGGGGGATGTACACAGGCAGAAGCTACTCCAAGCCACGGACATGCCGTAAGTTACATATGCTCTTCTGCAGACACACTCTGATGCTATTTAGCTGGTGAGGACTCAGAATGGGCTCAGTATTGAAAGGGGATGCCAGAGGAATGCTGTGTATTGATGGGGGTGAGCTCCAAACTGGAATCTGGGGAGAGGAGAGCTCTGTACTTGGGAGGGGGACTTGGATGTACACAACACACCCCTAAATCCTGCACTCCGTACACAGATCACCCCTAAATCCTGCACTCTGTACACAGATCCCCCTAAATCCTGCACTCCGTACACAGCTCACCCCTCAATCCTGCACTCTGTAGACAGCTCACCCCTCAATCCTGCACTCCGTACACAGCTCCCCCCTCAATCCTGCACTTCATACACAGCTCACCCCTAAATCCTGCCCCCCAGTACACAGCTCACCCCTCAATCCTGCACTCTGTACACAGCTCACCCCTCCACACTGCTTTACTACAGGTGGCATAACAAGTCATTTATTTACGGCAGCCTGTCCTCAGGGATACTGCTCCTTTTGGGCTCTGTTCCTAGCTGCACTCAGTTAACCTTCATAGCTGGGTGTGCTCTGCTCTGCTCATTGCTAATAGCAAGTTCTAGGAATTTTCTGTCTATTGGCGGGTCCTCTGACCTCTCCAGTCCATGCTGTGCAGGCAGTGAGGAGATGATGTGCTGTAACCTTTAGCAACCAATCCATGAGCTGTATTGATATGCTGTGCCCTCTAACAACCAATAAGTAAGTGGTAATGCTGCACAGTAACCTCTAGCAACCAATCAGTGCGCGGTAAACATGTAACCTCTAGCAACCAATGAGTGAGCAGTAACATGTAACCGTGGGTGGTCAGACAACAGTCAGGATACTGCTGGGATGGTGTGGATACTTATACTGGAACTTGTGCAGAACGCTGGCACACAGATAAAGCACAGGAACTTGTAGATGCAGAAATCAAAGCCCTAGTCAAGAAGAGTCAAAGTCAGCAACAACCAGAGGTACCAATTTTATTTTCAAAGGCAGGAGCAGGGTTAGAAGCCAAGCTGAGGTTGATATCAGATGGGCGGTAGAATTACAAAAACAGCAGGCAGAGGATTGAGTCAGAGCTCAAGTCAAGGTCAGCAATAGGAGATCAAGCTAAAGCAAAGTCAATAAGCAAGCCAGGTAAAACACAGGATAATCAGAGTGCAGGTCTTGTCATGAGTCACAAACGATGACAACCACTCAACAATTCTCTTTAGTTCTGCTGTATTTTAGTAAACACACATGGATGCACGCACAACTTTGATTCTATGCACTGGACACGAGTTGCATTATGCACATATATGCAGATCTTAGGGCATGGCCAAGCATTTGATATTCCTGATAAGGAGTCATGTGATGGAAGTAGGAAGCGATTTAGAAATCTTGCAATAGCTGCATCACTTCCTAGACCTGCAGCAGATTTACAGCGGCTACACCAACACCTGCCTACACATTACTCAAGTGTTTGTTTGCCAAGCCATATAGAAAATTGTAAACGGTAAGGAAGGCCATAGATTGTACAGTTTTCGTTCCTTCTACCGGGGTGGAAGGAAGGAAAATTGCTTGATTCCCCCACCTACGCAGACAGTTTTAACAGGGGATTCCTCCCTCAGTGCTATTGTGTTCTGCTGGAGGGGAGTATGGGGAGCTTTCCCTGCCGGCAGAATACAATGAGCGATTATTGATCGGTTTGCGCAGAAGTTATAGCGTTTACAAGATAGGGGATAGTTTTATAGCATTTTTATTAATAATTTTTTTTTTATTATTAATGGCGGAGATCTGCGATTTTTTTTTGTGACTGCGACATTATGGCGGACACATCAGACATTTTTGACACATTTTTGGGACCATTGTCATTTTTACAGCAATTAATGCATTTAAATGCATTGATTTCTGTATAAATGACACTGGCAGTTTAGGAGTTAACCACAAGGTGGCAGTGTAGGGGTTAAGTAGGCCTAGGGGTGTTTTTTTTACTGTGGGGGGGCGTGGCTGTCAGCTAGTGAATGCTGATCTCTGCTCCAATCACAGGGAGCAGAGATCGGCGTCACTAGTTGCTAGGCAGAACGGGGAGATGCTGTTTATCTCGGCATCTCCCGTTCAGCCGCTCCGTGAGACGATCGTGGGAGACCCCGCGGCGATCGAGTCCGCGGGGACCGCGGCCGGACTCACGGGGGTCCCGACCGGCGCGGGAGCGATGGCACGGACAGGCTAAAGGAGGGACGTATATATACGCCCTCCTGCCTGTACGTGCCATTCTGTCGACGTATATCGTCGTGCGCCGGTCGGCAAGTGGTTAATATGGCCACCTTAAAATTATATTAAAGGCTTTCTTTCAAAAAAAAAAAAAAAATATACAAAAGATGTCATACTCACTCACAGTGGTTTTGCACAGAGCAGCCCCGATTCTCCTGTTCTTTCCGATTCTCGCCGACGTCCTTGGTCCCACCCTCCTGCCGAGTTCCCCCAAAGCAATCAGCTTGCAATGGGGGCACCCAAGCAGGCTTGTTCCAGAGCTGCCGCTCTGCATGTCCATTTACACACACAGAGCCGTGGCTTGCCCCGCACCCTCTCACTCCTCATTGGCCAATAGTTACCACTGCTGTCTCAGCTAATGAGGAGGGAGAGTCCCTGGAGACTCTCCACAAGGAGGTGTTTTACCTTCATGCACAGACCACATGGAGGTAAAAAAAAACTTGAGCCTTTGGAACCACTTTAAGGCACATACAGTATGCATATATGGCCACTAACTTCAACAGAGTTTCTAGAACATATCTCTGCTCTGTTCCTCTCACCTTGCTGCCAACCCTTCATTATTACCTGCCAATTACAGGCTGTAAAAATTACAGCCGGGATGTGCTATATTACATGGCAGGTGTGTCTGTCAAAAGTGCAGCTGCTCCTGTGTAAAATGACACTTGGAGATAGTCTGCAGGGCCATAGTGGAAATGCTGGATGGGAGGACCCAGCTGCTGCTTGCTCTTGGGGGATAAGTATGGCCCTATTTGGGATAAAACATAATTTCTTTGCATTGACATTTTGATGAGTCTAGTTATGAAGTCATTGAAGGATTGGTTAAACATTTCCAATCAAATCAAACTTACATTGTTTCAACAACAGTCTTGAACTGCAGTTATGATACAAACATTGCAGAGACAAGGAATAAAATATAAGAAGTAGACAATGTTCTATGTTGGCTGTTTGACATATACAAATAAGGAAAATAGTGGTGATGTTTTGTCTCTTACATTTTAAAGATTCTAATGCTGGGGCCAATATCATATTTTTTCTGCTTCCATTCATTTATAACCAACACTAGAACCTAGAGGGAAATGTTTTCTATTACAGGCCAAGAAAAGCAGAGATAAGTAATTAGACTTTGATTATGTTTGTAATTTACAAACCTAATTACTCTCTTCATTCTTAAGCCATTTTGCCAGATAACGATAGACCGTTTCTGTGTTGTCAGCCATGTAAACCACTGAACAATTGATGAAATGAAAATACAGTTTAAGGTTTAACTTGTTTGGGTTATTCTCAAAACTATCTCCCTTGAGGAGTTATAATTGTGTGACCAGTGCTGAATAGTCTGCAAATTGCAAGTAAACCAAGGAAATGTCAGATAAGCACAATTAGATACTCAAGAAAAGCCAGTTCTTCGTCTGAAATATAACAGTGCTGTAATTAATATGATAGTGATTGCCTAGAGAAAACACATTAATGCTTATGGTTTGCATTTTGCCATGACATTCCATTATGGTTGACCTAAAGTTGCTTTAATTGTATCTAGTAACACAATGCAATTCATTGTTTTTTTTCCCCCAACGTCTACATCTAGTGACTATTTTGCTGTGTTTGTTTATTTGGAAAATTGTCTGTAAGATATTTAAACTTAAAATTATAGATATATCAGAAACATTATTAAATAATATACAGCAGTCAGTGTACTTAGACGAGGGTGAGGTCACACTTTACACTGGGCAATGCAGGGCAGACTCTTGCAAGAAGATACTCTCACTAAACTGTGAGTGTCTTCTCACAAGATTTGGGATACTCGCCATTCTCCAGGGATCTAACAGGAAGAATAGTGATGTCCAGCCCTGCAATGTGAAAGACAAAGATGAGGTAAGTGTATAATTTAACTTTTTTCTTTACCAGTACAGTTTTAAACTACCTTTAGGTAGTCATTTTTACTGGGAGGTCAGGAGGACAGATCTAAAAGTGAGCTTTACATTTTACTGCAGGTGATATGTTTAGTAGTAGGGGTTTCTGAGGGTTGAAGTTGGAAGTAGTTTTAGATACTACTCATCATTTTGGATCTCCACAACGACATACAAAATTCTTTCCTGAGTATAGCGAGCCTGTTGTAGTTTTTATAAAAATCTGATTTTACATTCAAGTAAATTTGGACGGACCTGGAGGACAGTCAACTGGCACTATAGTGTAAATACAGAAATGCAGATGTGTCCGCAAATGTTTTTATTATTCCTCTAGTGTCCCTGGAGACATAAAATAGGAAGCACTATTTTATGCAAATATATTCTTCATCTAATTGCCAAGTTGGTGCTCTCTGGGGACCCTGGTGTAAGGGGGGGGGCTCTCTGGGGACCCTGGTGTAAGGGGGGCTCTCTGGGGATCAAAGGGGGGGCTCTCTGGGGATCCTGATGTAAGGGTGGCTCTCTGGAGACCCTGATGTAAGTGGGGGATCCACACTCAGATATGTAAAGATATATATTGTATACATGTCTGTTCTATTTTGTTGTACTTATTTTATGCAAATATATTCTTCATCTAATTGCCAAGTTGGTGCTTGGCAAAAAGTGTCAACTAGCATGCATAATGACTGAACCATATTATTGTCTGTTGTAGTTGTATGTGACTCTTTCCATAGATCTTTTCATATCTATCTTCACCTACCTGTCTTACCTCTTAAGCTGCCCATACCTGGCTCAGCTTTTTTTCATTTAGCCAGCAGGCTAAAAGTTTTCCATCAAGCCCATTTGTGAGCAGTAGATTGACTGCTCTTGAACAGAACTGGCCATAGATGGATCGAAATTCAGCCCGTCTCTGTTGAACTCACTGAATTTTGATCCATCTATGGCCAGCTTTATTGGAATTGTTTGAGCGCCCAATTTCTGCATGGTTGCATGTCCAGCCATGCACATCCCAGTTTTTGTTTCTCAGTAGGAGGCTTGTAATTGCTTTTAAGGATGCCAGGCTCTAGTCAAAGGACAGCAGCCATGCAACAGCACCATCCTTCGAGGGCCAGCACCTAGTGCTTTCTGTGAGCTGGGCCTCACTGAGCAGTAGGAGAATGATGTTTCAGACTGCACTTGAGTGCCAAGGAGGAGAAAGCAGGACATCCCTGAAGGAGAGGCAGAAGTGAGAGAGCAGCAATGTACTGAATAGGGGAACCAGGGGATGTCACAATGGACAGCAGTCATCAGCTGGCATCCGAAGTTGCCAAAAAGCTTCACTATATCCCCCAATATGCTGTATATCCCCCATATACAGCAGATACAATAAGTATTGAACACATCACCATTTTTCTAGGTAAATATATTTCTAAAGGTGCTACTGACATGAAATCGCACATGTCGGTAACAACCCATGCAATACATACAAAAAAAAAAAAAAAAAGTTCAGACATTAAGTTATGTGTAATAAAATGGAATGGCACAGGGAAAAATACACCAGCTAAAATCCATCAGTAATCAGAAAGAAATCCTGCCCCTTGTCAGTGCAAATTAATATTAGCTGGTTCAGTCTCAACTGATGGCCTATAAAAAGGTGTCTCATTACCAAGGTGTCACACAAGAAACCTCTTATGATTGGTAAAAGCAAAGAGCTCTCTCAAGACCTTCACAACCTTATTGTTGCAAGACATACTGATAGCATTGGTTACAAAAGGATTTCTAAACTTCTGAATGTCCCAGTGAGCACTGTTGGGGCCATAATCTGGAAGTGGAAAGAACATAATTTCACCATAAACCGTATGTTTGTATAGCATGAGTTGTTACCGACATGTCAATAGCACCTTTAGAAATATATTTACTTTATTAAAAATGGTGACATGTTTAATACTTTTTTCAATGCTTTGCCACCCCTCTCATATAATCTAGCAGAATTTAGAGTCTTGGGTGACCCCAGAGTAATTCATCCCCAGCTGCCATTTTTTTCAGCTTTACTTGGGTTACATGTATTTTTTCTTTAAATTTTAATTAATTTATATTTTTTTATTTGGCATTGATGCAATGGTTGGGCTGCACACAGAAGGGGTCAGGTATGTCTGCAATATCTACGTTTTTGGGAAGGAGCCCTTGTCTTTATCGACATGGGGTCAAGATGATTTGCCAGGGGTGTCCCACTGGAAAGGTATTCCCCGTATGTTAAGGGTATGTGGCATCGTTATATTTACAGGACTTTTTCCAAACCAAATAAAACTATTTTTTTTATCACTACTGCTGTGCCAGTCAGTATGGGTTCCAGTTAAGGTCGCCACTGGGAACGGTTAGAGAAACCAACAATCCAGCAGATCCTTAGGGATTCTTTGCTACATTTGGATAAAGGCCTTATTGTTTCTGCATTTTCAATTTATACTTTGTGCATCCTACAAAAATAATACCAGTGTGTGGCGCACTAAATAGTGAAAGATAAATGTGGCTGCCCCTTTAAAAAGTAAAATCAAACACCTCTAAATAATGTATAAACGAAAAACAAAGGATGGCACTCACATAACATATACAATGATATATATAAGAGCTGTATAATAAGATGACATAATTGAAAAGATGAAACTAGACAAAATAAATTAAAATAAAGTCCCAACAACAATAAAATGCTTCAATATGGAGATTTCTTTTTATCTTCTTCACCTCCAGTGCTCAAGTGGTAGTTGTAAACTCACCAGAGGTGTTTGACCCCTTGTTACAGGTAGATCAAAATCCGCTTAGAGGGACATTTAGAAGTTCAGTAGGAGAAGGAGGAATTGCTCCACAACCCCATCCTCAATCCTTTGCCATCCGACTGCTAGAAGACTCGGGTGAGCATATCAATACCCCCATCCACTGCCAGACCCCTACTGCACCATCCCTTGAGGATATTGGACACTTTGTCCAACCGATTAAGCCTACCTGCGGGCCGGGATCGGCTCCACACAGCGGAGCTCCGCCGCCATCTTGAGGCCTATGCGGCCTCCGTCATCCCCGGACTCAAGTTCCGTAATCGACGGGACGGGAGGGCCCCAATCCACCCACGCTGAGCCAGACTATTCCCGGGAGTGATCCGAGCCGTGTGGTGTAATCACCCGCGGCCGCCCGGCAGGACAGACCGCGGCTCCGGCCTAGCGGCGGCCATCTTGCTACACCCACTGCGCTCTGCACTATCAATCTGGGCCCTACAGGCCGGTCTAGACACCCCACAACACACTAAGCCTGCTCTGCTGCCGCTCACCACCAGTACCACCCACGAATATTTCACCTCAAAGGCCCACAGGGAAAATATTGCCTCAGACCCAGTACTTGGCGGCCATCTTACTCCACCCAGAGCCAAAACATCACTGCAACCAGGCTCCCCAGACCGACTCTCCCTCCATAAATCCACCTGCGCTCATCCACCTACCCCCAGCTACCTCTCTCACCCATTGGCAATCACCCACGACAACCTGTAAGAGAAACGCCAACCAGGTGCATAGTGGCCACCTTAATACACGTCCGCTACGACCGGTAAGCTGGCCGGAGAATAATATGGACACCTAAACCGCATGCTCGTCAGCCAGGGGACATAACCTAACGCCGCAGGCCCCACCCACTACTCCATTCACAGCCATACTTGCTCAGAACAACCCGGAGAACAAAATGTCGCACTCCAGAAAGAGGTACACGGACCGAGTGCCTCAAAAACTAACAGAATTTGCCTACAAGCCCGCGGAGCGGGTCACCGCGATCCAAAATGGCGCCGGCTCGATCACACAATGCGAGGCGTATACTGACCTCCCGGATGCCATCCCGGAAGAACATTCTCCACCAGATACCTCCACAGACCCCCCAGTCAACCAGGATAGTGACCCCCTGCTTGGCAGCCCTGCCAAGGCTAAAATGCGGCTTGACACACCGCCGCAGCGGCCGCTGCAATCACAAAATGAGACCCAGGTTCTACAGCCCTTCATCTCTGACCAGACCCTGCAATCCTCCATGGCATCATTCCCCACCTCAGGCCAACCTGTCATGGATACGACAATGAAAGACATGCTGCTCTCCCTCCAAACCTCCCTCATGACTGACCTTTCCACTATGTTCTCAACACTCACCTCTGACATCCGCACATTGGATACCAGAATAACCAACACTGAGAAAGGCCTATCTGATTGCACCCATACGGTGAACGACATCATTGACACTTATGATGAGATTAAAGAAGAACAGGCATGGATGCGCGGTAAACTGGCCGATTTAGAAGATAGGTCCCGCAGGAACAACGTTAAACTAAGGGGGGTCCCCGAGAATATACCCCCTGCGGACTTATCCCGCTATGCGAAAGACCTAATGCATATAATTGTACCTGAAGCATCTCCGCGAGATGTCATAATAGACAGGATTCACAGGATTGCTAAACCACCTCACCTGGCAGCCTCAGTCCCCAGAGATGTCCTCATGAGGGTCCACTTTTATCATATCAAGGAGAAGCTACTGATGGGGGTCAAAAACAAAACACCATTACCAGTGCCTTATACTGGGGTACAACTCTTCCCAGATCTTTCCAAATATACCCTTCAACTGAGACGTCTACTGAACCCTGTCACGAAAGGCCTACAGAACCACAAGATACAGTATAAATGGAGATATCCAGCCACACTCCTCATCTCCCGCAATGGACAAACTCACACTGTTAGTGATCTAGACAAGGGCCTCCGACTTCTCCACACCTGGGGTATCCTTCTTGAACCTCCTACGCCTGCCTCTCATGCCAGAGGACCTCATTCGTCCCACAAACATCCGGCCCACCCCAAAGTCTAACTGGACCAACACTGCACAACTGTAGTGGCCGACAACGTAATGTTTTGCAAGTTCCCCTGCGAGCTGACGAACTGTTACCCCTGCTTGCAATCTCCAGCCTTACTGACTCTTTGCACCCCCCACCGGAGGCTATTGTGGTGCTCTGCACCCCCTCTGCGATCTTCTTTTTTTTTTTTTTTTTTATATATATATATATATATATATATATGTATTTTTTTTTTTTTTTTCTCTCCTCTTAGGCATGTTTTAGCCTTGATCGATGTAAATGACAGATTCCCACGAGGTTACATCTACCCACCACATCAACAACTATCAGACGGAATCTTCCATCCTACTCCAGTGTTTTTTTTTTTTTTTTACAATTTCTCACTTTATCCGCATAACTAACTTGGCTTTATAGTGTTGCTCTATCCGCAGCTATCTACTCCGCTCTGTCAGCACCTATCTGGACCACCGACCATCAACCCCTCGCCGCAAGCAATACCCAGACTCACCTCTAACAACTAACTGTAAGTGTTAACCTACACCCCTGCAAACACCTCACACACAAGATGCCACTCAATGTTCTCTCGCTCAATGTTAACGGGTTGAATCACCCAGCTAAACGTCACTCACTATGGAAAACTATCAAGGCTCTCCACAGTGACATTGTTTGCATCCAGGAAACCCACCTTCTACCTGAGGACACCCACCTCTGCAAAAGTCACCAGTTCCCACACATCTTCTTTGCTTCCCACTCCACTAAAACCAAAGGTGTAATGTTAGCAATTAAAGACTCTGTAGACTTCCAAATGTTACACACCATATCAGACCCTGACGGTCGCTTTATAATTCTTGTCTGCAACTTGAACCAAGTAACATACACCATCATCAACGTTTATGCCCCCAATTCCCACCAACTAATCTTTCTACGTAAAGTGCTCCGCACTGTGAACCCCGTACAGAAGGGCCATCTGATCATATGCGGAGACTTCAATCTGGTCCCTGATGTCGACCTGGACTCTACATCTACTGCAAAAAGACATAGTTCACCTCTGAAGGACTTTATTTCCTCTCAAGCCCTATATGATGTCTGGAGGTGCCACCACGGCTCCGAACGTGACTATACCTTTTTATCTTCCAGACATCGTTCGTACTCAAGGATTGATCTTTTCTTGTCTGATAAATGGCTCCTGCAAAAAATTTCCAGCTCTGAGATCCACACCACGACATGGTCGGACCACGCCCCACTTACAATTACTATAGATGACTCTAAGCTCCAACGCAATACCTACCTCTGGCGTGTGAACAACTATATAATCCAGCATAGCAACTACATACCAGAGATATCTAACTATATCACTGATTTTTTTTCACTCAACAAGGGTACAGTGTCTGATCCTGGCGTGGTGTGGAGTGCTCATAAAGCCTTCATGAGAGGGATGCTGATCAAACTGAGCTCTCTCCACAAAAAGAAGAGGACGCAGCGTTTAGACGAACTGACGGCCCAAATAGCCGCATTAGAATCAAACCACAAACGTAATCCCAAGGACACACTAGCTGACCAACTACTGACATTAAGACAGGAACTTAGAACCCTACTACTCCACTCATATGAATTCCTCCACAAAAAACTAAAAGCGACCACATACTCTACCTCCAACAAAGCGGGGAAATACCTCGCACAACGACTCAAAGGCAGACGCGCAAAGACCAAAATTTCCCAACTCCTCCACCCACATACAAAAATACCCCTGCATAATCCACAAGATATAGCTGACGCATTTAGCACCTACTACGGCGACCTCTACAATTTAAACCGAGACCCACACACTCCTCAACCCTCCCAACACGACATTGACAAATTTCTACAACACATACACCTACCCACTTTGACTACAGAACAACTACTGGCCCTCAACGCCCCGTTCACAGACCAAGAAATTCAGATGACTATCAACTCCCTTCCTACAGGCAAAGCACCGGGCCCAGACGGGCTATCAGGAGAATATTATAAACAATACTCCCCTCAACTTCTACAACACCTAACTGAACTTTTCAACAACGCTGCCTCCTCTTCTAGATTCTCTAAAGAATACTTAAACGCTCTTGTTATAACAATACCAAAACCAGGGAAGGAGTCGAATGTCCCCCAAAACTTCCGCCCAATCTCCCTGCTCAACCTCGACCTCAAAATCTATGCAAAAGCAATAGCTACGAGACTGCTCCAGATCATGCCCACCCTTATACATAACGACCAGACAGGTTTCACAAAAGGCAGGCAAGCCTCAGATGCTACCAGACGGATGCTCAACCTCATACACCATGCTGACTCTACAGGAACGCCTTCTCTGCTTCTATCCTTGGACGCAGAGAAGGCGTTCGACAGAGTCCATTGGACTTACCTCCGAACTACCCTCCGCAAATTCGGATTCGAGGGCCGTATACTAAACGCCATTATGGCATTGTACTCTAACCCTGAAGCCCAAGTCTTCACTGAAGGCATGCTTTCGCGTCCGTTCCCCATCACCAATGGCACACGCCAGGGCTGCCCCTTATCCCCCCTTATATTCAACTTACTCATGGAACCCTTGGCTGAACATGTCCGCTCTAATCCCATTATCTCGGGTCTCCAAGTCGGTCCAATCTCCCACAAAATCAGCTTATTCGCCGACGATGTCATTCTAATCCTTACTAATCCGACTTCTTCCCTGGCTGAAGTACAAAAATTGTTAACCTGGTTTAGCTCAATCTCATATTATAAGGTAAACACTACTAAATCTTTCATACTCGACATCCACATTGACGCTACCATCAGAAACTTACTACAACTACAATATTCGTATAAATGGGCAGACAAAGACATTTCCTACCTAGGAATCACACTACCAAGAACACTCAGACATTTATACTCATGCAACTTCCTGCCACTCCTACAAACTATTCAATCAACATCCCAATCGATCGCGCAACATGAACTCTCTTGGTCTGGCAGACTAGCAGCCTTTAAAATGATCTGTCTTCCCCAAATACTGTATTTCTTCAGAACCCTTCCCGTCCCACTCCCCTCCTCCTTTTTTAGAATCCTTCGAACCATCTTTAACAAATTTCTATGGAAAAATAAGAAGCCACGATGCGCACACCAGAAACTAATCAAACACAAACTTGCAGGTGGAGTGGGTTCCATAGATTTTGAAGATTACTACCTGTCCGCCATTCTAGCCCAACTGCCTAAATGGTTTCAACCAGGTCCGAGCTCGTCTTGGACGCAATTAGAAAGCTTTACTCTCACGCGGCCCAACCTAAAAGACTGGCTCATGAGCACCCCCCTAGGCACTCCAATCCCAACCTCCATCCCTCCAACTATGAAAGCCTCCGTTTACGCTTGGAAAAAGCTAACAGCTCTAACAAACCCTTCCCCACCCGCCCCCCATTTTAATATTCCTCTCGGAACTCTATCATTCTTATCGCCAGACCTACCAATCGCAAGTTGGACCCTCAAAGGGATCCGCTCCCTACAGGACCTCATCCAAGGCGACCACCTCAAACCTTTCCCACTACTTCAGACTGAGTACGACATCCCTATCTCGGAACACTTTAATTATTTGCGTATACACCACTGCCTGCACACTCTATCACTCCCCCTATACACTGTTGATGTTATATCCTGGGACTACCTTACCAACCCCACCTCTAGAACTAGAGGCATATCCCATTTCTATAATCAACTACACAGTAAAACCGACTTTACCAAACTTGACCCTCATCGCAGATGGGAAACAGACCTCGCACTCACATTCTCTCACTCTCAATGGCAAAGTGCACTCAAGTCTATCTACAAATCCACTAAGTGTGCTGCCCTATGGGAACTCACACAGAAAATCTCACTACGGTGGTACCTTACACCATCCAAACTATCCTCCTTTGACCCCCGTAAACCCTCCACCTGCTGGAGGTGCAATTCAAACGTTGGAGATATCCTCCACATTTTCTGGGCCTGCCCCAAACTACAAAACTACTGGACTAACATATTCCAGCTCATCACAAATATTTCCAAACGCGCTACCCCTCCGTCACCGGCACTTGCAATCCTTAATCTAACTATTGAAGACCTTCCCTACCCCTCAAGATACACGACAACACACATTCTTCTTGCTGCAAGACTTAACATCACCAGACACTGGAAATCTGATGCCGCACTGACATTATCCCAAGTCGTTGACTTGGTAACCCTGCATCACAGCTACGAAACAGTGACGACATCCAACAATACTCAATCCATCAAAACAGCCCTCCACTGGCAACCCTGGACTAGCTGGACATCAGCTGCTACTAGTTCTTAATGACTTCAATACATAGACCGACGATTTCCTCTTGACCGAGCAACACTACTGGACCCTCCCTTCCCTTACTTTCACCTAGACTGCCTAATTACATACACCCAACTACTACTGAATTTTTATATCCACACTTGCACCTGTCCACTCCTGTGGCACTAATGAACCCATTTGGGGTGCCACTCGAGCGGCCAGGTTGTTATACTGGAAAATATTTCTACTTGTTCGACCTTTCTACATGTTAATTGTTAATACTGCATACTGTTTGTTATCTGCTACTGAACAAGTGTTTGATTGTTCAACCCAACTTTCATGATACCTTCAACGTCGATGTGCGACGTACAATGTTTAATTGTACACTGTATTTTTCTGAAAACTTAATAAAAAACTTATTGTAAAATCCGCTTAGAATGCCCAAGGCTGAAATTCCTCTGCTGCATGCACTCCACTTATTTCCTCCATTAGAATATGGCATAGAGAGGGGAAGTGACTTCACAGGGGATATAATTAGGTTCCAAAGTGTAGTACTTATTAATGTAGTACTATTAATAGGTGTAAAATACATAAAATAAGGTATTGCACATATAACAGTGCCTATAAGCTGGCACTGGTGTGTACAGCTTGTGTAGATGTGTAAGATCCCTTTAGCGCTGGCATTCAGTCCAAGCCTCGTTCTCACCACCAGCCCGGAAGTGATGTGACACGGGATCTGGAAGTGACGAATCCCCACTCTAGACACCAATCACTGGAAATGTACGTCGGAGTCGGGATTCATCACTTCTGGATCCTGTGTGAAATCTGCATAACCAAAGACCATTCACAAATCACCTCCATTCTTCTGGGGAAGATACTATATGGTGAAAAACATCCATCTGATGATGTCTGCCCTGAGCTGAATTAAAATATTCTCAAACTGCTGAATGCAGTAGTTTTTTACAGCTCTGCATAAATGGAACTTTATGGGTTTGAATAGGGATGAGCCAGATGTTCGAGTCGAATGTAAGTTCTGTGCTACTTTACAGGCATACTATAGACACCCCCCAGGCACGATATTTGAAGGAATATTTCATTTTTATTGTTTCACTTTAAGCATTATTAAAATCACTGCTCCTGAAAAAACAGCCATTTTTTTGTATTGATACATTACACATTTAATAATGTAAATAATCTAGAAGTTTGTAAATTTGCTTTGTGAAGAACCCTCCACACATTTACTTCCTTGAATTCTGTGACACATATACACCATGTCTTTGGAGTAGGCACTGCTGTGTCACACATTTTACAGAGCCCGCCTTCTGAGCTACAGAAATGCTGGGAGGAGGAGTTTTAGGAGGTGGACTCAGTACAGGAATCACTGCTTGCAGGCAGCAAGGTACCATGAAATATGCAGGGCTTAGAAACTGACAGTAAAGCACAGAGGAGAAGCTGCAAAGCATGCTGGGAATCCAGGAAGTTGTAGAGGAGATGGTCAGCAGACTGGCAGAACTCACAAGTTTATATTGGATTGTCAATTAAGTATTGTTTGTATTGCTATTACAATGATGATGTTATGAAATTAATGTATGCTATGACTGTAGAACTCCTTAAACCACTTACCGACAAGCTCCTGTACATATATGGCAGCAGGTTGGCTCTCCAGCACGGGTTGCTGTATATGTATGGCGGCTCCTTCAAGAGCCATAGCAGGCGCGTGCACGCTGTGTGCCAGGGGACCCGATGCGCATGGCCGGTGGGCGCTATCGCCACCGGCCACTTGCGATAGCGGGCGAGAGAGCCGGCACAGCACACATTCTGACAGGGGAGTAGAGACAGATCTGCTGTTTGCAGTAATTGCGAATAGCGATATGTCTCCTTCCCCAGTCAGTCCCATCCTCCACAGTTAGAAACACTAACTAAAGAACACATTTAACCCCTTGATCACCCCCTAGTGTTAACCTCTTCCCTCCCAGTGACATTTACACAGTAATCAGTGCATTTTTATAGCACTGATTGCTGTATAAATGTCAATGGTCCCAAAAATGTGTGAAAAGTATCTGATCTGTCTGTTACAATGTCGCAGTCATGCTAAAAATCACAGATCACCGCCATTACTAGTAAAAATAATAAAATAATAAAAATGCCATAAAAATGACATAAATCTATCCCCTATTTTATAGACACTATATCTTTTGCGCAAACGAATCAATATACGCTTATTGGGATTTTTATTTTTATTTTTTACAAAAAAGATGTAAAAGAATACAAATTGGCCTAAACTGATGAAGAAATTGGTTTTTTTTTTAATGTTTTTTTTTGGATATTTATTATAGTGTTGCCTATGCGTTTATGTGAAATCACTTAAAGTGTCACACACACACACACACACAGTGGTATTCAGCAGAAGGTGGAGAAGAGTTACTTGCAGGCATATGACAATGGAAGAAGAAAGATGAGGGGTGAATTCAGAAACCTGGCATAAGGACGTAAACTTTCAAATTGTTACACATGTCACTGGGAAAAGGGTCTCACTTTATGTTGCAGTATATCTAGGGCAATTAAAAGGTCCTTACTGCTCAGACTTACCAGACAAGCATTCAGTTGAATACATATGTCCCAAATGTACTTGTGTATCTCTTTCTCTACCTCTGTCCACATTAATAAAGTATAATCTTAGAAAGCCCGGATAGCTGTTGCAAAGGCCATTACTGTATGCTGTATCCAACTGGAATCACCATGGAAGGCTGTCCCAGAAGCAAGGGCAACATGACCAGATTGACATTATGGACTTTCACACTATTATTATTGGACAGTTGAGAACAAGGATCCGCATGTTTTTATTTTTTTATTTTTTTTTTTTCCCTTCGTTTTTTTGGGGTGTGTTTTTTTTAATTTATCATAAGATTTTTCTTTTGTTATTATGGACTTATTACATCCAGAACAAGTGATGACTGCCGATACTGGGATCCAGAAATGTGAACTGTAGAGATGGAGAGTTTAAAAGTATTTTTTTTTTCTTCTCAAAGAGTTTTATTTCATTTCAGAGGGCAAAGCCGAAAGTTCCAAATATTAAAGAAGATTGCACATAAGCCATTATTCTATGTGTGGCCGAGTCTCATATTCTCAACTGGCCACAAGGGGCCATCTGTTGCCTATGCGTTTATGTGAAATCTACATTAATATCTGTACAATATTGTAATTAGAAATATATTTCAGTTAGAGGGAAATATATATTTAAAGTATTGAGGGTTGTGTTGGTGTTACTGTAATTAGTTCAACTTCAAAGCTTGGCCTTTTGTTTTCCCTGATAACATCTCACCTGGGTAGTAAACAACAGCCTTCTTTGATTCATCCAATCAGGCTCAATATACATGTACAAGGTACAGGGACCAATTAGGGAGAATTATATTAGCCACACTACAGGAAGTAGGTGGGGGGATATAATGCTTTGTGAGCAAGCTAATGTTGGCTTTTCTGGTGGGGAAACACACGGCAGTCGCCATAGGCTAAACTGAAGTTAACAGGTAATATAACTCTATACTTTCACCTTATATTGTATTGTAAATATGGTTCTGTGAGTAATTTGTAAATATCATGTAAGCCAGGGGACCTACACTGTACATTGTGTTGTAAATTTTATCTGGTGTGTAATTTGTATATATATTATGTAACCCTATCAATAAATGTGTATTGCGGATTGAACTACCTCTTTTGTACAAAATCTCTCAGATCTGGATATGTATATGTCCATACTACTACAATGATTGAGGTGTATGAACATATACAAATACTAGACAACAATAGCAAAAAGTAAAAAAATATATATATTTTTTCAAAATTGTCTCTTTTTTTTTGTTTATAGCGCAAAAAATTAAAACCCGCAGAGATGAGCAAATACCACCAAAAGAAATCTCTATTTGTGGGAAAAAAAGGACGTCAATTTTGTTTGGGTATAACGTTGCATGACTGCGCAATTGTCAGTTAAGTCGACGCAGTGCCTTATTGCAAAAAATGGCCTGGTCATTAAGGTGGGAAATCCTTCCGGGCCTGAAGTGGTTAAAGGGATTTAAAGGCTTGCTTATACTTACCTGTTCTGTGCAATGGTATTGCACAGAGCGGCCCCGAAAATCCTCTTTTGGGTTCCCACTGGCACTCTTGGCTCCTCCTCTTCTACATGCGCATTTGCTATGTGGGTGCGGTCATGCTCCTGAGTTGGCCTGTATGTGTCTATAGACATACAGGGTAGCTTGACCCAGCCCCCTGCTCGTTACTCACAGAAGCAGCAGAAGCCAATGGCCTTTGTGTCCTGTGAGGAGGGAGAGAGAGACCAGTGCTACTGCAGACGGGCACAGCGCTGGATCAAGAGAATGGGGGGGCATGCAAATACTGGAACATATTTTACCTTAAAGCAGGGAATGTATTTCAGTCATACTAAAGTCTTTTTTTTTGTTAAAAATAACAAACATGTTATACTTACCTGCTCTGTGCAGTGGTTTTGCACAGAGCAGCCCAGATCCTCCTCTTCTTGGGTCCCTCACCGGTGCCCCTGGCCCCTCCCTCCTGTCGAGTGCCCCCATAGCAAGCAGCTTGCTACCTGAGCTGAGCCGCTGCTCTGTGTGTCCATTCAGACACAGAGCTGTGGCCCGGTCCGCCCCCTCTCTCTCCTCATTGGCTCACTGACTTTGGTTGACAGCAGCTGGAGCCAATGGCACTTCGCTGCTGTCTCAGCCAATGAGGAGGGAGAGTCCCGGCCAGTCGAGTCTCTCATGCAACATCGCTGGATCGAGATGGGGCTCAGGTAAGTATTGTATTAGGGGGGCTGAGGGGGGCTGCTGCACACAGAAGGCTTTTTATTTTAATGCATAGAATGCATTAAGATAAAAAAAACTTCTGCCTTTACTACCAATAAAAAATGTTCTGCGGTTACGACTGCTTTAAGTTGGGGTAAAAAAAAAACATATGTTTTAAATTAAAATGAAATCTTTGTATCTCACAAACCATATAAAGTAAACAGGATACATACAGTAGTCCTAACTGGAATTCAAAAAGAATACTAATGCCGCGTACACACGACCGGACTTTTCGACGGACTAGGTCCGACGGTGTTCCCGACGGACTTTCGGCGGAGTTCCGACTGACTTTTCGAATGAGAAAGAGATAACCACCGCTCCAGAGCTATGAGTAAGCGCTATATTTAGCGTGAAACGCGTCAGCTGTGTGCCCCCCCTTCTCTGTTTTGCTGTGTTTTTGGATTTTGATGTGATTCCTGTTTTTAAATAAATCCATTTGATTTTCATCTTCGTCTGGTGTGCGGCTGTCCAGAGTTCCTCTTGATACTTTCTAATGACTTTTCGAATGAACGGACTTGGCCACACACAATCACACCAAAGTCTGACGGATTTGAACGTGATGACGTACTACCAGACTAGAATAAGAAAGTTCATAGCCAGTAGCCAATAGCTGCCCTAGCGTCGATTTTTGTCCGTCGGACTAGCATACACACGAACGGATTTCTCCATAGGAACTGGGTTCCGGCGGAAAAAATTGAAACATGTTCTTTTTCTAAAGTCCGTCAGATTTTTGGACAGCAAAGGTCCAATGGAGCCCACACACGATCGAGTTGTCCGATGGATTTGTTCCGTCTGACCTTTGCTGTCGAAAAGTCCGGTCGTGTGTACGAGGCATAACTTACTAGATTTGTGGCTGTAGTAAAACAATTCTATTACAATAACTATAATTTGAATGTCTACAAAAGAATCAGATATATGGCTTCAGACATCATGAATACTGTTAATGCCATTAGGAGTTTCCTTGTTTCAACTCAAGAATAATTAATTTTTTTCTGTCTCCTTACTTTTCTGTGATGTATAGTGCTGAATAATATCTCACGCACTGAAACAGGATATCAACTCAAGCTGCTTGTCCCTGAAGAGCTATGTTTCTGCAGCATTATCCTAAAATCTCTGATATTACAGGGTCCCTCATTAGCAGTCTCCCCACTGCCAGCATTGTCCACTGTGATTGATAAAGAATCTGGATACAGGAAGTCCATCCAAATGTTTTCTGGTTAAAGCCTCTAAATCCCCAGCAGTCACATCTGGAATTCATTCTATGTGTGGCACACAGTAATTGTAATATATAGGGCTAGATCCAATAACATCTGCTGCTTCAGGTTTCAGGTAGTTACATAGTAAAATAACTTCTGAAAGTGAATGTTTTGATGGGATTGCTACACTTTTTGAATTTGTTATATCTATAATTAATGAAACAAAGTATATGAGATTGAAATAGACTCATTTGAAAAACGCAACTATTTCTAAATACATTGTTCTTGAGTATGTCTGTAGAAGTGTTAACTCATAAGGGATATTAGGAAACATGTTGGATTGTTTTTTTTAAGGTATTACAAATTGCAATGCTTTTGTTCAAAGTCCATTTGGCCTAGCAACCAGATTTCATGGTATTGTTGTTGGATCACAAAAGAAATTACTCTTTTGGATGCTATTGGTACTTATCTCTGCCTATGTTGTAACACTGTACAGTTGTAACAATTTAAAGCGGAACTACACTGCATCGGAGCACAAACCAAAAACACCATTTAATTCATTTTATAATATTCAAAGTAAATTTACCCACCCATCTATGTCTCCATGCTTTATTTTTGCTGCAAAATCACTTTGAAAAACACCTCCTAGCATTTCTGCCCATGACCATTCTGAGTAAGGGCAGATGATTCATGTAGCATTTACTTTCTGGAATCTATCTGCCCTTAGATCAGGCATTTGTGCTTAGCTGAGAAAACCCCTCCTTCCCACCTGAAGACTCCTGGCATGTATAACACCATTTGCCTAGGCCTGGAATCTAGGAAGTAACTGAAGAAATGTAAAAAAAAAAGTTTATAACACATAAATGTCATACACTTTCCTATCTATTTGTTGGCAGGTTAGTTGTGTGAATTTCTTCCTTGCCTACCTTTATCCTGTGTAAGGTATCTGTTGTTAGGAGGAGTCTGGACAGGAGCTCAATCACCAAACTGAAAAGCAACAGGGACATGGGGCAGTCCTGGAATATGCTCTTTAGGAGATATATGTAGGGGGATAGAAAAATGTTTACCTTGGCTTTGGGTGATTTTTACATACCTGTTAATTATATAAAGTTGACAATGGGTCCCTGAAGCCCAGGTGGTCCAGCGCCTTGAAGTGTCTTTTGTGGTTCATATTATCAAACATTTTTTTTAGGGTCTAATGATATAATGGTTGTTCCAGGCATCGGATGAGCTTTGCAATATTCCATTACTGCCAGGACCTCAACTATGTTGGTTACCACTGCACTGCTTTCCTCTTTGTAAAGCTTACCTTTGTGGGGTGCAGTAATGTAGGCATCATGGTAGCTAGTGTGTCAGCAACAGGTTTGGACAAATTGTTTGCATTGAAATTTTAATTGATCTATAATAGCTTGATTAAGTATGTTCCTTCTGTTATATTTGTAAGACCATTATGTAAGGCTTGTTCCCAGTTGGTCATCACCTATAGCAGCCCCTGTTCTCTTAGGAAAAGTAGCCCTACCAGTACTTGGTTGTTGATTAGAACTTAACAACCAATGCTATAGTCTCTGTCCAAGTGGTACAAGGGGTGGAGAAATGATATCAAAAGAGTACCTGAGGCAGGTGTGGTCAGAAATTTCAGCGGTTAAATACCTATTAGCGATATCTGTAGGCAAACAGAAATCAAAGCTGATGGCAGTTAGCTGCGTAATCCAGGGTCAGGCAGAGGTTAGGGCAGGTTGTAGACAGCAAGCATAATCCAGGGACAGGCAGTGGTCCCGACAGGCAATAAGTGTAATCCAGGGGCAGGCAGAGGTCAAGTCTGGTGGTAGACAGCAAGAATAATCTAGGAACCGGCTGAGGTGAGAGCACAGCCAATAAGCATATCATTGTTGATGGTGCGGGACTGGCTGCCCGGCAACTGGTGCAGACTGGGAAAAGACAGCGGCTTAGCAAGCTGCAGGGAGGTGGGACTGGTGGCACAGAAGTGTATGAGGTACTCCTAACAACCTGTAAAATGTCCAGGATCCCTAATCTGATATAATATACCGCAGATAGAAGCATGGCCTTCTTGAGGCAACAGTTATACTTTTCAGTTTGCCCTTCTTATGGCAACAGTTATACTTTTCTTTATGTTTATTTAGTACATTAGGCAATAGATATACAGAACATTTAGAGGTAAAAGTTTGCTGATTTACAGTTATCTAGCGGAACTAATTTACTGGTATAGAATCAGTGACTAAGATGAGTGACTATGTTGTTAAAGAATGGCATAGTTGTGTGGTGATAATGCTTTCTGTCAGGTTATAACAGCCAGAGTAGCTCATTATGTTATTAGCATTCCAATTTACTCTATGGAATATAGCATGCAACCCAATTTTTTCAAAAGCCCTTCAGACATAAATCTACTGCTTTTTTTTATTATAGCTAGTATATTATTATTAGAATGATTGCTACTCGTAGTTAGCAGAGCTATAAAAGACGATTGTTTCTCCATTTCAACTTGTCATTACACATTTCATTGGCTTTAACTATTAATTACATTAATGATCAGCAATATAATCTTGTTGCTGCGAGCCTACTACTTTTTTTTTATTCCATATTTTATTTTTTAAACATTTTTATATAACCCATGCAAACAGGAAAAGACCCCAATACAAAACAAACACAAAACATTTCACAATTTTAAAACATAGCATATCAAACAAAGCCCCCCATACTCTTATATCCTATATGTCCACCAAAAAACAATCATACAACACCAGGTATTTGGAGCCATTCCAGTCACATTTTTGGAATTTTATTTAAATCTCCTTTATGTTAAAAGCATCAACTATTCTACTTTTAAATGTTATTTAATTGTCAATATCCATTCTCCTACGGCCAACTTACATAGCAGGATTCACTTTTGGCAATTCATTTTCTAGCAAGTTCTGCTAAGCCCCAGTCTCAGGTTAGCTTGACAATCTGGAACATCCAAGTGCCCAAGATATACAAATATGGGTGATATAAAATGTTTGTTTTAAAATATTGATAATATTTTGAAGTACATCCTTCAAATGTTTTAGGCCGGGTTCACACATGTGTGGCTGCAAGTTCGTGCCTGGGGTCCGGTGCATTCCTATACACCAGATCAGGTGCGATTCAGGTCTGAAATTTAGCCTGAATTCCTACCTGAACCGGACCCAAAGACACACCTGACCCTTTTTTAAGCCAGACTACGGCTGCCCCGGACATGTGTGAACTGGCTCCATTGTCCGCTGAAGACGTGCGTTTGTGCGAAACACGTTGGGCGGGGCTATACGCTGATGTAATGCCACCACCCCCAGTCTCGGATCTGGCAGATACCTAACCTGCTGCTGTTTTTATGTCACAAGCATCTGGATGTGTTTTTATAGACTTTTGTTTGCCTTGAGCTGTTGCAATAAAATACTACACTATATCTGGCCCCTTCTGGTGTCTGGCTCCATGTGGGGAGCACTTTCTCCCCATACAGTGGCATGTGGCATTTTCACTCCCGGAGGATGCTGGGACTGTGACATCATATGGGGGCGGGATCACCATGTGGCATGAGATGGTGGCCCCGCCCCTTGTCCCTATATAACTGGCAGCGCAACACGTCTGAGCCATTAGAAGAGGAGACAGCGACGAGTCAACATTGGAAGAAGAAAGAAGAACAAGAAGCAGAAGAAGAAGCAGAAGCAGAAGGCGGCGACGGCGACAGAAGCCCGGGGCACCGCTAGTAAAAGAGCTGGAAGAAGAAGGCGGAGGCCCGGCAAGAAGAACAGAAGAGTGGGACAAGACCCCCGAAGTCGGAACAAGACCCCCAGACGACAACGGCGGCGACGAACGAGAAACCTGGGCTCCTCCGCTAGTAAAAGAGCTAGCAGAAGATAGTGGGGAAGTCCTGCGAGAAGACCCCCCAAGACAGAAGAAGACCCCCGGAGCTGTGCAATAAAGTATTTAAAAAATTATGTCATTTTTTATTTACACTTTTTTCCTTAGGTGAATGGGTAGGGGTACATCGTACCCCATACTCATTCACATAGGGTGGGGGGCCGGTATCTGGGGGCCCCCCAATAAGCCCCCCACCCACAGACCCCGACAACCAATGGCCAGGGTTGTCGGGAAGAGGCCCTTGTCCTCATCAACATGGGGACAAGGTGCTTTGGGGTGGGGGGGCGCAGGGATTCCCCTTTAAATCCATACCAGGTGACGGGGCTAGCGAGGTGTCAATGCCGCCGATCGAGGCAGCGGCATTGACTTCCTTCGCTAGTCCCGTCTACCTGGAGTTTTTACGGACTTTACGACGGTGTGTCGGCAAGTCCGTTCATTTCAAAAGTCCCGCGGACTAGCACACAGACGGCGGGATTGTCCGCCGGACAATTTTAAGTCAAAACTTCAAACTAAGTCCGCTGGACTTTTGGGAACAAAAAGTCAGCCGGAGCCCCACACACGGTCGGATTGTCCGGCGGACAATCACGCCGGGAAGTCCAATTGTGTGTATGCGGCATAATAAGTAAAATCAAATAAATTAATTTATGATCCGTGTTCTCACTGAGCAGTTGGAAAGCAATGAGAGCAGGAAAGCTTTGGACTATAGTAACCATGGTCTTATTTGTAAATTAAACATAAAAAATAAATATTACCAATTAAACATAGTGCAGGATAAATAAAATGTTAAATTTGTATGATTTGTTTCTTGTAATAGGTATCAGTAGGTATTAATCTTAGGAATATATATTTTTACACTTAAACTGTATTCTCCTAATCTATTTGGGCATGAGATATACATCATCTCACAAAAGTGAGTATACCCCTCACATTTTTGGAATTATTTTATTATATCTTTTCATGTGACAACACTGAAGAAATGTCACTACGCTACGATGTAAAGTAGTGAGTGTACAGCTTGTATAACAGTGTAAATTTGCTGTCCCCTCAAAATAACTCAACACACAGCCATTAATGTCTAAACCGCTGGCAACAAAAGTGAGTACACCCCTAAGTAAAAAAAAGTCCAAACTGGGCCCAATTAGCTATTTCCCTCTCCGGTGTCATGTAACTCATTAGTGTTACAAGGTCTCAGGTGTGAATGGGGAGCAGGTGTGTTAAATTTGGTGCTATCGCTCTCTCACTTTCTCATACTGGTCACTGGAAGTTCAACATGGCAGATCATGGGAAAGAACTCTCTGAGGATCTTAAAAAAAGAATTGTTGCTCTACATTAAGGTGGCCTAGGCTATAAGAAGTTAGCCAAAACCCTGAAACTGAGCTGCAGCAAGGTGACCAAGACCATACATCGGTTCCACTCAGAACAGGCCTTGCCATGGTGACCAAAGAAGTTGAGTGCACGTGCTCAGCGTCATATCCAGAGGTTGTCTTTGGGAAATAGACGTATGAGTGCTGCCAGCATTGCTGCAGAGGTTGAAGGAGTGGGAGGGTCCGCCTGTCAGACCATATACTGTACACTGCATCAAATTGGTCTGCATGGCTGTCATCCCAGAAGGAAGCCTCTTTTAAAGGTGATGCACAAGAAAGCCCACAAACAGTTTGCTGAAGACAAGCAGACTAAGGGCATGGATTACTGGAACCGTGTCCTGTGGTCTGATGAGACCAAGATAAACTTATTTGGTTCAGATGGTGTCAAGCGTGTGTGGCGGCAACCAGGTGAGGAGTACAAAGACAAGTATGTCTTGCCTACATTCAAGCATGGTGGTGAGAGTTTCATGGTCTGGGGCTGCATGAGTGCTGCTGGCACTGGGGAGCTACAGTTTATTGATGGAACCATGAATGCCAACATGTACTGTGACATACTAAAGCAGATCATGATCCCCTCCCTTCAGAGACTGGGCCGTAGGGCAGTATCCCAACATAACGACCCCAAACACACCTCCAAGATGACCACTGCCTTGCTGAGGAAGCTGAGGGTAAAGGTGATGGACTGGCCAAGCATGTCTCTGGACCTAAACCATATTGAGCATCTGTGGGGAATCCTCAAATGGAAGGTGGAGGAGCGCAAGGTCTCTAACATCCACCAGCTCTGTGATGTCGTCATGGAGGCGTGGAAGAAGACTCCAGTGGCAACCTGTGAAGCTCTGGTGAACTCCATGCCCAAAAGGGTTAAGGCAGTGCTGGAAAATAACGGTGGCCACACAAAATATTGACACTTTGGGCCAATTTGAAAATTTTAACTTAGGGGTGTACTCACTTTGGTTGCCAGCGGTTTAGACATTAATGGCTGTGTGTTGAGTTATTTTGAAGGGACAGCAAAGTTACACTGTTATACAAGCTTTACACTCACTACTTTACATTGTAGCAAAGTGTAATTTCTTCAGTGTTGTCACATGAAAAGATATAATAAAATATTTACAAAAATGTGAGGGGTGTACTCACTTTTGTGAGATACTGTACATACCACAGTCTACTGAATACAGCACAAGAGAGACAATGTGACTTTATCATATTGTGGATGGGACTAAACTGTCAAGATTTTTCTAAATCTTCCCAGAATTACAGCCCCTAGTAAATTACATCCTCAGGAAATCCATGTAATCAAGACATAATTTAGGGACAACTGTTTCATTTTCCAGGAGATGAACTAAATGGGTTCATCATTTTTGTTATTAAGTAATTGTTAAGGCTTCCAGGCAATGTCATTTACTGAGTAATATAAATTCCAGTCGGGTTGCTGACAAAAGAAAGTGCAAGGCTGACAGTCAGCTCAGTCTTGCAAAGCAAAATTGTATACTGTCTACCTGAGAGACATAAAATAGTAAAACAGTTGTACACTGTGTTTAAGTAGAAAGCATGTATTATTTATGTCACAGTATCATTTTTCATTTAACTACCTTAATTTAAAGTAATAATGATAACCAAGAATACTTGCATGTATACTACATAGAAACTAAATAAAACATGTAAAATAATAATGCTATGCAAGAAACAGGGCCATTATGGCAAAATCAGAAGATCTTTCTTTTCCCTTAACTAAAACTAAAGGTTCATTTTTTTTTCATTTTGGATAGAGCAAGAGAGAGTTATAACTACTGTCAGCTTTCTTATCCTTCACTTGCTGGAAAGATGTGACTATTTGTCCTGTTTATGGACACTATTGGGGAACCCTTGCCGCTATTTGAATATACAAACTCTTAATACCACTGGCTACACCGGCTACACCGGCTACCTTCTCATATTGTAAAATTATAGTAACACTGTTGGGGGCTTAATCCTTATATGAAGGATTATACTTTTGAGATTGCCCAGTTGCTTTGTGGTTACTTTCAGATGTTTTTACCTGAGAGGCAGTGACTTTATTTTGGCTTCTTCAGATGCACCTCCTTAGGAAACATATTCATGTTGAAAATTCTAGCCAATCATATTTTTTAATATCTTCATAAGGATCAAGAATGGTCTCCAATATATTGATTCCTTCACATGTTTTCCTGAAGAAGATTTCCTGAAATGCGTCTGTCAGGTCACCTGAGACCAGGTGACAAGTGCACTCAGTAGGAGTCGGAAGTGCACCGCTAGGTAGTGGACCTTAGGACTGACTGCTGCGGATTGTACCCAGGGAGGTTCAGGACACAGGTCTACTGGATCACTAACACAGATCCCAGTGGGAGATAGAGCATAGATTCCCCAGGGCGTGGAGTCTAAGAGCCAGCAGGTGTTCGCCAGAGCCTCTAGTGGTGAGGATGGACTTCGCTGCAGTCTGGCTCCAGGTCGCGCCCCCCACGGTCTCACAGCCCACGCTCACAGTAGACTACAGGATAGGGAAGCAGCAGGCTGGAACGACAAGGATAGTAAGGGGATAAGGCAGAAGTCAGGGTAACTAGCAGACAGGAACAACAGAGTACACGCCAAAGGTTCAGGGTCACAGGCAGACAGGGATGGTCGGGGACATGCCAAAGGGTCAAGGTCACAAGCAGACAGGAATCGTTGAGAACACGCCAAGGTCGGTAACGGAGACAAACATAAAGCACACAAGCAGGAACCAGGAAGCCGAACACACCACGGATACACAATGGTTGATCATCACCACTGGCTTGCAGTGCACAGGTTAATATAGGTTCCCCTGATAGGGCCTGGGGTGGAGCCATGCTTAGAGGAGAGGTTATAAAAACCACCAGGTGAGAGTGGCTGGCCTCTTAGTCTGAAGACATGAGGAGAGGTAAGCAAACAGGGGAAGATTACTGCATAACCATGACAGTACCCCCCCTCTTATGAGACCTCCCCCTCCCCCACCTGGGTCCAGGCTTAAAGGGAAACTCCAGATGGAACCTCCTCAACAGATGAGGAGCAAGGACCTCAGATGCAGTGATCCAAGACCTCTCCTCAGGACCAAACCCTTTCCAATGTACGAGGTACTGAAGAATGCCTTTGCGGAGCCGGGAATCCAAAACTTGACTAACCTCGTATTTTAGATTATCCTCAGAGATGGGAACTTAGGTAGGGAGAGGACAAAAGGACTTATTGAGGACTAAAGGCTTTTTAGGAATGGTTAAGGGCATAGTAGCAGTAGGGTGAGGCCAGGTTACAGAAGGTCCTGAACAAGACGCAGAAAGCTCACTGGGCATGGGCTGGACTGGCATAACTAGTGCAGAGGCCGACTGAATAGTATTGTCAGGTGTAGTGACCATCTCAATCGCATCACAGGGCATAGCGACTGTGGAACTTGTGGAAAAGTTAGCCTGGCTGTGCGTCCAAGGGAGATTAGGGACAGGCAAAGGTAAATGGTTATGCAAACTGGAGTGAAAGATCGACTCAGGTTCATAGGTGGGCCCCTCATCCAGAGTGCCACATGACCTAGAGAGTGCATCAGTCCGACTATTGCAGGACACATCCCAGAGATCACTATATACAGAGGGAATAGCAGAAGCTACTGGGATGGTGGCAACAGGAAGTTTCTCTTTTGGGGTAACCTTGAGTAGGCAGGAAGAGGAACAGGAGGAACCCCAAGCCAGGATCTGTCCAGCAGTCCAGTCAACGTGTGGGGAATGGAGCCGTAACCAAGGAAGACCTAATATGATAGGAGATGAAGCCTTAGGTAAGACAAGGAAGGATATCCACTCCTGGTGGAGTGTCCCTACTGACATCTTGACAGGAAGGATCTGGAAACGGATAGGGCCCCCTGGGAGAACAGTGCCATCAATCGCCAAGACCACCAATGGCGTTGTAAGGGGCAAAAGGGTAAGTCTCATGGACGATGCAGTTTCCCAATCCATGAAATTGGCAGCGGCTCCGGAATCCAGATGTGCTTGGATGGATGGATGGACTTCGCTGCAGTCTGGCTCCAGGTCGCGGTCCCCAGGGTCTCACAGCTCACACTCACAGTAGACTACAGGAGAGGGAAGCAGCAGGCTGGAACGACAAGGATAGTAAGGGGATAAGGCAGAAGTCAGGGTAACTAGCAGACAGGAACAACAGAGTACACGCCAAAGGTTCAGGGTCACAGGCAGACAGGGATGGTCGGGGACATGCCAAAGGGTCAAGGTCACAAGCAGACAGGAATCGTTGCGGTCGGTAACGGAGACTAACATAAAGCACACAAGCAGGAACCAGGAAGCCAAACACACCACGGATACACAATGGTTGATCAGCACCACTGGCTTGCAGTGCACAGGTTAATATAGGTTCCCCTGATAGGGCCTGGGGTGGAGCCATGCTTAGAGGAGAGGTTATAAAAACCACCAGGTGAGAGTGGCTGGCCTCTTAGTCTGAAGACATGAGGAGAGGTAAGCAAACAGGGGAAGATTACTGCATAACCATGACAGCGTCAAGCTTACATGTGAACTGTGTATGCAATCTATATGGAATCTATACATGTTGTGAACCTCTAAGTGAAGAGTAATTTTTTATGTTTTGTAATGTTTTAAATGGAATATGTCCACATAAAGTCATTTGACTATGAATGTCTATGCATATGTAAACAAGGCATTTCCCTGTTCTGCCTAGCAACATGACAGAGATCTACTGCTCCCTGTCATTGGGAGCAGTGGTCTCTTTCATGTTCTAGTGAGACAATCCCCCCCACAGGTAGAATCACTCCCTAGGACACACTTAACCCATTGATCGCCCCCTAGTGTTTAACCCCTTCCCTGCCAGTGTCATTTGCACAGTAATCAGTGCATTTTTATAGCACTGATCACTGTATAAATGACAATGGTCCCAAAAATGTGTCAAAAGTGTCCGATGTGTCCGCCATAATGTCAGTCACGATCAAAATCGCAGATCGCCGCCATTACTAATAAAATAATAATAATAAAAATGCCATAAATCTATCCCCTATTTTGTAGACGCTATAACTTTTGCGCAAACCAATCAATATACCCTTATTGAGATTTTTTTTTTACCAAAAATATATAAAAGAAAACATATCGGCCTAAACTGAGAAATAAATTTGTTTTTTTATGTATTTTTTGGGGATATTTATTATTATACCAAAAAGTAAAAAATATTGTTTTTTTTTCAAAATTGACGCTCTTTTTTTGTTTATAACGAAAAAAAACAAAAAAACGCGGATCTGATCAAATACCACCAAAAGAAAGCTCTATTTGTGGGAAAAAAAGGACGTCAATTTTGTTTGGGTACAATGTCACACGACCGCGCAATTGTCAGTTAAAGCAACACAATGCAGTATCTCAAAAAGTGCTTTGGTCAGGGAGGGGGAAAATCCTTCTGGGGCTGAAGTGGTTAAGTTAACCAGCAGGTGATTGGTTGTTAGGATGACTGGCAATCCTAGAATAAGAATACTTTTAGGAATTACTTTTAGTAAACCTGTGAGGAATTTGGAAGTTTCCAATGCTGACATCCCCTAAAAATGCTGATTGTCTGACTGTTATACTGATTTTCATGCTTCAATACATTGAGCCACTGACTTACATGCAGATAAGTACTTTTGAGGTTTGCTGACTTTCCTGATCTGCATAATTGTTTTAGGCTGGTGACTCAAAGTATCAAAGCCAACAGGTAACAACCAGGCAACTAGAATTTACATAAAGTAATGCCGCGTACACAGGAACGGACTATCCCGCGGGATTGTCCGCCGGATTGAAGTCCGGCGGACAATCCCCCCGTGTGTGGGCGCCGGCGGACTTTTTGGCGCCAAAAGTCCGGCGGACTAGGTTTTAAGTTTTGTTTTAAAATTATCCGCTGGACTTGGCAGTCCGGCGGACAATCCCGCCGTTAGTATGCTAGTCCGCTGGACTTTTGGAAATGAACGGACATGAGAAAGTCCGTTCATTTAGCACATGACTTCAGGTAGACGGAGCTAGCGAAGGCAGTGAATGCCGCCGCGCTAGCCCCGTCACCTGGCATTGATTTAAAGGGAATCCCCCTTTAAGCCCCCGCCCGCAGACCCCGACAACCAACGGCCAGGGTTGTCGTGAAGAGGCCCTTGTCCTCATCAACATGGGGACAAGGTGCTTTGGGCTGGGGGGGCGCACGGCCCCCCTTTCCCCAGGGCACCCCCCATGTTGAGGGCACTCGGCCTGGTACGGCTCAGGAGGGGGGGGGCGCTCGCTCGTCCCCACCCCTTTCCTGGCCTGCCGGGCTGCATGCTCGGATAAGGGTCTGAGATGGATTTGGGGGGGACCCCCATGCCGTTTTTTCAGCGTGGGGATTCCCTTTAAATCCCTTTTGGCGCCAAAAGTCCGGCGGACTAGGTTTTAAGTTTTGTTTTAAAATTATCCGCTGGACTTGGCAGTCCGGCGGACAATCCCGCCGTTAGTATGCTAGTCCGCCGGACTTTTGGAAATGAACGGACTTGTCGATCATCGAAAAGTCCGTTCATTTAGCACGTGACTTCAGGTAGACGGAGCTAGCGAAGGCAGTGAATGCCGCCGCGCTAGCCCCGTCACCTGGCATTGATTTAAAGGGAATCCCCCTTTAAGCCCCCGCCCGCAAACCCCGACAACCAACGGCCAGGGTTGTCGGGAAGAGGCCCTTGTCCTCATCAACATGGGGACAAGGTGCTTTGGGCTGGGGGGGGCGCACGGCCCCCCTTTCCCCAGGGCACCCCCCATGTTGAGGGCACGCGGCCTGGTACGGCTCAGGAGGGGGGGGGGCGCTCGCTCGTCCCCACCCCTTTCCTGGCCTGCCGGGCTGCATGCTCGGATAAGGGTCTGAGATGGATTTGGGGGGGGGCCCCCATGCCGTTTTTTTCGGCGTGGGGATTCCCTTTAAATCCATACCAGGTGACGGGGCTAGCGCGGCGGCAGTCACTGCCTTCGCTAGCCCCGTCTACCTGCAGTTACGTTCTAAATGAACGGACTGCTCCGTGTGTGGGCAAGTCCGTTCATTTTCAAAAGTCCCGCTGACTTTTTCCTGCGGATTGTCCGCCGGAGAAGTCCGAGCGTGTGTGGGCAAGTCACACGCTCGGAAGTCCGGGCGTGTGTGGGCAAGTCACACGATTGGAAAGTCCGGGGGTTTGTCCGCTGGACTAGGTCCGGTGAACAAAGTCCGAACGTGTGTACGCGGCATTACAAGCAATAGCTGCTGTCATATTACTTTCAGGACAGATTTATTTAAGCACCTCCAAAGTACAAAGGGTGGCATGCTATTAGAAATCTGTTTCGATACTGCACATGAAGAGGAAGATGATATATTAATGGAAGATACTTGCAACTTGCCAGACACATCTCATATTTTACTACTTCAGACTAGTCTGCATAGCCAAGTATAAAAAATACATTCGTACTTTTCAGTGTAAATGAAGAATCAAAGCGCTTCTGAATAAGACACAATAAAATATTACAAGACATACACAGTAGTGTATGATTTATGCTTTCCCTATAAAAAGAAATGTAAGAGGATTTACCTCACACAGAAGATCATCTGCTTTTTGTCAGGAGATTAAAATATTTACTTTATATCCAATGATAGGCTGTGATCAGCACTTTCCTTATATTTATAACAGTGATCACAATGTTAATCCTGTGGAATGTTCCTTAAAACGCTGCTTAGAAAAGGTTTTATTGTGCAATATATTTTTCTCTCTTATCCATTGAGGGACACAGATTGATGATAATTAATCAACGTAGGGTTATACTGCTGCCTACGGGGGAATAGGACACATAATAGGCACATAAAAACTGAAGGTCAGCCTCCTTTAATGCTCTAACCCCTCCCATCTCACAACTGCTCAGTTACACTTAGTGTCCTCTTGATAGTATTAGTGGGCATATTTTCTTCAGCTTTGCCCCTACTAGTAAATTTACACCAGGCATTGAACATACTGGAAGTCTCTCCAGTTACCCACTGAGCACAGAATTTCCCAGTTTGTATACTGGTGTTCCCTCTGCGACAGTTCTACATTCAGAAATTACTTCCTAGCTTTCCAGTAGACGCAGGACTCCATTATTTAGGCCAGGCTGTTTTTCTGGGGATTCCTTGCTGAATGTTGGGGACACAACTATGGCAGTTCCACCTGATCCCTGAATCTCTGAATTCACAATACTATATAGCAACATGCTTTATTTATACAGTGAGGGAAAAAAGTATTTGATTCCTTGCTGATTTTGTACGTTTACCCACTGATAAAGAAATGATCAGTCTATAATTGTAATGGTAGGTTTTTGTTAACAGTGAGAGACAGAACAACAACAAAAATATCCAGAAAAATTAATTTCAAAAAAGTTATATATTGCATTGGATTTTAATGAGTGAAATCAGTATTGGACCCCTTCGCAAAGATGACTCGGCCACCAGGTTTGCACAAATCTCAGGTGGGATTTCGTCCCACTCCTCTCTGCAGATCCTCTCCAAGTCATTAAAGGGGTTGTAAACCCTCATGGTTTTTCACCTTAATGCATTCTATGCATTAAGATGAAAAACCTTCTGTGGTGCTGCAGCCCCCCCCCCCCCCCAAGCCCCCATTTTACTTACCTGACACCAATCCTTCTCCGGCCGGGAACGAGCACACAAGCTCTAGATGGCGTCTTGTGTCCTGATTGGATAGATTGATAGCAGCGCAGCCATTGGCTGCCGCTGCTGTTAATCAGATCCAATGACGTGGCGCCGGGGCCGAGTTCTGTGTGAATGGACACAGATGCGGGACTCGGGAGCGCGCCCGCACGGGTGTCCACCAAGGAGAGCACTTCTTCAACATGGACACTCGATGCAGGGAGGAGCCAGGAGCACCGCTGAGGGACCCGAGAAGAGGTAGATCGAGGCCACTTTAAGGTTTCAAGGCTGACATTTGGTAACTCGACCCTTCAGCTCCCTCCACATATTTTCTATGGGATTAAGGTCTGGAGACTGGCTAGGCCACTCCAGGACCTTAATGTGCTTCTTCTTAAACCACTCCTTTGTTGCCTTGGCCGTGTGTTTTGGGTCATTGTCATGCTGGAATACCCATCCACAATCCATTTTCAATGCCCTGACTGAGGTAAGGAGGTTCTCACCCAAGATTTGACAGTACATGGCCCTGTCTATCATCCATTTGATCCATTTGATGCGTTGAAGTTGTCCTGTCCCCCCAAAGCATAATGTTTCCACCTCTATGTTTGACAGTGGGAATGGTGCTCTTGATGTCATAGGCAGCATTCCTCCTCCTCCAAACACAGGGAGTTGCGCTGATGCCAAAGAGTTTGATTTTGGTCTCATCGGACCACAACACTTTCACCCAGTTCTCCTCTGAATCATTCAGATGTTTATTAGGAAACTTCAGACGGGCCTGTACATGTGCTTTCTTGAGCAGGGGGACCGTATGGGCTCTGCAAGATTTCAGTCCTTTATGGCATAGTGTGTTACCAATTGTTTTCTTGGTGACTATGGTCCCAGCTGCCTTGAGATCATTGACAAGAATTTCACATGTAGTTCTGGACTGATTGTTTACTGTTCTCATGATCATTGAAACTCCACAAGGTGACAACTTGCATGGAGCCCCAGACCGAGGGAGATTGACAGTTATTTTGTGTTTCTTACATTTGCGAATAATCGGACCAACTGTTGTCACACTCTCACCAAGCTGCTTGGCGATGGTCTTGTAGCCCATTCCAGCCTTGTGTAGGTCTACAATTTTGTCCCTGACATCCTTGGACAGCTCTTTGGTCTTGGCAATGGTGGAGAGATTGGAATTTGATTGATTTATTGCTTCTGTGGACAGGTGTCTTTTATACAGGTAACCAACCGAGATTAGGAGCACTCCCTGTAAGAGAGTGATCCTAAACTCAGCTTGTTACCTGTATAGAAGACATCTGGGAGCCAGAAATCTTGCTGATTGATAGGGGATTAAATACTTATTTCACTCATTAAAATGCAAATGAATTTATAACTTTTTTGAAATGCGTTTTTCTGGATATTTTTGTTATTTTTCCGTCTCTCACTGTTAAAATTAACCTACCATTAAAATTATAGACTGATCATTTCTTTTATATAGGGGTTAAGTGTGTCCTAGGGACGTGGCTGTGTGTGACACGTCACTGATCTCTGCTCCGATCACACAGAGCAGAGATCAGTGACACTGTCACTAGGCAGAACAGGGAGATGCTTGTTTACATTAGCATCTCCCCGTTCGTTATCTCAGACTATATACCTACTTGATGCAGGAGCACTGTTTTCCCAGATTAAGCTTACGGGCCTGCATCTAGTAATATTATGCCTGCTAGTACTGACACTCATCTTTTTTTTCCTTTTATTAGAAAAATACTTTATTAAACAAGTTGCAGCATTCCAGAGTTATTAGAATCACACAAACAATAAGAAGGATCAATAAACAATAAACTTAATTTACATTCCTGACATGATAAAGTAAACCTAAAAAGTAAGAAGTGAGGAACAAGGATTAACTTTCTATTAGCACCCACTACTTTGCCCCACTGGACATTGTAGTAGCCTCATTTGTATAAGCTTCCTTGGGTTTAGACAGGGTATGTCAAGACTGTCTTGCATGAACTGCACATTTGAGATCTCCCCAGAGTGGCTCAATGCTATTGAGGTTAGGAGACTGAGATGGCCACTCCAGAACCTTCACTTTATTCTGCTGTAGCCAATGACAGGTCGACTTGGCCTTGTGTTTTGGATCATTGTCATGTTGGAATGTCCAAGTACGTCCCATGCGCAGCTTCCTGGCTGATAAATGCAAATGTTCCTCTCGTATGTTTTGATAACATACTGCATTTATCTTGCCATCAATTTTGACCACATTTCCTGTGCCTTTGTAGCTCACACATCCCAAAAACATCAGCGATCCACCTCTGTGTTTGACAGTAGGAATGGTGTACCTACCATCATAGGCCTTGTTGACTCCTCTCCAAATGTAGCATTTATGGTTTTAGCCAAAAAGCTCAATTTTGGTCTCATCACTCCAAATGACTTCATGCGAGAAGGTTTGAGGCTTGTCTCTGTGCTGTTCGGCGTATTGTAAGAGGGATACTTTGTGCCATTTGCATAGTAATGGCTTTCTTCTGGCGACTTGACCATGCAGCCCATCTTTCTTGAAACAGCCACACATGTTTTCAGAGAGTCCTGTATTTCACCTGAAGCTATTTGTGGGTTTTTCTTTGCATCCCAAACAATTTTCCTGGCACTTGTGGCTGAAATTTTAGTTGGTCTACCTGACCGTGGATTGGTTTCAACCGAACCCCTCATTTTCCACTTCTTGATTAGAGTTTGAACACTGCTGATTGGCATTCTCAATTCCTTGGATATCTTTTTATATCCCATTCCTGTTTTATACAGTTCAACTACATTTTCCCGCAGATCCTTTGACAATTCTTTTGCTTTTCCCATGACTCAGAATCCAGAAACGTCAGTGCAGCACTGAATGAAAGATGCAAGGGTCTGTCAGGAGTCCAGAAACTCATTGACCTTTTATACACACACACTAATTCCAAGCAAACAGATCACAGGTGAGACTGGTTACCTTTAATAGCTATTCAAACCCCTTTGTGTCAACTTGTGTGCATGTTATCAGGCCAAAATCACCAGGGTATGTAAACTTTTGATCAGGGTCATTTGGGTAGTTTCTGTTGTCATTATGATTTAAAAAAAAGTAAACACAGTTGATTTATAATAAATGGCTCCAGCCAAACACTAACCATGAGTGAAAGAAAAGTTTTTGTGTTATCATTCATATTCTCTGAAAAATGGCCAAGAAATCATAAATTATGCCAGGGTATGTAAACTTATGAGCACAACTGTTTACTAGGGCTTTTAAAGAATGGACTTCATAGGCATACTTAAAAATGTATAACAAAATATCTATTAGAATTATAACAAGATATTCGAAGCACAAGAGATAAAATACATGTAAAAGTGCAAAAGTGATTAAAACCTTCACCATCCATCCAGAAACCTAGGCTTCAAAGATACAATGGGGGCCTTGGGAGATTCTGAGTAAAGCACATAACCCAAAGGTAATAGCATAAATGGTGACCTAGGCAGGTCAATTCCTATAGGTAGTCAGAAATGGGTCACATAAGACGACTCAGATGGTGTCAGAACTGCTTTTCCAAAATATACGTAGCTTGCTCGACTAGTTTTGTGCCAATAAACATGCTTTTTCTGGAGCTAGATCAATCTAAGGGATATAGGAAGAACAGAGTAACTAACAGGAACAACAAACATAACAATTACATTGATTTGAAATAACACTTGATATAATGGTATTTAAAGGGGGAGTACTTACACATATTAGAACAACCTCCTTGCTGTCAACACCCAAATGGACAAAGACCCAGACGGAGCAGCAGGACAATACAAAAATAGACAGACCAAGGTCTAAAATAAAAAAGCAAATATGATAGGTTAGAGAGGATATTCATAAAGGGCCATCAAACAGGTCACCCACATTACATTATAGCAAGAAAAGTCATAGAGCCTACCTATAAAGGTATAACTGTACGTGAGGCAAGTGTCTATACATCAAAGGCTTAAGGCAAAAAATGCCACGGTCATCAACTGATCAAATCTATATTTATGTCATGAACAGAAGACATAATAGTAATATCATTGGTAAACACTAGGCTGGGCTTCAAAATAAAAATATTATAATAAGCTTGCATACAGTATTGAGCATATGGACTGGTTCACCTGAATCTAAAATACATGGGAGCTAAGTAAAGGTCCAATACTATCTCAAAATAGATGCCGTAACATGAATGTGGTATTATTCACAAGAAATCACCAGGCCAAACACACACAAGGCTCTGTAAGGCCCCTTTCACACTGGGGCGTTTTTCAGGCGGTACAGCGCTAAAAATAGCGCCTGTTCACCGCCTGAAAAATCCGGCCCCTTTAACTCCAGTGTGAAAGCCGGCGGGCTTTCACACTGGAGCGGTGAGCTAGCAGGACGGCAAAAAAAGTCCTGCTAGCAGCATCTTTGGAGCGGTATAGGAGCGGTGTGTTCACTGCTCCTATACCGCTCCTTCCCATTGATTTGAATGGGAAAACAGCGGCGCTCTGCGGGGGTGTTTAACCCTTTTTTGGCCGCTCGCCGGGGGTAAAACCGCACCGCGAGCGGCCGAATACCGCGGTTAAAACGACGGTAAAGCAGCGCTAAATATAGCGCTGCTTTACCGTCACCGCGGCTCCCCGCCCCAGTGTGAAAGGGGCCTAAGAGATATAAACAAGAGTCAGTGAGCAGAGCAAGAGCCTCAAAAATCACCACAGCTGCAGTAGTTTGCAAAGGAAAGTTATAACAAACAATCACCAACCTTAGATAAGGTAAGATATAGGTTCACATAGCATTCTGGAACATCAAGGGGGTGTATCCTGCTAGCCCAGGAGTAGAATCAGTATTATATATATATGTGTTCCAACTCGGAACACCTGCAAAAAATGCCAGGATGGCAATCAACAGGGTAGCCACAGAGTGTACAAGGTGCGAGCAGAACGGCCACATTGAAGGAGGGGGAATCCAATGTAGGGGTCAGCCAGAAATACACACGCACAACAATGTTTAAACCAGAGATTTAAATACATAAAGCTGCTCAAATGGCCTCACGACCAACAAAATAAACTGTTGCTCCCACAGAGTCCACAACCAAAGTGGCAAATCATTCCGCACAGCAAGGACTTTCAATAAAGTGATGGTATATACTTCAAAAAAAATATATGTAGCGGCCATAACCCCTAGGGGCGGCCATGACTTTTCTGGGCTTACCAAGTACCTCCTCGTGGCTTGTTGGTTGTTGTCTAGGGGTTCCCAGGGTTAGTACCCAGTGACTTCAGATGCTGACACATAAAAGTCCTTTTCAAGGTTTTTATTTTGCAGGGGTAACATCCAACAATAACACAGTCTCAGGTGGGAATAGAGGGCACAGGTGATAAATCTCAGGCACTTTGAACTGCTGACATCCACTGAATGTCTCTAGATAGCCCAGAAAGTAGCCACTCGCAACTGGGCACTTCACTGCTGGATAAACCTCTAACCATAGATTTAGCAGCCAACATGTGATCCGGAGAACTTGAAAAGTCTCTGCCACAGACTAGATTGTAACTGAAGATAAGTAGGAACCTTTTCCACACTACCTGGATCTCTCAGCCTTCTTGGCGATGCTGTGGGAAGTGTGGATTCTCTAGTGTCCATACAACTCAGCTCCCAGGCTCTTACCGAGCAGCCAGCTTCTTGGCCCTCTTTCGAAGAGTCCTCCCCTGGTCACTTGTACGAGTTGCCGTGTCCCTCCAATACCGAGAGCACACCGGGACACCTCCGAATCCTCCTTCAGTTACTGTGCCTCGAACTAGCCAGTCCTGAGGCTCGGGGGCGGACGGATCCCCACCCCAGACCATGAGGGCCTCTGGGGCTGGTTATGGCGACCATGCTCATGGGGACGGCAGACACTCCTGGGCCCGGGACCCCTCACAGGGCTGCCCCGGACCAGAACCAGGAATCAAAGCAGCAGCCGACCCAGAACACGTGACTTCAGCACCTTAAATACCCCTCCCCAGACTACACAGCGGGGCCAGACGCGCCCACTGATTGGCTCTGGGAAAGATTGGTACCTAACACTTCCAACCAGGCTTGGTTCTCAGCCTCTCACAGGTGCCTCACTGCACCTATGACAAGGCAGAACTTCAGTACAGCCCAGCCAAACTGATGCCAAAATAAAACCTGTACAATTAACCCCCAGAACTCTGTTATAGTTCTGGGAAAAACTAAATTTACATTGATAGAGCACACTTTAATAAAATGTGGACGCTACATATAAATCATTGTATTACATATAAAATATATATACACTATTGGGCAAAAATAAGGGAGGAATAAAAGAGAAGCAAGTAGTACATATGAATGCTACATAAGTGTGACATTTGAAAAAATAAGAAATATCAATGAAAAAGAGAACAGAGCCCGAGGAAAAAGTTAGCTATTATATTGCGGGAAAAGGGATTAGCACCATAATAGCTAGATGTATAGGGAGGAGAATGGGAAAAGCGAAGTCGGGGAAAAAAACACACCAATATATTCTTACAGAAAGGGTTTATATGAGAGTACCACATTCAAACCTGTTGGTTTGGTAGCATTCAATCTCTCTACCCAAAGGGTTTCTTTCTGCAAAATCCTCTTATCCCAGTCCCCACCCCTGGGGTCTTGAGGTATTATTTCTAAAGCTATAAATGACACTGACGAAAGACCGGAGTGATCAATTTTCCATTGGAGGAATAACAGATATGATCATTGATGCGCTGTCTAAAATGTTGGATCGTCTTACCAACGTAAAACGCTGCGCAATGGCACTGCATCAAGTACACAACTCCCTGAGTATTACAATTGGCATAGAAACGCAGACGAAATACCTCCCTATTGGGGAGGGAAAAAAAAAAGTTCCCAAATTAATCAATGGACACATGTCACAAGACCCGCACTGGAATACTATACTACAACCATCACCTATTTCTTGACTCCTCAACTGCCACTCTCAGGTACATCATATTAAAAAAACAAATGTTTTTTTCATATACTATTCAAGACAAATACCTGTTTATATTTTTATTTTATATTTTTTGAAAAACTCCTTTCTAAAATAAGAGAAAAAACAATTTACTCTGTATGGCCCCAGTGAATCTTCAGGTCATACCCTGCTTATGCTGGGGGGCTAAGAGAGTTTTGGGCTTTTTTTACTACAATACTTTTTTTACTACCACCTTTTCAAACATTTCTTTTTGATCCGGCATGGATGATCTTTTGGAGCTGAGAATCTGCCTGGCACACTTGTCCTAAATCCCTGTTGTTTTTATCTACAATACTATGGAACGTTAACTCAGTAACTCATCACAAATACGTAAGTGTACTCTCCGAAAATTGTTTGTGGAATATTGTATATATGTGATGTCATATATGCTTATCCTCTTCTCTTCAATATATTTTATTTTAGAATAGAAATCTCTCTTGCTAATACTCACCACTGAGGAAGGAGAAACGTGTTGGGTGCAAGAGTACTATATACTACTGTATGTACACTGGTGAAAATGTTGTAAACGCTTACCTTATGTTACATGTTTAAACTCTTTTATACTACATATTTAATAAACTATTTTTGCATTTAAAATACTCGTTTACCCTTTATGTGCCTTAAAAGTCCACCACTAGGGGTTTTTGTTCTTTAGCTTCAAATACTGCATGTGGAACTAAAAAAATGCATGAAATTGCCGTTCTATACAAATTTCTTCTAGATAGAGTAGACTTAACAGATGTGGGGTTGTATTGACACTTTTGTAAGTGTGTCCCTCAACGAGGTGTTCCTACGAAATACAAACTCAGGAGTTGATCGAATATGTTTAGAAATAATATAGTCATCAGCAAGGAGATGCCAGTGTTGACCCAGCATTTGACGCAATTGGGAGTGTTGGGAGGAGTATTTAGTAATAAATTTCACTGTCTGAGGCTGAGATTCATCTTTGGTTTTATACAGTAACGTATTTCTATCTTGGGCAAGTGCTTTGTTGAATGCCTTCCTTAGTAGGGATTTACTATAGCCTTGCAATAATAGATGTTGTCTGAGCAAGTCCGACTGGGAATTAAAGTCACTTAACTGAGTACAATTGTGTCTAAGGCGTAGGTATTGTGCATAGGGAATACTCTGCACTAAGGATATGGGATGAGCACTCAGTGTCACGTATTAGTGCCACGTGTCATCAGTGCCACATATTAGTGCCATCTGTCATCAGTGTCACGTGTCATCAGTGCCATGTATTAGTGCCATCTGTCATCAGTGCCACATTAGTGTCACGTGTCATCAGTGCCATATATTAGTGCCATCTGTCGTCAGTGCCACATCAGTGTCACGTGCCATCAGTGCCATGTATCGGCGCCATCTGTCATCAGTGCCACGTCAGTGTCACGTGTCATTGTCCTGGTGCTCCAGGGCCTTCAAAAGTGTAATAGATAGTTAAGAAGTTAGATGTGTAATTTATGCTCCTAGAACACGTGATGGTGCTCCCTGCATTTTGGGCCTCTCTATGTGGGTAGGCTGTGAAAAAGTCCCACACATGTGTTATCGTAATACTCAGGAGTAGCAGAATGTGTTTTGGGGTGTCATTTGTGGTATATACATGCCATGTGAGAGAAATAACCTATTAAAATTACAATTTTGTGGGGGGGAAAAAAAATCTTAATTTTGCAAAGAATTGTGGGGAAAAAATGACATCATCAAAAACCTCACCATGCATCTTACTAAATACCTTGGAATGTCTACTTTCAAAAAAGGGGTCATTTGGGGGGTATTTGTACTTTCCTGGCTTGTTCCGGTCGCAAGAAATGAGATAGGCCACCGGTGTCATAATTTTTTTATGATTTGCACCACAGCTTGTATACTCTCTAACTTTCACAAAGACCAAATAATATCCACTAATTTGGGTTATTTTTACCAAAGATATGTAGCAGTATAAATTGTGCCCAAAATTTATGAAGAAAAATTAATAATTTGCAAAATTTTATCACAGAAACTAAGAAAAATTTGTTTTTTTCAAAATTTTCGGTCTTTTTTAATTTATAGCGCAAAAAAATAAATACCCAGAGGTGATCAAATACCACCAAAAGAAAGCTCTATTGGTATGAAAAAAAGGACAAAAAAAATCATTTGGGTACAGTGTTACATGACTGAGTAATTGTCCTTCAAATTGTGAGAGCACTGAAAGCTGAAAATTGGTCTGGTCACGAGGGGGGTTTAAGTGCCCAGTGGTTAATATTATTATTATTATAATACAAGACATAGTGCCAACAGTTTTCACAGCACTTTACAAAATAAAAGGAGATAGTACAGTTACAATACAATACAAGAGGGTTAATAGGGCCCCGTTCACAGAAGCTTACAATCTAATAGGGTAGAGCGACTGGTGCAAAAAGTAATACATGTGAGGGAAGAGCTGATGAAAGAATTAAAAGTTCAGTTTTTAGGTAGAGGCAGGCTTTCCTGAAGAGATGAGATTTCAGGGATCACCTAAAGGTGGACAAAGTAGGACATAGCCAGACAGATTGAGGTAGAGAATTCCAGAAGATGGTAAAGGCTCTAGAGAAGTGTTGGAGGTGAGCATTGGAGGAGGAGGCAAGGGAGCAAGAGAGCAGGAGGTCTTGGGAGGAGTGGAGAGAATGATTTGGATGATACTCTGAGATAAGATTGGTGATGTAGCTCAGGGCAGAGTTGTGAATGGCTTTGTATGTTGTTCTTAGTAGTTTGAATGTATTTATTGGGCAAGCAGAAGCCAATGGAGGGATTGGCAGTGAGAAAAAGGTGGACACTGAGCGGTTGGTAAAGCCTTTCCCTTCCTGCAAAAATGTCTTTGACCCCCTCCTCAAACCTATATTCCTGCTCAAATTCTCTTTGCCTCCCCCCCCCCCCCCCTCTCCCATCATCATAAATCCTCTCCCCTCTTCTAGCACAATCAATCCCCCACACTAATTAATCCCATCTAGCACAAATTCCCTGCCGTTCTAACACAGATCCCCCCCAGGACAAATCCTCCCCACCTTCTAACACAAATCCTAGTGCAGACTGACAGAATGAGCCCAAACGAGGAAAAAGTCAAAAAATTAATCCTTGAAAACTCCCTTGAAACAATTTAATACAATCGAAAACAGTAACCCTGCCTGTACCAGGAGTTACCCATATATTACTGTATATAAGAAATGTGTTTCAGAAGCTGTCTGCATTTTTGGGTTGAAGATGCGTGACACTTCTCTTGCTGTCAGTCATCGTCAGTGCATACCTGTAATAAATGAATCTGTATAGTCCTGGGTAATCCAGATTTTGATTGGATGGTCTCTTTTGGCAGATATTGAAATGGTGCAGAGTTTGGTTAGTCATATGTAGACCAGCAATTTTTAATTCAGACAATTTTGCCGTTTTCTAAAAATAAAAATATGTATTTTACTACAAAAAAAAGTGCATACAAGCTACATCCTAATTAAAATGAATATGCCAACACACTAGACTGTACACTTTCTTTTGTCTTTATGAAAATAAGTAATGTTATTAAGATTAATCTGTAATAGTCTACCAAGTTCTATGTTTCATTTAACTTCTTTAGAGGGTTAGTAGCCAAAATAAAAGCCTACATTCAAACAACTTCATTTCCTGCAGTAAAGGCGGGCTGTTTATCCTAGGGCTACTATCTGCCACTGTCTGCCCCTGACATTTGGTTAACCCTGTCTAGAGAAGGACATTCCAGATGTTACTTTTTAAATAATAATCATTCACTAGTCTTTAGACAACTAAATAAGGTTCTAAAAACACATACCTGTCATGAATGTCAAGATTTCATATGGTAATTATCAATCTACATGTTGTTTCACCTGTGATTTGGTAATTTATTTGAAAATCAAAACCTGATTTTTGATAAAAAAAAAAAATATTAAAGTGTCCTTGTGATGGCATATCTAAATTCTGCCACAAAATTTGAATGGTTTTCCTGGAAAACCTAAGATGTAAGCCTTTTCTTAAAATTTATTGTAATCTTTTGTCACATTGACCATTTTATTTTATATATTTTTTTATATAAATACTGACAAGATACCGCACAGCAGTTTTTTTTTTTTAAAACTGTATTATATACTCTTTTGTTTAAGATTTTTAGAAGATGCCAGACATACACTATAATGACCTTTAACCTTTATTCCTAATGATAGTACATGTTTTGGTAACCTTTGTTACTTGGCTTATTCCTGTCAGAACAAGAGCCTGAAGTGGATTTGGCCATGTCACATTGCATTTATTGAAAAAAAGTGCATGTTGTAAATTCAATTGAAAATACACAGACATTTAACAACATTTTCCTTTCTTATTGACAGCCTTATAGATAAAAACAAGATCAAATTTGTTAAATGCTGGTCTAATATTTCTTTTTTGTACTGTAGTGTCTGATGTACAGGCATGGCGTAGGAAAAATACGACTACATTCTGAGTAAATTATTGAGGGTTATTACTTTAGATAGGGCTATGGGTTTTACTCACTAGCTTTCCTTCTCCCCATAAATACTGGTCATTGGGCTCATATCTAATTTTCTTAACCCACTCATCATCAAGGCAATATGATAGAAGCATTGGCTGAGAAGAAGAGGCTATTAAGCGATTATACACTCTGTGCAGAGTATTGAGTGATAAACAGGACCGCCATTAGCAGAGGCATGCTTCAGGTTGCAGACTATTTGTTCTGTGTTTAGCTATCCTCATGCATGTTAAAATAATTAAAATAAGTAAAAAAAGCAGTCTTCTAAGGGCTCTGTTTTTTTCATATTTTTCTAATTTTTTTAATGAGAAAACAAATACATAGTGCAGTCATGGCATTCAGCCTAAAAAACACACATAGCTTCTTAATAAGAAAGACCAGCACTAGATGCAGGAAGCACTGCTGTACACTGACTTATACAAATGGACTCATCTGTCTTAAAGTCTAAGTTCACCTTTTTTTTTCTTTCTAAATTCCAGCTGCCCTATGCACCAAAAAAAGCAATAATGTACTTCTTTTTCAAAAATAAAACATCTTCTCATTTATTCTACACACGCTTACCTCACTGTCCTTATGGCTGTTTAAAAACATTGCTCCATTACGTCTGCCTTACTTCCTGGACAGACTATAGATCATGACACAGGAAGGAGTTGACCAGCTAATCTCAGCATCATCAGCTGGTCAACTCCTTCCTGTGTTATGACCTAAAGTCTGTCCAGGAAGTAAGGCATAGTAAGGCATAGGCAATGGAAAGTGTTTGTAAACAGCCATGAGGACAGTGAGGTAAGCAGGTGTAGAATAAATGGAAAGCTGTTTTTATTGTTGCAATAGAAGTACATTATAGCTATGTTGGTACATAGGGGAGCTGGAAGTAAAAAAAAAAAAGTGAACAAAGGTGAACTTAGCCTTTAACTCAGCTAACCGGAAAGAGGCATGTCTAGTCCATAGAAAGCTGCAGCTTAGCTTAGAGCTCAATGGTTGATGGCTGTAGGTGATAAATATTAAGTATGTGATGTAAATGCAGCATTTAATGTTAACTGGATAAAAAATCAATAGAAATATGTATTTTTGTCATGGAAAGGGAGAAGGAAGTACATATATATATGTCGGGACAGTGCCTTAGGGGAGTTAAAGCCTGCTTTAAGGTGGGGAAAATTTTGATTTAAACCCTTAATAAACAAAAACCTTTAACCATTCTGTCTGAAAATTCTAAGCCCAAAAGTTAATCTTAAAATAAAAACACATTGCTTTGAAAAAAATAGCTGATATAACACAATGGGCGGCACAGTGGTGTAGTGGTTAGCACTTTCACCTAGCAGTAAGAAGGGTCGCTGGTTCGAATCCCAACCACGACACTTCCTGCCTGGAGTTTGCATGTTCTCCCTGTGCCTGCGTGGGTTTCCTCCGGGTACTCCGGTTTCCTCCCACACTCCAAAGACATGCAGGTAGGTTAATTGGCTTCTGTCCAAAAATTGGCCCTAGTATATGAATGGGGATCTTGGATTGTGGGCTCCTTGAGGGTAGGGACCAATGTGAGTGTGTGATGTACAGGGATGGGGACAATTGTAGACACTCACTCAGGTTGAACTGGATTGACTGATGTCTTTATTCAACCTTACTATGAAACTATGAAACTATGAAACAATGGTTCAATATTTCAATTCACAGGAACTGAACAAGTGACAAAAAGAAAGTGAGGATGCAGTGTTATTAACCAGCTTAAATGAAATCTGTACCGAAGACTGCTGTCTTTGAAAATAGGGGCTGCCTTTGTTTACCTACTTATGTTCTTTGCCTGGCTTTCATGTTGATCCAATGGCTTCAGGACTCTCTGACTCACTGACCTGACTTTCTAATATGCATGTCTATCTTATTTCATATTACAACCAAGTACAACCAAATAATACAGATAAACCAAGAACATGTAACACATTTTTCTGAGATTCTCATTATTTATTTATTTAAAAAAAAAAAGGAAATCGTAAGACCTCTACTGTTTGAAGACTTATATAAGACTTAAGTTTATCAATAGTTCTTCTTACCCTTATGTGTTTAGCATGGTGATTTCTTTCTGATACCTAATACTAAAATATAGGCATTTATGTAAATTCTCTTTGTAGATGAGACCTCCTCAACGTGTATGTACACGCTCTTGTGTAATTATAAATAAAGAATAAAAAAACAAAAAAAAACAAGTGAAAACTTTTTGAAACTTTTTGAAAACTAATTCATGTCTATTTAACCACTTCAATACATGGCACTTAAACACCTTCCTGCCCAGACCAATTTTCAGCTTTTAGCGCTGTCGCACTTTGAATGACAATTGCGCGGTTATGCTACACTGTACCAAAATGAAATTTTTATCATTTTGTTCCCACAAATAGAGCTTTCTTTTGGTGGTATTTGATCACCTCTACGGTTTTTATTTTTTGCTAAACAAATAAAAAAAGACCGAAAATTTTGAAAAAAAATATGTTTCATTTTCAAAACTTTGTAAATAAGTAAGTTTTCTCCTTCACTGATGGGCACTGATGGAGCTGCACTAATGGGCACTGATAAGGCGGCACTGATGGGCACCGATGAGGTGGCACCAATGAAGTGGCACTGATGAGGTGGCATTGATGGGAACTGATATGTGGCACTGATAGGCAGCACTGATGGGCACTGATAGGTGGCACTGATGGGCGACACGGATGGGCACTGATAGGTGGCACAAATTGGCACTAATAGCTGGCATTGTATTGTATTGTACTGATGGATGCCAATCAGTGCCAAACAATAATGCATGCCAATCAGTGATGCCCATTGTGGGCACTGATTGGCATCCATTGTGGGCACTGATTAGAATCCATTGTGGGCACTGACTGGCATCCCTGGTGGTCTAGGTTGGCATACCTGGTGCTGGGCATCCCTGGTGGTCTGGTGGCGTCCCTGGTGGTCCAGTGGGGGCATCCTCGGGGGGGGGGGGCTGCGCTGATAATCGATCAGCACAGACCCCCCCCTGTCAGAGGAGCAGCCGATCAGCTCTCCTCTACTCGCGTCTGACAGACGAGAGTGAGGAAAAGCCGATCAACGGCTCTTCCTATTTACACTGTGATCAGCCGTGATTGGACACGGCTGATCACGTCGGAGACTCTTTACCGAGATTGTAGTTGCGGGGTGTCAAACTGACACCCCGCAACAACGATTGCCGCGATGCGCGCAGCGGCTCAATATCCTGAGGACGTCATATGACGCCCGGTCAGAATTTAGAAACCACTTTGCCGCCGTCATTCTGCTATATGGCGGGCGGCAAGTGGTTAAAACACAAATCAAATGGTGTTAATTTAACATAAAAAAAATATTCTAAAAAAAGGTGTTTTTCAAAAAAAAGAGCATGCTAGTTCTTGAAGATCTAACAGGTTGTAGTGCTGAAACGCATACATGTTTGCTATCAGCTTGGCAAAGCCAGTGCTCTGAGTGGATCTTTACAGTACCTAGTTTTAAGTAAAATACTGTACTGCAAGTTTTAAGTAAAATTAATGAGGTGAGCACTGACAGCTATTCTCAATGAAGAAGTGCTGAGCGAGATGCAGCGGGTGTTGTTTAAAGTACATTCTTTAAACTAGCACTGTCCTGGAAACGATCAGAAAAAGAATGTAAGTAAGCCTGACAATGGTGTACAGTTCTGTAGCAGTGTTTATTACCAGGACAATTGGTTTCAGGAATTCTATATATTAAAACTATTTACATACGATATGCACCATTTAGTCATTTAAACTGTCAAATGGAAATGGTCCATCTGCTAAAGGCAGTATTGTCTTTTTTTTTTTTTTTTTTTTTGCCACTTCAGCGATATCTTTTGAGAGACTTAATTCAACTTGAGAGTTCATCTCTGTCCCTTCTCCTTTTCACATCATTGTGGCTTAAGTCACTTTATTTATGGCAATTTTTTTTTTTTTTTTTTTGTATATATAAGTAAATAAATCTGTTTTCCCCCCTCCCCCATGGTAATATTATTCTGTAATTAACATCAGGGTTTTACATTTGATTTTATTTGTTTACCCCCTCCATATTTTCCCCTTCCCCGTACTCCCCCCCGCCCCCCCCCCTCCCCCACCATCCTCCCCTCCCTCACCCACCTCGGACCTCTCTATCTGTCAATATGTTCCTACTCTGCCTGTATATACTTTTCCATTATTCGTGCTGATACTATTGCCTTAGTTCTTGCGCGTGGCTCCATGACTTTTTAAAGGTTCTCCAGCAGTCCCATTTTCCTTTCAACCCTATGTCTTTTTCCTCCACCTCCTCCCTCAAACTTTCCATCCTATAGGTTTCTTCTACTGCGTCTATCCAATCCCAGATTTGTGGGCTATCCAGTCCTTTCCAGTTCTTAGGTATAAGTCGCTTTGCAGCGTTTAAAAGGTGTGGTACTAATGATTCCCTGTATTTCACAACCCCTTCATCTGTTCCATGAAACAGGATAACCCACGGGTCATACTCCAGTGTTTTTTTAGTAATTTCTTTTACCAAGTCTATTATCTTTACCCAAAACGTTTTAATTTTCGGACATTGCCACCAGATGTGTGCCATAGTTCCAACTTCCCCGCACCCTCTCCAACAATCAGGGGATTTTCCCGTTTGATATCTACTTACTTTATCTGGGGTCGCATACCAGCCTGTTAGGCATTTATAATTTACCTCTGCTGTCTTCATGTCTACCGCAGAGTTGTGTGTCAATTGCATTATTTTCCCTATTTTCATAGTGCTTTTCTGTGCTCCTAATTCCCTTTGCCATTTGGCAATGAATGGGGGGATCACCAGCTCGTCAGTCGTCATCAGTAATTTATATAATTTAGAAATTGTATTTCTTGTATTCTCTGCTGTGCATATCCGCTCCAGTTGTGTCAAATCTAGTTCTGATCTATTTGGTTGTGGTAACTTTTTTACGAACTGACCTAGCTGCTGATACCGCCACTCACTTATCACCATTAGCTCTTTCCTGTGTTCTAAATCGTGTAGTGTTCTTATTTTTCCGTTCTCCATTATGTCCCTTAGTTGTGCCCTATCATTTTTAATCCAATTACCCCCTGTTTTTTCACTCCCTGGTGCAAACATCTCGTTATTTTTTAACGCTATTAAAGGTGAATTAAACTCTCCGTTTAAGCTTTTGTAAACTTTATCCCAGATTCTTAAAGGGCAGTATTGTCTTAATTGTATAGATACATTTACTAGCAGAAATGGGTGAATGCAAGTTTTTAATATCATTTTGTCACTTTCTCTTCTTTTTTTAGTTGTAGGCAGTGTTGGTCATCTTACTTTAAAAAAGTAATTAGTTAAGTTACAAATTACTTCTCCCAAAAAGTAATTGCGTTAGTAACTCAGTTACTACATTGGAAAAGTAATTAGTTACTCGGCAAAGTAACTGACTTTTTTTTTAATATTTAAGGGGCGGGTCTAGTATTACTGTAAGCAAGGGGCGCATTTATTATTATTGTTATATATCGTGTAACCAAGGGGCTGCTCTATTATTACTCTAACCAAGGGGCGGGTCTGTTATAGTGTGTAAGCAAGGGGCGGGTCTATTATTATTATATCATGTAAGGGGCGGATGGCTACAGAAGAGCTCGATATATAACAATAATAATAAATGCTCCCCTTGGTTACAGTAATACTATACCCGCCCCTTAGTTACACGATAGACACCCCTTGCAGAGTAGCATGAGCATCAGGAGCGTGCGGCATCGCCTCGTACAATTACATGTTAACTGCGCCTGCGCGGGGTAGAGTTCACTCAGAGCTGTTTAGGTTCTTCAATTTTCGTAAGCTCCGTAGTCCTTCGTACTGCGCAAGCGCTGCGCCTGCGCAGTACAGGGGGTCCTTATCCGGCGGGGGAACTTTTTTGTCAGGACACCGGAATTACACTACTGCCATCTAGTGGCGGTAGATGTAATTGCGGTAACTCTGCCCAAGTAATGGGAACTGCGTTACCATGAGGGGAAAAGTAATCAGTTAGATTACTCGTCACTCTCTAAAGTAACTGCGTTACGTAACTCAGTTTATTTTAACTCAGTTACTTACATCACTGGTTGTAGGCAATATCATTAGTCTGAAACATTAAAACAAGGATATGTGTTACCTGCAGCAGAAGATGTCCAAATTAAATTTAAGCCAGAATGGCCAGATTAATTTCAACTGACATAGCTTAGTTTGTTGCCTAACTTTTATAACTTAATTTAAAATAAACCAATTTAGTTGGGTTATCTGCTTCTGAAAATGCAAACGTATGAAGCTAATGCATGCTTGTTCTGGGCTTTTCATACAAAAAGCACTCATGCCAAAGATAGGTAGGCCACAGGGATAATAACAAGTGCCTACTTTTATCTGTATTGACAGTTTTCCTTTATAGTCTATTCATACTGGTCAACTGCTCTGTGATGCATCATGGCACATGCGTTAATATGCACTGTGGTAAAGCAGCCCTTTCATTTTGAAGTGGAAGTCCTTGCATCACAATGGCCTTGTGGCTTTTATTTCAAATTGCACTGCAACACACAGATGGTTCTCACTTGTGAGCTGCAGTACACTACAACATTAAAAATGAATGGCATTGCAATGCACCAAACTCTGTATTGTGTTACCGTATATACTCGAGTATAAGCCGAGATTTTCAGCCCTTTTTTTTTTTGGGCTGAAAGTGCACCCCTCGGCTTATACTCCAATCACCGCCGTCTGCCTACATGATCAGCGTGTCGATCAGAAGGTCACAGAGGCTGAAGATGGTCACAGAGGCTGAAGATGATCACAGAGGCTGCAGATGGTCACAGAGGCTGCAGAAGGACAAAGAGGCTGAAGATCGGCACGTGGAGGCATGCACAGGACACAGGTAGGCTGCAATGGACACAGGGAGGTACACAGGACACAGGGAGTTAGGCAGATCTGCACAGGTAGGCATGCACAGGACACATGGAGGTACACAGGACACAGGGAGGTATGCAGCTGCAGATGGGCATTGTTGACCCTCTTTTCCACTTACAGTAGCTGCTGCATTTCTCACCCTCGGCTTATACATGAGTCAATACGTTTTCCCAGTTTTTTTGTGGTAAATTAAGGGCCTCGGCCTATATTCGGGTCCACCTATACTCGAGTATATACGGTACATTACATCGCGAAAATGCATAGTAAAATACACATGGGCCCTAAAAATATCTCTACGTAGATCTGTTTGAAAATTTATGGATTTCAAATGAACTGAATACTATAAATTAAATTTCCTATCTGAAACTTGAATTCCCAGTCTTGGTAAGTTCTTCAGAGATTTGTATTTATAACTTTCATTTCTGGAGGGGCATGGCAATACCAATTAATGATTAAGCACAAGATGTATGTGTCAAATGTGTCTACGTGACCACAGTTTGGTGTCTTTGGTGTTATCTTTGTGAAACAAAAGATAAGGCAATCAAAAGTTCTGGATGTGCAGCCATTTCTTTCTTCTTTCCAAGTTTCCCACAGAGGCGGGCCAGGGCTAGCACTCTGCAAGATACTTCAATCAGCCTTATTTTTATACACCTAGAGCAGCGATTCTTTTTCTTGTATACAAATTAATGTCAGCTGGACATTACCCCAAATTTTTTTTTTTGGGGGGGAGAAATGTTTTATATGACATATTTATGTATTCAAGTCAAACTGTGCCATCTACAGTATTTGGTCTATTAGCACATTTACATTGTAAGTTACAGAGTATCATTTAAAATTCCAGGATGCTGGATGTTAAAAACATTCAGAATCAATTTTATTTTCTTCAAATAGCTGTACACAGGGAAATTTTGAGTCAATGATAACCACTTTAAATCCACCGGTAATTGCACATGCAAATGTAATTGCCAGAAACAAAGCATTCTACCAACCAGTAGTTCGATCAACCCCCAGAGTTCAGTCACTTGTGAAGCGGAAAAGAATTGTAGCAATTTAGTCAAATTTTTCAACCAGGTTTGATTGGGCCAATTTTGATTTAATCTTCTTGCGGTTGATCATAGCCAACATTTTACAATTGCTTTACAGTTAAATCCCCCCCCCCCCCCCCAAAAAAAAAATGTAAGTGAAAATATAATCTCTCTATCAAATTGCCACATTTGGCTAGTTTTGGACACAAGATTTGTATATAAATGGGTACGATATATTGCAATAGGATAAATGCTGTATGGAAAAGTACTGTTTGGTGTTGATTTAATAGAAGGTGGAGAATGTTCAATTAGCTTTGTTAATTTGTCAATTTTTTTATTTCCTTTTTACTTTTAAATTTGTATACACTTTATATTCCCCAATGGTCTTTATTGTGTAATAAACTTGGATTTCTGTTCAATCTTCATTGCTATCATGGCATTGCAGTCGTTTGACCTACCTTTAGTCACCTTTTATTCACCAGAACTTTGGGAGGGTGTGTATACTATAGAACGGATTTTGCTATACATCCTCCACTGTGTGTCACTGTTGAGTTTCTGTAAGGCTGGTCATTGTTGCTTTCTTTCATTGTGAATGCACACTTTAAGTAAAGTTGTACAGTTCAAAATATATATGATGTGATTGTTAGAACCAAGGTCTTGCTAAAAAATATTTCACGAGCATGCAGCAAAGATAGTCTAAAGTCAGAATTCCTGATCTGCATGCTTGTTCCAGGTCAGTAAATCATAAAGAACTGAAGACATTAGATTTGCATCACAACCAGGCAAATAACATATTCAGAAAAAAGAACGCAGCAATGGCAGCCTTCAGGTATCTCTCATCATGTTTCCTATGAGGTATATGTAAAGCCATGTTTTTTACATTTTGTACAGAGCAGGGAATAGATATTTTTATTATTATTATTATTATTATACAGGATTTATATAGCGCCAACAGTTTGCGCAGCGCTTTACAACATGAGGGCAGACAGTACACTTACAATACAAATCAATGCAGGAGGGATCAGAGGGCCCTGCTCGTTAGAACTTACAATCTAGAAGGGAGGCTCGAGTGGAAACAAAAGGTAATAACTGTAGGGGGTGAGCTCATGGAGAAAATTAAAATACAGTTGTTAGGTGTGGGTAGGGTAGGCTTCTCTGAAGAGAAGGGTTTTGAGAGATCGTCTAAAAGCTAATAGAGTAGGAGATAAGCAGACAGATTGGGGTATTCCATAGGATTGGAGAGGCTTTGGAAAAGTCCTGGAGGCGAGCATGGGAGGAGGTGACTAGGGAGCTAGAATAGGTTGGTATTTACAGACTAGTCTAGTGATGTAGCTGAGGGCTAAATTGTGGATGGCTTTGTAAGTAGTTGTTAGTATTTTGAATTTAATTCTTTGGCCGAGCGGAAGCCTGTGGAGGGATTGACAGAGAGGGGTAGCGGACACAGAGCGATTGGTAAGGTGGATGAGTCTGGCAGCAGCATTCATGATGGATTGAAGAGGTGATAGACTATGTAGAGGTAAGCCAATGAGAAGGAAGTTGCAGTAGTCAAAGCAAGAGATGACCAGTGAGTGAATTAAGAGCTTTGTTGTTTCATTAGTTAGAAAGGGGTGTATTTTGGAGATGTTGCGGAGGTTGAGGCTGCAGGATTTGGACAGTGATTGGACATGGTGCTTAAAGGAGAGTTCAGAGTCTACACCTAGAACCTTGGCATGTGGGGATAGGCTTATAGTTGTGCCATTGATTTTGACGGAGAGATCAGGGGAAGGGGCATATGGGGGAGGAAAAATTATAAGTTCGGTTTTGGATAGATTGAGTTTGAGGAAGTGGTGTGACATCCAGACTGATATATCTGATAGTAAATTAGTGAGACGTGAGGAGACAGAGGGAGTGAGCTGAGGGGTAGAGAAATTGATTTTGGTGTCGTCAGTGTAGAGGCGGTATTGGAAGCCATGGGAGGCTATCAGTTGACCCAGGGAGGAGGTGTACATTGAAAATAGGAGAGGTCCAACAACAGAACCTTGGGGGACCCCAACTGAGAAAGGAAGAGGAGAGGAGGAAGTAGAGTTGTAAGAAATGCTAAAGGTGTGGTTGGATAAGTAGGAAGAGAACCAGCGAAGAGTACGGTCACGGAGACCAAAGGCATCTGTTATATTTTTTTGCCTTCAGTGTCTCATTTAATTTCCAGTTAATTTCCTGTCCATAAATCCTTTTTTATACAGTTATCACAGTCACAAGCATTTCCCTTGGAAGTTTCCTTTCTATGCGTGTTATGGAGACAACTCAAAACTTTGGATTTTTCTTCACTTTCAGTCTTGATAATAGTGGTCACATTTCCAGAGAGGGACACAGACAGCAATAAAAATGACCATAAATGAAGAAAGAGGCAGCACTACATTTAACATATAAGTATTTAAGATATACACTCTAGAAATGCATCATAATATATGAGTTCATAAATCCATGTGCTCGTGTGACACCAAAGGTCCCATATAATTGGAGCTGTCCATAAACAAATGTTTCTTCTCTCATTAAATCACTTCATCCTCCATCATATCACATCTCAGAAGTGCCAACCCAAAATCCAGTACCCCAGTGATACCAACAAGTGACACTGATATAAAAAGTACTTACTCACCAGATAACCATGACCCCTTATAGAAAATAAGAAGGTCAAATGGGGTTGATTTACTAAAACTGGAGACAGCTCTGCCTAGAAACCAATCAACTTCCAGGTTTTATTGTCAAAGTTTAATTGAACAAGCTGAAGTTAGAAGCTGATTGGCTACCATGCACAGCTGAACCAGACTCTGAGTGCTCCAGTTTTAGTAAATCTCCCTCAAAGTGTGCTTTGTTTTCACCAAAACAGAACTCCTTTCCTCCTCAATCTCCACTATCCAGGATGCCTACGATACTATTTTTATTCTCCTCTCACTAGCACCACAATAGCAACAAAACTTACATTTAAAAATGCCTAAAGTGGCATTCAATATAACCAGCTGAAATTGTAACTGTAAGTGACATACCAGAAGTTCCACCTCTATGCATTTCTTCTTCCTGAATCTTCCTGAAGACATCAATCAAGGAAAAGCATAAGAGCCGGTTCACACCAGGGCGACTCAGGATCCGACTTCAGGTCGCCCCGAGACGCCCCAAATCGCCCCAAGTTGCCCCCAAGTCGCGCTGTAATGGGAGCCTATGGTTGCCTTGAAATTGCCTCGCAGTTGCCTTGCTGTTGCCTCGGAGTTGCCTTGCCATTGCCTCGAAGTTGCCTCGAAGTTGCCTGGCAAAGTCGGCACTTAAGGTGGGACTTCCGACATGCCACTTCCGGTTGCGTCATATCTGTTAATTGGAAGCCCCCTGGCTCCAGGAGTTAGCTGGGCAGCGGTGTTCCTTGCTTACAAATGTGGTGGGTTATATTAAGTGCCAGTTTAGGCACTTTTAAAAAAAAAATCGCTTTTCGTTATTCTGATTTTGGGATTTGCTTTATTTGAGTTTTTTTTATCATTATGACAAGAACACAACACTATATTTCTTTAAAAATAAAAAATATACAAAGGTCCTAACTCCTCATAACTCATTTGAAAAATAAGGAAAAGCCTTTTGGCTTTAGATACACTTTGAGACTTTATGTGGCTCAGTCAATGACATAAACTGTAGCCAATTCATATTACCACAACCAATCTTAAGGCCCCTTTCACGTGGGTGATCCGATCTGGTCTGCCTGTCAGTTTTGTGAGCTGATCCTCTGCTGATTGAAATGGAATCTGCCCTGTGTGAAAGGGGCCTTACTGTTCAATGGCTAAAGTGGATTAATGGATACTTTAAATGACATAGCTTGTGGCATTTTACTAACTACTTCAATGTATCTTTTTTATGGAAGAGTTTTATCTCCATAAACCATTGTAAATGCAACAAGTGAACACAATGAAAGAAACACAGCTATATATGGCACTAGGGCTTTCTTGGTTTGTTTAGACTTACAGTACATTTTAAAACAATTTAACTCAGTCCATAAATTATAGTTGACTTCTGCAGTGAAAGATTGGATTTGTGACTGCTTTGGACATTTTAAACACTGTTTTAGAGCCAACGGAATACTGTGTAACCAGTGTGCTTCAGTTGTGTTATGAAAAATGAATGTTTCTCTATTGACTAATTGTACTAGCTGTAGTCGTGTGCTAAAATGTTATACTTTTTTTTTTAGGGTACTCAAGGACAGGGGCTATAATTCAGTATAGTGATAAAAGCAGATTTAAAAATATATATCTTTCTATTTGAGAATGATTACATGTAAGTTGCACATTATTTTACTTAATGTACAATTTAATTTATTTAACAAATGTCCCAGTGTTAGGTGATCTCAGACATAAGTTATTTGAGTTGGCAGGTTTTAATACACAGACTTAGCAACAGACTTAGAAAAAAATATTGCAATATCCCTTTTCTTCTCTTCTGCCCTTTCGTTATGGAATAAATAAGGCGTGGTACAGGGTGTACTCTGAATCATGTACATTTCGGAAAAAGAAGGTCAGCAGGCATGGGAGTAGAGAGCATGGGTAAGCTGCCCGGCAACACAAAGTTGCACAATCCCGACGAAATTTGCTGTAATGAAGCTGGCATTCATTTTTGCTGATGAATTGCTTTGGCATATATTGCTGTTGGAGTTGGATCGCTTAGTTTTATTACATTAAACAGATTTTTCCATGCACTTAAAATGGGGAAAATGAATTGAGAAATATTTTCAAGAATTAAACTATACCTAAGTTTTATACTCACATACTTATTATTGAACTTTATAAATGTATTTACAGTGTGCATACAAATAGAGGACAGTCCAAAGAAACTTTACCCTTCAAGTGTATTGCTTTCATGGTGGCGTACCTAGTGCCTGGGGTGTATTTTTTTTAACACAGTTTTTTTCAGTAATAATCATGAAATTAAATTATTATTAACAATGGCCAGAAATGAAACAAAGCCAGTGAAAATTGTAATTCCCCTTTATAATGTTGGTCAATGGAAAAGTGCCCCCCTACATTGGCGGTCAATAGAGATGTGCTCCTATACCTAGGTGATAAATGTAGTGCCTCAGTATATTGGGGTTACCTCTGATGGTCAATGCAAAGTTTCCCTAATAATGGTGGAGAGTGTTATGCTCCCCTACAATGGTGGTCTGTGGAAAAGAACCCATTTATATTGGTGGTCAAAAAGTGTTTCCTACATAAGTAGCCAGTGGAGGAAGGGACCACCTTACATTGGTGATTAAATGCAGAATGAATGTTGCCTTATACTGGTGGTTAATGAGGGTAAGAATGCTGCTAACACTAGTGGGTAGTGGGATGTACAGTATGATCTTACACTGGTATCCAGTGGAAATAATATGATTTACATTGGTAGTCAGTGGGAAAAATTACACTTAAATTGGTGGTCAGTGGAAAGAATTCCACTTACATTGGCAGTCACTGTGTAAAGTCTCTGGTTTGAGGCCGCGTTGCTGAGAGGACACCCCTTGCGGCTAAGTGCAGCGCACCCCTGGGAGTTATACAGGGAATGCAGTGCCCAAAGAAGCATGGTTAGCAGAGGGCAGCTGGGGTGTGCTGGGTGAACTGTGTTGGCAGCTGTGCAAGGAGAGATCCCAGGTATGGAACAGCAGGGTGACCCAGGAACAGAGTCAGTAGCCAGGCCAGGGGTCATACACAGTGGAATCAGTCCGAGATGGATACAGCAGCAAGCCAGGTCCTACACAGTAGGCAGGAGATAGCAGAGTAGTCAGCAAGGCTGGGGTCAAACACGATGAGACAGACAGGAGCACAGGTCAGGATGTAAGCCGGGGGTCAAGCCAGAGGTTCAGGATAAACTGGTATAGCAACCCGGGTCGGTAGCGGGAAGTCCAAGGATCTGGATACACAAAGCACAGGAGACACAGGAAGCTGTGATAATCCAGCAACCTACATCTGTCAGTGGCAGGTTTAAATAGGCCAGGGGGGCACCAACATCTGTCACGGCGTGGGTGCGCATCTGCGAGCACCCCCTGCCACGCACCTGTGTGCGCTCATGTGCGCGGGGATTCGTCTGGCGCAACCATGATGGGCAGGATTGCCCATTCTTCTGCCATTTTCCTGACAGACTGGGTAAAAAAATGCCTCTTACATCTCTAAGGGTCATGGCCCTTACATTGGTGGCCAATGAGATGGAAATCCCTTACTTTGGGAAGAATTTTTCTTACGTTGGTTGTCAGTAGAAAGAATGCCCTGTTAAATTAGTGGTCAGTGAAAAGAACACTCCTTACATTGGTGATAATTAAAAAGAATGCCCTTTACATTGCAGGCCAAAGTGAAGAGTGCTCCTTACATTGGTGATAATTGGGAGGATGAATGCTCTTAGCACTAGTGGTCACTGGGACACATGCACCTTACATTGGTTGTTAATGGAAATTTTTTTTCCCTACACTGGACAGAGGGAAAATGGTTGTCAGTGGAAGGAAGAATGGCCGTTAAATTAGATGTCATTGCAGAGAATGTCCAAACTTTGCTGCTTAGTGTCAAGAATGCATTAAAATTGGTAGTCAGTGGGAGGAAAATGTCTATTACATTAGTGGCCATTGCGAAGGATGTCTCAACCTTTATATTAAGTGGAACGATAAATGCCCCTTACATGGGGAGAATACAGGCATTTAAAAAAGATTGTTGATCTCAGTGATTACTTGACTGAAGCAAGAAGATGCATCCACTTGTCTGAGGAAGTTGGCTCTGTCAAGTGATGGGTGTGCTGGGTCTATGCCGGCGCCATTTGCAGGAGATCAATTACCTGAACACCCTTTGCACAAAGATTGTAGTGCAACCATTTACTGACTGTACCCAGGGTAGAAAGAGCATAAACCGCCCTGTGCTTAGTATCCCTTAAAGTGTTACTACTGTGAGAACTAAGAAATTACATAAAAACATGCAGAACAAAACGCTTATTGGAATTCTTTATTCATTTTAACTCTGCACTGCAGAAATGACAGTTAAGCCCCATACACACGGTCGGACTTTTTCATGGATTCTGTCCGATCGGACAATGTTGTTGAAAAATCAGACCGTGTGTATGCACCATCGGACAGTGTACGTAGGTTTGTCCGACGGACAAAGTCTTATCTCCTGCTGGAAAGATTTGCCATCAACACGGTCCGATCACACCAAATCCGATCGTGTGTACGGTTGTCCGACCGGACAAAGTGCCACGCATGCTCAGATCACATTACAAGACCAAAGCTATTGGCTACTAGCCTCTACGTTGTCCCGTCGTAGGCAACAAACGTCACCACATTCAGAATGATCGGATTTTCCGACAACTTTGTCCGACCGTGTGTACGCAAAACCAACATCGGACAAAGTATGACGGACATGGTCCGACGGACCTGGTCCGCGGATTGTCCGACCGTGTGTATGGGGCTTTAGAAGCTGTTTGGTTGCTATTAGCCACAACTAATGCATTTTTTTTTACACATAAGCCCCCCCCTTTTTTTTTTTACACATAAGCGCTTGAGTACAGTAGGTGCTGTTGTTTAATTTTGCTACAGCTCGATTTGTGGTATTTGACATCTGATAAGGTCATTCCTAAAAATCAGTAATGACATGTAAATTACACTGTTCTCAGTGATTGGTCTCATTCTATCGCATTCAAATGAAAATCAAATGTTTTTTTATGTTTCCATTTGACATGACATGAATTAATTAACATAGCATTACCATATTCACAAGACTGTGTGGACCTTAGGGTCCTGCCGTCTCTCCCTGGGATTCGCAAGGTAGCCTATGGTGGACCGGAACTCAAGCCAAGCCAGATTGTGCACTGAGGAGGCTCAGTTTTTTTTTTCTCCTTGCTAGCAGGACAAAGTCAGAACTGGGGGTAACTGTGAGAGGGATTCCCCCTCTGAGCACTGAGCTCTCAAAAGGCTACCTGGAATCACGTGGGGCTGGCTGCCAGATGTCCCTATTTTAAACCGGACAGCATAGTTCTTCTACTCAGCCTGGGTTAGCATAAGCCGATCGCCTGTACTGCTGGTCTCTGGATATCGCTATCACTACTGCCACTGCTTTGGATGGGTGAGAGAAAGAAGTTTCCTATTAATAGTATTTTTTTTAATCTTGTTGCAACATAAAACAATTTGGAAATCAAAAGTGAAGGCTCCTAACAGGGAAAAGCCAGACCTCTGCATTTTTTTTTCTTCCCCTTTTCCTGTTGGACTGTGTTGTCATTAATAGAGAGCCCTGTTTTGTATTTTTGAAAGAATTACAATTAGGCGGACTTTGACACAATATAACTCTATCTTAACTAGCAGGGGTTCTCCCTGTCTCTCCCTGCTTGGATTAGGTCAAACGGAGACCGAAAACTGGGGTATTAATTTTTGCCTGTGTTCCTCCTTTTTTTTTTTCTTTCCTCTCTTCATTTTATACCCCTGGACTTTCTTTGTGGTGCCCCCCTAAAACCATTGTTGAAGTTTACATAATATCTATATAAAATCTAAATAAAAAGTATGCATTCACAGCGCACTGCAAAGGAAAGCCAGGCGGCCAGCCAGGCAAGCCAAGCAGCAGCGAAATTGGAGAAATATGCCCATACTCCAGGGCAGGTGTTGGCCCAGACTCTACCCACAATTTTACTACAGAATCAGCAGGCCCAGCGCAGCCAGACGGGGGGGGGGGGGGGCTACAGGGGGAAGGAAAAGTCAAGGGCAGAATCAAACATCAACACATACCACACAGATAACATCAGTGGAAGAGGGCGAGCTTGGCGGGTGGCTCCAGACCGAAGAAGTGGAGGGAGCCCCGATACTGGGGAGGGGGCCCGACAATGGAGTGGGTTCTGACCCAACTTTGAAGGAGGTACTGGAGGCTATCAATTCCTGTAGATCCTCCTTGAACGAGATGAACCTTTAACTGAAAACAATATGAGAGGAACTTTCTTTTGTTAGGAATGAGTTACAAAAGGTCCAAGAAAATGACTACAACCCTCGAGGATAGAATGAGCCTAGTGGAGGATGACTTGGCACCTTTAAAACGAGAATTGAGTGATATTAAAGATCTCCTGAATAAACAAGTAAATAAAATGGACGAGATGAAGAACAGGATGAGAGGGAAAAATCTTCGTATAATAGGTCTCGCAGAACACTCTGAGGGTACAGACCCTGCCGCTTTCCTAGAAAAGTGGCTCAGTGAGATATTTGGTCAGGACTCTTTCTCATCGTTTCTTGCAGTAGAAAGAGCCCATAGGGTTCCCTCCAGAATTTCTCATCCCGGGGCCCCTCCAAGACCTTTTTTGGCAAAATTATTATTCTTCAAAGACAAAGTGACGATAATCCGGAAAGCAAGGGAAATGGGCAATATTCTCTATAAGGGCATGAGGGTGTCTATCTATCCTGATTATTCGCCAGATCTTCAAAAAAAGAGAGCTAAATTTGGGGGAGTAAAACGTAATCTGCGCCAAGTCAACCTCACATATGCCTTGCTATACCCAGCAAAATTGAGAGTAACGGCTCCTGGGGGGGGGGGGGGGGGACTATATTCTTCGATACCCCCAAAGGGGCGGAGGAGTGGTTAGCAAAATATAAGGAGTGACTCTAAGATGACCTGGACTAACCTGGGGTGCTGTTTGTGTTTTCAGGGGGGTGGGTTGTAATGGCACTTGATATGGAGTATTGGGGGGGGGGGGGAGTGGGCAGCGACACACAGCGATTTTGCATTTTTTTTGTTAAAACGCAATTTTGGGTTTTTCCCTTTTCTTTTTTTTTTTTTTTTTTAGCTGTTTTGTCGCCTCCTTCTCCCAAAAGGGTGGGGGACGCACTGAATGGGGGAAGGAGAACAAATGGCATGGTATCCCCCTGTAATGGGGGTGCAGCAGGATGTTCTCTATGAGTTTATGTTTTGCTTGTTTTTGGGGGGGAGTATTTTCTTTGTTTGGGGGGAGGGGGAAGGATGGTTAGCTTTGGTGAAAGGGAGGGTTAGGGAAGGGGAATATAATTTGCTATTGACATTAAGATTTTTTCTAAAAAGGTGCGTATGGTTAGGTCACAATAGAAGGCCCTCGGCCAAACCTAGGGAGGTAATGAATGATGGATGTAAACAGAGTGTTATGCTGGCCATACACTATACGAAAAATCGGCAGAGTGCGCTTTCGAAAAACGAACATACGTTCGTGTGAGCAAACGATCACGCCATCAGGTAAGTAACGATTTTTGAACAATAAATCGCTTATGAACATCAATGTATCGTTTTTTTGTGCGGGTTTTAGCATAGAATAAGGGAGTGTTCAAAAAAGTGTGTTTGACCTCTGCTCTGTGGCTTCCTGTGTTTCACGTACGCCCAGAGGATCAACGTACGTTCGTCATAACGAACCCTGTGCGTAGTAGAGATCTACTGCACAACCTTCAATATTGATGTGGATGAGAGGAGCATTGCCATAGTAATGCTTGGAGTGATGGCTATACAGCAAGCAGAGGAGCCCAGAAGTAAAAGGCGAAGGTTATGGAGTAAAGAGTGGCTGAAGAACTGTGATGACTTCTCTCATATGAGATTGGTTCAAGAGCTGAAGGAAAACAATCCCGATGATTATCGAAACTATCTGAGGATGCCTGATGAGTCTTTTCAGCTGCTACTAAGTAAAGTGTCACCCCTCATAACAAAAAAGGACACAGTCTTAAGACCTAGCATCACAGCGGAGCAGAAACTGGTAGCAACACTTAAGCCCCATACACACGCTCGGACAATCCGCGGACCAGGTCGGTCGGACTTTGTCCGACGTACTTTGTCCGATGTTGGCGTTGCGTACACACGGTCGGACTACGTTGTCGGAATATCCGGTCCGGAAGAACGCCGTGACGTAAGTCGTCGTCCACGAGATTACAAAAGGGAAGTTCAGCACCACGTCAGGCACCCGTTGGGCTCCTTCTGCTGATCCCGTGTTTATCGAGAGTTAGTGGAAGTTTGGTGACTTAAGATTCGCGCTTCTCAGTTTTCTGACTCAGATCGTTACTGCTCTTCAGTTTGTGCTTGTCGTGCGTATCTGTTTATTAGTGCGTGTAGTCAGTTCGCATTTGTTGGTCATTGCGGCCTATATCTTGATATAGGACGCTTTGATTTGCACTGCTTATTGTCTGCTCGTTGCTGGTATTCACTTCGTTCTTTCAGGCCTTGCTGTTTATCGGTGCTTTCTGTTTGTCCGTTCTGACCAGCCGACCTTTTGTGACCTTCTGAGCGATGTTTCCCATGCGTACTCGTCGCCGAGTTCGTGCTGTACGCGGAATTGGTGTCGGGCTTTTAGCTTTGAGCCAAGACCCGTCCATGAACAGAGTGACGAGGAGTATGTGGACCAAGAATTGGTTGCTTCAGCGTGACCAGTTCTCGCACATGCCTTTGCTTCGTGAGATCCGGGAGAATAATCCTGATGATTTCAGGAACTTTCTCAGGATGACGGACCCCGATTTTCACCGTCTTTTGGCTTTGCTGACCCCCTTTATCAGCCGGCAGGATACCTGCATGAGACAAGCCATTACTCCGGAGCAGAGGCTTGTTGCCACGTTGAGGTACTTGGCGACAGGGAGAAGTCTTCAGGATTTGAAGTTCTCTTCAGGTATCTCTCCCCAGGCCCTGGGAATCATTATTCCAGAGACCTGTTCTGCCATCATTCAGGTCCTGCAGGAGGACTATATTAAGGTAACATTTATACTTTACTATTCCCTTCTATGTATGCTCTGTTTGCTAATGACTTGTATTTTTGACCTCCTTCCCTAATTACCATGATTGCAATATGTTCTAATATGCTGTGCCCCTTTTCTCCTTCATGCATTTTTCCCTTCACTTACCTCACCAGCATGCTCTTCTGCCCCAATAGACACCTATGGCCTAGTCACTTAAGCAATGTCTTTTGTCTGCTGCATAGTATTGTTTGCCCCAAAACACCCCCTAAAATATGCACAAATGTTTGCTGTGTGGTTTACTTCATGTAGAGCCCCCTTTTTTTTTTCTTTTGGTGGGGGGGGGGGGGGCAAACTCATTAGGAACCCCCTCCCCCAACTGCTCTGTCAGATGGTACCAATCCTTTATCTGCTGGCTTTCCCAAGGTCCATACACACTATATACCTACCTCTTTATAGTGCGCATCTTTAGGGATGAATTCAGCAAAGCATGTAGTGCAAGGGGCTGCCTCCATACATTCCATTTCCTATTTTTTTTTTGTCTTCTTTCCCTCCTATTAGCTTGCTTGGTAATTTAATAATGTCACACTGTGCCTGCCTTTTTTTTGGGGGGGGGGGGGGTTGAAATGTTATTTGATCTTTCCTGTGGCCTGCCAATAGTGTTAAGTACAGAGGGTCTGGCCAAACTAGCCCACATTATTGAGCCATTTGCCAATCAATGAAGTGCAGAGGGTTAGCTGTCCACCACCCCCCCCCCCAAAACCCTAGTTATTGCCAATGTCCCATCAGAAGTGGGGGGATTGATGGGGGGGTGAGTAATCTGTGAAGGGGAGCCTCTACTTTTCTGTGCAAATACTTTCCAGCCTCCAATTTTATACAATGCTCTTGTTCCAAGATGTTGATTGTCTAATCTGCTTGCAATGTTTAGGTGCAAAGTGACAATTTTTTTTTTCTTGTTTCACTCCACAGTTCCCTTCCACGCCACAGGAATGGCAGACTGTGGCCTCCCACTTTGCCAGCAGTTGGGACTTTCCTAACTGCGGAGGGGCAATTGATGGGAAACACGTCCGCATCGTCCCACCGCCCAACTCGGGGTCCTACTATTATAATTATAAAGGGTTTAATAGTGTAGTGATGTTGGCGGTGGTGTCGGCAACATACGAGTTTATGTATGTGGACGTGGGGATGAACGGCCGGATATCGGATGGTGGGGCCATTACGCACACGGAGTTCTACTGGCGTCTCCAAAGTGGCAGTCTGTGCTTGCCACCTCCAGAGGAGAATGGCGAAGGACTCCCCTTCGTCTTTGTCGCAGATGAAGCGTTTGCGTTGACTCCCCATGTGATGAGGCCGTTCCCGATGAGGACCCTCACCCCGGACCAGAGGGTCTTCAACTACAGGCTGTCCAGAGCCAGAAGAGTTGTGGAGAACGCTTTTGGCATCCTGGCCAGCCGCTTCCGCCTGTTCCTGACGGCATTTAACTTGGCGGAATACAAACTCAACCACATAGTTCTTGCCTGTTGCATATTGCACAACTTCCTCAAAAGACATAACAGGAACTATGTGGTGCCCGTTGGCCCAGATGTGGAGGGCCCTCCAAATGCGGAACTCACAGCCCTTCGAGTGGCACGTCCAGGCTTGCCCCCTCTAAATGCCCGTGTTGTCCGGGACCAATATATGGAGTACTTTGTGGGTAGGGGGGCCATTGCTCTGCCTGACGATGTGTGAGAGGCATTTTTTAATAAATCTGATATTTTAACCAACCTATGATTTCTTGTCATTTCAGTCTTCTTTTTAGCTTATTTTACTTTGACATTTTTTCCCTTTGCCTTCGACAGTGGGAATGCACTTTCTGGGCAAAAGGAGGTAACAGTCTCTTCTTCCCAAAAAGATTATTCTCATGTTGTGTGTTTGCTACCTAATCTTTGGTCTAGAGAAGGTTTGTACTGCTTAACTGACACCCAAAATACTCCTTTTCATCACCAGGTCTGACATGTGTGTATTCTCCAAAATGCTGTGCTCCGTGTTTTCGTACAAAGCACTGTGGGTGTCATTTACATAAGTCAAATCCGCTATGCTCTACAAGTGCATTGAAAAAGTTCACAGGGAAAGAAAATTGGAGTGCAAAGTGGATTTGCCTTTAGTAAATAACACCTATTGCCCCCCATATCCTTTTCATTTTACATACATAATGCATTGTGTTTTTTAAATAAGGAAGCCACACATTTAGAAAAATAAAAGTTTACTAGGAAAACATTCCCAAGTGCGTTTACAATCTTCACGCCAAAACTGACAACATCTTGGTTATTTACAACATTGTTTACAAACATTCCGCAATTGGTAAAACCAGGCATGGAGCAAAACAGAACCTAGGAACTTGGAAAGTTCAACTTTGTAAAGTGAAGACAAGATCAGACATGACTATATGTTCAAAGTGTGTTTGATCTTGCCTTCATCACATGGGGGGGTCACCCCCGAAAAGTGGAAATTTGGAACATGCACACAATTTGGGTCTGAAAATGGTCATTAGATGGGAAAACACATGCCTAGAAGCTTCAAAAGTGCCATTTTCCATCATGGGGATGAATGGACGTTTTTTGGGGTGCAACCCCTTCACCACAACCACTTTCGTAGTTCGTAAAGTGTTTGC
>CM053026.1:291225493-291264998 GCA_028564925.1 Lithobates sylvaticus
TTTTTGGTGCATTTTTGGGTTGGTTGCACCTGTGAAAATGGACATGTAACTCAAAAACGCACCAAAATTTCAGTGCATTTTCACTGCAATTTTAGCATGATTTTGCTGCCATTTTGCTGCAATTTACCTTAATTTTAATGGGAAGCTGTGTTTTTGGTGTGGTTTTCAAAACCGCATCAAAGATGCAGCATGCGGCATACAGGTCCTTAACTCTTTTTCCTCAGTCACAGGTCTCAAAGTAAATTGGACAAAGGTTCTCTTATTTCCTATAGATCCTGCGGCCCGTGCCACTGCCTATATATGGATACTCCCTTGAGATGGGTGGAGCACTTTAAATATCTGGGGGTGGTGGTTTCTAGACAGGTTTCAGACTATATAACCTTAAATCCAACACCTGTGATCCAGGAGACTCCACAACGGCTTAAGGCATGGGAGTCATTACCTCTCTCATTGTTAGGACGCATAAATCTAATAAAAATGAATATCTTACCTAAATTTACATATCTATTTCGACACTCTCTGCAGTGGATCCCTAAATAATTTTTTATTAGTCTGCATCGTATTTTTTAAGCATTTATATGGAGGTCAAAGCCCCCTAGATATAGCTGGGCAACATTGGTACGCCCGGCTTCCCAGGGTGGCTTGGCATTTCCAGACTTTTATAAATATTATCTGGCCTCTCAGCTAGTAACAGCGGCCTGGTGGCTTAATCCAGATATCTCTAATTCTGCCATTCAGGTGGAAGCAGCAGTGTTGGGATCCTTGGAGGCATTGAAATTTTTTGATTTTTCGTGGCCTTCGTGCTCCATATTCAATGACATTGTTAATGTGTACTACGTTACGCACATGGGAAGAGAGTCTTAAAATTGAACGATATCCTTTACAGGCAATTTCGCCTAATGCTCCTCTTTGGTTAAATCCTACTTTGGAGCATTTTTATACAATGCCCGACCCTCATGCCTGGACCAAATTTAATGTAAAAACAGTGACCCAGATTATTTTGGACGAATCCTTGATTCCATTCTCCAAACTGATCTCTGACTTTAATGTCCCTCAGCTATATTCCTTTCGTTTTTGTCAACTCTCCCATGCCTTCAGCCGTCAATTCTCTGACTCCTCTCCACGACTAGTGCAATCTGTCTTAGAGAAGCTTCTTAGATCAGACTGTACAAAGAATGCTGTTTCCAAATGATATCTTCATTTAACAACTGTATCCCTTCTAAATTTAGAAAAATGAAGGCTTAAATGGACTAAGGATATCACCAAACTTGACAATGATGACTGGGATGTTATATGGGGCTCTCCTTTTAATTTTCTTGTCTCCTTAAGAGACTGACTGATACAATTTAAGATAGTTCACAGGGCACACTACACTCCTCATATATTACATAAAATTAATTCAGACCTTGCCCCTAGTTGTTAGCGATGTGGGGAGATCCCTGAAGACTTTACTCATATATTCTGGACTTGTCCAGCTATAGTGGGGTATTGGGAAGAGATACAGTGCCTTGCAAAAGTATTCGGCCCCCTTGAACTTTTCAACCTTTTGCCACATTTCAGGCTTCAAACATAAAGATATAAAAATTGTATTCTTTGTGAAGAATCACCAACAAGTGGGACACAATTGTGAAGTGGAACGAAATCTTTTGGATTTTTGAAACTTTTTTAACTAATAAAAAAATGAAAAGTGGGGCGTGCAAAATTATTCGGGCCCCTTGCGTTAATACTTTGTAGAGCCACCTTTTGCTGCGATTACAGCTGCAAGTCGCTTGGGGTATGTCTCTATCAGTTTTTCACATCGAGAGACTGAAATTCTTGCCCATTCTTCCTTGCAAAACAGCTCAAGCTCAGTGAGGTTGGATGGAGAGCGTTTGTGAACAGCAGTTTTCAGCTCTTTCCACAGATTCTCGATTGGATTCAGGTCTGGACTTTGACTTGGCCATTCTAACACCTGGATATGTTTATTTGTGAACCATTCCTTTGTAGATTTTGCTGTATGTTTGGGATCATTGTCTTGTTGGAAGATAAATCTCCGTCCCACTTTCAGGTCTTTTGCAGACTCCAACAGGTTTTCATCCAGAATGGTCCTGTATTTGGCTTCATCCATCTTCCCCTCAATTTTAACCATCTTCCCTGTCCCTGCTGAAGAAAAGCAGGCCCAAACCATGATGCTGCCACCACCATGTTTGACAGTGGGATGGTGTGTTGAGGGTGATGAGCTGTGTTGCTTTTACGCCAAACATATCGTTTTGCATTGGGGCCAAAAAGTTTGATTTTGGTTTCATCGGACCAGAGCACCTTCTTCCACATGTTTGGTGTGTCTCCCAGGTGGCTTGTGGCAAACTTTAGACGAGACTTTTTATGGATATCTTTGAGAAATGGCTTTCTTCTTGCCACTCTTCCATAAAGGCTAGATTTGTGCAGTGTACGGCTGATTGTTGTCCTATGGACAGACTCTCCCACCTCAGCTGTAGTTCTCTGCAGTTCATCCAGAGTGATCATGGGCCTCTTGGCTGCATCTCTGATCAGTCTTCTCCTTCTCTGAGCTGAAAGTTTAGAGGGACAGCCAGGTCTTGGTCTGATACTCCTTCCATTACAAAATGATTGCTTGCACAGTGCTCCTTGGGATGTTTAAAGCTTGGGAAATCTTTTTGTATCCAAATCCGGCTTTAAACTTCTCCACAACAGTATTACGGACCTGCCTGGTGTGTTCCTTGGTCTTCATGATGCTCTCTGCGCTTTCAACAGAACCCTGAGACTATCACAGAGCAGGTGCATTTATACAGAGACTTGATTACACACAGGTGGATTCTATTTATCACCATCAGTCATTTAGGACAACATTGGATCATTCAGAGATCCTCGCTGAACTTCTGGAGTGAGTTTGCTGCACTGAAAGTAAAGGGGCCGAATAATTTTGCACGCACCACTTTTCAGTTTTTTTTATTTGCTAAAAAAGTTTAAAATATCCAATAGATTTCGTTCCACTTCACAATTGTGTCCCACTTGTTGGTGATTCTTCACAAAAAATAAAAATGTTATATCTTTATGATTGAAGCCTGAAATGTGGCAAAAGGTTGAAAAGTTCAAGGGGGCCGAATACTTTCGCAAGCCACTGTATTAGCCTTTATATTTGAAATTACTTTTATTCCACTACAACTATCAATGGCAATATGTATTCTGGGTTTGATAGAGCAATATATTCCAACAGCAACTTTGGTGGAGCTGCTTTTGTTCTATGCTCGAAAAGCTATAGCTCTCAGCTGGAAAAAGAACATCCCCCATCACTTGCTATGTGGAAACAACTTATTAACAGTAGCCTACCATTATATAAGGAAACTTATATTAATAGAGGTTGTCTTCTTAAATATGAAAAGGTTTGGTCTAAATGGATGGTGGATCCCTCCACAGCTTCAGAAGCCTCTTAGAGCTATATAACTCTTGGCCCATTCCCTGTTAGTTGCTGGGCAAATGTCTATGACTATTTGAATATTCTAAGTCGATAGAGATACCATAGGATTGTATTATGTTTAAATCAAGCAGGTACAAATACCATGTAAGGCCAATGTATGTGTATGAATGTGGGCTTATTTTTTTTTATTTATTTATTTTTTTTTGGTTGTCTTGTCCTTGGTTTTGTATGCTTATTATTTCTGTAATTGTAAAAATGTCATTTTTTTTTTTTTTGTCTGTGGTTTTTGAAAAATCAATAAAAACGTATATTTAAAAAAAAGATGCAGCATGCAGGACTTTTCAAAACGCACTGCACCCACAGCGCAGTGGTGTGAAAGTCCCAAAAGATTTAAAGGGAAACATTTTTCTTGCATTTTTCTTGCTAGGTAAAAACGCAGGAAAAATCAGAGTGAAAGGGGTCTTCCTTAACAGCAGCAGAGATACATCAGGTCTCCTGCCTTGCCAGACAGGGCTGTGCTGTGTGGCAGAACTTCATAAATCTCAGGACTGGATGGACAGAAATACAAATCCTTTGGCCATTTAAAATACTCTCTTATTTCTTATGTGTATTGAGCTGTTTGTCTGGATTTTAGTTTTAATGAAACAGTAACCTTTCTCGTTTGTTGAAAAAAAAAACATTCCCTTCCTGTATTGGAGTATCTTTATTATTACCAATTGGCTGCTGCACCTACAGAGCATCTAATGAGGAAATTGGCAAGGTCTGCATCCCTTTAGACATGATTTCCCTTTGGGAGCATCCCATCAACAATTACCTTTTTGATGCAGAGGGATGCTCAAAATTGGATTTGTATCTTAGTGTAGACTTCTGGGAAAATCAGGGAGCCAATCACACAAGCAGGAAATGAGATTACACCATCTGTGTACAGTGCATCTCCAGGTAGCCATATTGCATTGCATTTTACAGAATCGGTAGCTTTTGAACCAATTTATTTATGGCACAATATCCTTTCAGCTTCTGTTAGTGTTCAACCAATGATCAGAAAAAATGATCAGAAAAATAATATTTTAATTTTAATATTACTCTCATTGAGTAAGTTTGAACGGACAATTGGACAATTCCAAGCAACACCACCCATCAACAGACCCCAGATTCTCTTATGTTCCTTCTTAAATTTTTGAAATTAAAATGACAGCTAGAATGTGATGGGTTGCTAAGGTGAACATTTTTCTTTAAAACATTTTTCAGATTCGAGTCTCTTGGATTTTTTATTTTGTGCATGTTTGTGTATGTGAAGTGCTGCCATCGTGATATTGTAGGGCCATTTCCATGAATGTTTTTTTTTTTATGTTAAATAATTTCATTTTTTTCAGATTGATGCACAGAAATTACGGTTCAATGCCTTGGAAAGCATACTCCAAGAGACAACCATGTGCTCCTCATCCTGCCATGAAAAGCATTCAAGCAATTATCATTCCATAATATCCATTTTAAAGTTAAATATCACATGGATCAAAAATATCAATAGTGTCACAAATTTTACTTATTATGAACAAAAGAGAAGGTAACGGGAAATACAAGCTTCTTCTATGTTCCTTTTGCCATTTGTGCTGGCAATTAAAACCAGCTGGCTTAACAAAAATCTTCAGGAAAAGCTTCACATACAAAAAGCCATGCAAGCCAGCTGTATTATTTATGTCAGCAGCAAGTCACGATCTTTGGCAGCTGTGCAGTACTGCACTTGTGAGTGTTGTTAAGAAAGCTAAGATCAAGCTAAAACAGGAAGAGACTAAAATTTACTGTAGTAACAAGCGGCTCAAATATTTCAGAAAATGTACTTCAATTCAGAGCTTGTTAAGAGAAAGGGATCATGTTTGCATATTAATTCACAAAGACACAGTTGTTTTTTTTTTCTTGTTTTTTTGGAGCTTTGGACAAAAGAATAACTTTTAGTGACTCTGTTGACTAACATAATGCTTCCAGTTGTAAGAGATTTAATGACATAGCAAAATCAGTAGTTTCTGTTTTACATTTGAAAGCAGCAGTAGTACACCATACTATTTCATTACCTAAAATTACATTTTTGCTCCTAAAATGGTGAGCAGGGTGGATACATAATGTGTTTCCAGTTTCACCGATTTCAGTCCCTACTCTCAAGGAGCTAACAATCTAAGGTTCCTACATCACATGCATACATATACATTCTAAACATGGGCCAATTAGGCTACAAACATGTCTTTGGGGTGTTGGAGGAAACTGGAGTACGGAACCCACACAAGCACAGGATTAATATGCAAACTCTAAGGAACTATAACTTCGTCAATAGGACGTCGTCGGAGGCGTCGGAGGCGACGGAGGCGACGGAGGCGGCGTCCTATTGGCGAAACGTACGTCAGGCGATACCCTTGGTACGCAACACGTCACTTCCGATTTTGCGGCTTCCGGTTTCGGAGCTCCCGCAAGTGGAACGCACGCTGAACCGGGGCTTTGCGGTGCCGTCATCGCTCTGCCCTCCAGCTGCGCGCTCTGCTTTTAATATTATTTTTACATTTGTTTATCTATTGTATGTTCTACCAGCCTATATGGCCACATTTTTTCCTGTCCTGCAATTTTTTGGAATAAAATTTATCACTGATTAAGCAATATCACACTATCAGTGTTATATATTTTCTCTATACACGGACATTATCAGTGTTTTACCCCCCATTCCTGGAAAGTGGAAGAGGCTTGGCACCCCCGGAGAGGAGGCTTATCCGAGGAGACCGACCCCACAGAGGAGGATTCCCACTGCATACCCTGGAGTTTATATGCCTATTACCCCTGCAGGGGTTAGGCACTCTGGTGAGTGTATTTACATTAGGGGGCACTCGGCGGATGGAGGGGAGCACATGAAAAGTCACCGTGTACCAGTTATCTGTTCACCTACCTGGATCTTCTGTTTGTACAAGAGTTGTTAAGAGCTACAAGACAGCACAGGATTTCACCATATCTGACCACTGTATTTTTTCACTTGGGACAATTATTCATTATTATTATTTTTCACTTGTGACATTTGTCCATATATATTTTTTAGTCATCTTCCTTTTTTTCCTTTTTATTTATTTTTTATTTTTATAATAATATATTGAAGTGTGCACTGTAACAATACTGTCATTAGATTTATATATTTTTCCCATATATATATATATTATACTATATATTTTTTATTACTTTTTTATATATATACATATTTTTCTTGCACTGAGTCACCTTTTGGACTGATGGCTTCTTATACTTATAGATATAAAGAAAGAATTTGCGCTAGGTGAGAAAAGAAAACTTATTGACAAAAATTGTGTTAATGAGGAAATTGAACCAAAAAGAACCGTGAAGGTAGATCCTGCAGCTGGACATTAATGACCCCGGTATAGGGCACAAACGAGATATATGTAAACAGAAAATGCAGCGCTGGATAATGGAAAATTATAAATTACCAGTTAACGTGACCCAAATTGATTGGTGAAAATAATAATAATTCAAACAAAATGCATAATCAGTTAATATGAATAACCCAAAATGATTAGTCAAATAAATGTTCAAACAAAGTTCATACTCAATAAATGAAAAAAAACCCCAGATGGAGGAAGTGAATAAATAAATACTCAAACAAAGTTCATATGTGAAAAAATTCGAAAAGTCCAAAGTGATTAAAGGAAATGAACAAATGAATTCATAAAAGTTCCTGTGAAATCAATCCAAAGTGTAGCTGTTGGTAGTAGTGCAGCCCATCACCACAGAGATAAAGCAGAAGGGGGGGGGGGAGGCTTACCAGAAAGCCAGCGACCGCCCTTATTCAGGGGGTCAAACTGAGCTTAAGATGAACAGCCTTGGTGCTGTTGGGGATATCCCACGTCCGAGTCGATATCCGACGGCAACGGATCTCCTCACGAATGGCGGCTGTTCGCCGAAAATCCTCGTGCGTCACTTGTTGTTTTATGTCCAGTTCTGAAACGTGCTTTATATCTGTAACTCTAGGTCGCCATCGTACAGAGAGAATACACCAGGTGTAGAGACGTTCCGGTACAGATTAAAAGAAACGGCTGGGAGGAGGAGCTTCTTTACTCTACAGCCTCAAAAAGAGGTCAATTGGATGTCAGGTAGATGCAGATGCCCAATCAAATGAATGAAGCTTTATAATTGCTCAGAACGTTTAGATGTAGTGCATCTATCATAGACACAGTGATCGTTGGGGGGGGGGGGGGGGCGCCCCCCCCCCGCCTGTAGAGCACACTGGGGTCGGAAAAGATAGAGAGAGATTCCTGTTGGTGAATCTTATCTTGTTATACTCAAATTAGAATGTTTTTCCAATTGAGACAGTACCAACCGGTGACTCTTTTGCTGACAGAATGCTGTTTGCCTCCTCCTCAGACCGACAATTGCAGGTTCTGCAATTGTCGGTCTGAGGAGGAGGCAAACAGCATTCTGTCAGCAAAAGAGTCACCGGTTGGTAAGATAAGAAGATAACAAGATAAGATAAGAAGATAACAAGATAAGATTCACCAACAGGAATCTCTCTCTATCTTTTCCGACCCCAGTGTGCTCTACAGGCGCCCCCCCCCCCCCCCCCCCCCCCCCCCCCCAACGATCACTGTGTCTATGATAGATGCACTACATCTAAACGTTCTGAGCAATTATAAAGCTTCATTCATTTGATTGGGCATCTGCATCTACCTGACATCCAATTGACCTCTTTTTGAGGCTGTAGAGTAAAGAAGCTCCTCCTCCCAGCTGTTTCTTTTAATCTGTACCGGAACGTCTCTACACCTGGTGTATTCTCTCTGTACGATGGCGACCTAGAGTTACAGATATAAAGCACGTTTCAGAACTGGACATAAAACAACAAGTGACGCACGAGGATTTTCGGCGAACAGCCGCCATTCGTGAGGAGATCCGTTGCCGTCGGATATCGACTCGGACGTGGGATATCCCCAACAGCACCAAGGCTGTTCATCTTAAGCTCAGTTTGACCCCCCTGAATAAGGGCGGTCGCTGGCTTTCTGGTAAGCCTCCCCCCCCCCTTCTGCTTTATCTCTGTGGTGATGGGCTGCACTACTACCAACAGCTACACTTTGGATTGATTTCACAGGAACTTTTATGAATTCATTTGTTCATTTCCTTTAATCACTTTGGACTTTTCGAATTTTTTCACATATGAACTTTGTTTGAGTATTTATTTATTCACTTCCTCCATCTGGGGGTTTTTTTCATTTATTGAGTATGAACTTTGTTTGAACATTTATTTGACTAATCATTTTGGGTTATTCATATTAACTGATTATGCATTTTGTTTGAATTATTATTATTTTCACCAATCAATTTGGGTCACGTTAACTGGTAATTTATAATTTTCCATTATCCAGCGCTGCATTTTCTGTTTTCTTATACTTATGCTTTGTTTGTTTTATGAATTTGTTTACACATACCTATACATTTAATCAAATATTGTGTCTGTAAGGTATTGCACATAGTCACTTTATATACTTTATTTATTTCACTGGTGTTATAGTGGAACAGACCGACCATCCCTTTTATATATATATATATATTCTTTACATTTATTCATCTATCAGCCATACGCATATTCACTTTTATCATTTATACGCATATTTTATTCTACCCTCTCTACATCTACCCTGAACAGCGCCATCATCCCTTAATTTAAAAACATTCCCTTTTCTACACACTAGTGTGTAGTACCTTTCTGGGAGGCTGCAGTTCCAATCCTAAGCGCGGATTCTTTAATATTTATCATCATAAATTACATTGCATTACTACACATGGCCAGAGGGCCTTAAAAAAAAGTGGGGAGAAAAAGAAAGAGAAAAGAAAGAGGGATTAAGAAAAAAAGAGAGCAAAGAAAGAAGTGCATTCTATCCTGCCAAGAGAAACAGTATTATAAATATCCTATGAGGCATTCTAAAGATATTTAATCCAAGGGCTACAGATTTTGTTAAAAAAGGCAATATTATCATTCAAGATCGCTGAAAGGCGTTCGTTGACCGTGATCCAAAATAATTTAGTCTTTAAATAATTAAACTGGATTGTAGGGGATCTCCATGACCTAGCTATAGAAATTCTCACTGACAGAAAAATGAACACTATAAACCTCCTTGTGTGTCCCGGAGTCCCCTCCACCGGACACACCAGTAGCGCCTATAATGGTGATTTGGTGAGGTTTACCTGAGTGAGTGAATAAATAAAATTATAAGTGCGGATCCAAAATCTCCTGACTTTTGGGCAGTTTCCCCTAGGTGTGGAACATCGTGCCCTCCAGGCCACAGCCTCTAAAGCACAGGGGGAGGCCCCGGGACACAAGATGCCACTCTCACTGGCACCATGTACCACCTGAGGAAGACTTTATAGATTGCTTCAATCAGTGAGGTGTTAAAGCGGAGCTCAACCCTAAAGTGGAACTTCCACTTATCGGATTCCTGCCCCCCTCCGGTGCCACAATTGGCACCTTTCAGGGGGAGGGGGGTGCAGATACCTGTACAATACAGGTATCTGCACCCACTTCCGGGACTAGCTAGCCCAAGCTGGCCCACCCATATCCGAAGATGCCCTGTTGTGTCTTGGGAAACACACAGTTCCCAGGACACAACGGGGACCAATAAAGATGCGCAGTGCGCCTCACGCATGTGCAGTAGTGAACCGGGCAGTGAAGCCGCAAGCTTCACTTCCTGATTCCCTGACAGAGGATGGCGGCGGGGGCAGCCGAGAGATGAGCGACCGCTCGTCATCTTCTGCCGACTTCGCTGGAACCTGGAACAGGTAAGTGTCTATTTATTAAAAGTCAGCAGCTGCAGTATTTGTAGCTGCTGACTTTTAAAAAGTTTTTTTCAGGTGGACCTCTTCTTTAATGAATGTTTAAGACGTTTATTATGTTCGCTTGTACCAATCCTCCACTTCCAGCGTCTCACTGATGTCTAAATCCCATTTGTTCATATAGAACTGCTTGGTGGAGGTCAACATAGTGTATATTTTAGAAATGTGACCAGTGTGTTTGTCAAGGTTCCTGCACAAATAATCCATTGCTGTGGATGAAGTTAAGTCAGAAGTTTGATTCATAGCAGTTAGGAAATGCTCTATCTGGGTAGTTAGGAAGCTAAAATTTCTCCAGCAGAATTGTTTTGACAAGGCACCTCTATGGTCACAGAGGTCTGCAACAGGTATCACGCGTTATTGGTCCACCAAGAAAAAACTTGGGGATAGAGACCCTGGGTGAAGGCGGGGTTGCATAGCAGTGGGACCATAAGGGCATGATCCCATAAATTTAGTGAAGATGACAGGGTGGGACACTATATAGTCAATCTGTCCTTGGCTCCCAGCCACATCAAATGACTGACATATTTAGTTGGGTACAGAGATGACTCCAAGGACCTCCAAAGTGCACAGGACTTCCGCGTATGAAAATGGATCAGCTGGTAATATTTGGCCAGGTCTTGTACACCTAGTCCCCCTCTCAATTTAGGTGTGTATAGCATGTTTTCATTCATCCTGGGTCTCTTTTCCCCCCAATGAATTTCAGTATCTTTTTTTGAAACGTTTTCAAATCCAACACATTAATCGAAACCGGAATAGCCCTGAACAAATATAATATCCTTGTCATTATGTTCATTTTTATTGAATGCAATCGACTGAACCAAGGGGGGATTATTAGACCATCTGTTGAGGTCTTCAGATTTTTTTTGTATATTTGGGGGACATTTTTTTGGTATAGTGTATGAAGGGAGGGAAGAAAATGCCCACATAGAGAAGAGCATCTGATCGCCATTTGAAAGAAAATTAAGTTTGCAGGGTATGGACTGTGGGAGCCTCTAAAGTTATATTAAGGACTAGAAATCAATGTAAAGGGTTTTAACACCTTATATTGATTAGGTATTGAGGTAATTGGGGAAGAGAGAAGCATTAGGTTGTCTTCCGTAAAAAAGGCACATTTGTGTTCCCTATTCCACAGTAAATGCCTTGAATATCAGGGGTCCATCCAAGCTTAATAGCCAAAGGCTCCAAGGCTAAAATAAAGAGGAGTGGCGATAGGGGGCTCTTGCCTCCTTCGTGATTTTCTCTTTAATCCTGTAGAAATGCTGCTTTATTATGAGAGACAGGCTGTCAAGTCTCAGGGCTGTCAGGGCACAGTGAACCCTGTCCAACTCCAGCTGGCATGGGGATATATCAGGTATCGGATCCTTTATGAGGGGTTGCACAGCATCCTCTGAGTCCATGACAGACTCTGGGAGTCCTCTCACCCTAAAATTATATCTCCTAGACCAGTTTTCCAGGTTCTCAATTTTGCCCTGAGCTTGTTCTAATTCAGGGGTCTCCAAACTATGGCCCTCCAGTTGTTCAGGACCTACAACTCCCATCATGCCTAGTCATGTCTTTGAATGTCAGTGTGTTACAATGCCTCATGGGATATGTAGTTCCGCAAAAGCTGGAGGGCCATAGTTTGGAGATCCCTGGTCTAATTGATCTTGAAGGGAGGAGAACATGTTGGAATTTTGTATGTTAAAAGAGTGCAGCGCTAAAAAATAAAGTGCATTTGTGCGAATACAAACAAACATCAAAATATACTAATATGCAGACAATCAATTGTATATAAACAATAATAACTGTGAATAAAGTTTGAAGACACATATGCAAAATTACATCACATGTGAATAAAGTGCCATTGTGAAAAACAAAAAGTTCATATAAAGCTGGATTCCATCAAAGAAAAGTCCCATGGAAGAAAATAAGTGTATATTGCGATGTAGAAGAATATATATCAGCCTAAACTGAGGAAGAAATCAGTTTTTATATATTTTTGGGGGATATTTATTATAGCAAAAAGTAAAAAATATAGCATTTTTTTCAAAATTGTCAGTCTTTTTTTGTTTATAGCGCAAAAAATAGAAACCGCAGAGGTGATCAAATACCACCAAAAGAAAGCTCTATTTGTGGGTAAAAAAAATGTTGTTTGCATACAGCGTCGCACAGCTGTGCGATTGTCAGTTAAAGCGACGCAGTGCCGTATCGCAAAAAATGCTCTGGTCATTAAGGGGGTAAAATCTTCCGGGGGTGAAGTGGTTAAATAAAATAATGTGATTCATGATATGTGTCAAGACATGAAATTATTCAGCTGACTGGGATGTCCTCATAAAAGTATAAAATGGCTGTCAACATTTGCCTGGCAGGGTTGTGCAGTTGTACACTCTCTGCCACAAATAAATTAAGAAAGAAATATGTGGAGGCACCCTAAAAATTATCCAATTTTGGAAACCCAGTTAAGGTAAATAGAGTCCCATATCCCAAGATGAAATATAAAAGCCAAATTCTTCAAGGAGCAAAAAAAATAATCCTACAAAGTAATTAGACAAAATATATCACAAAAAACAAGTCTTTGGCTCGCTTGTCAGGCATAATTATGTCTGATTATTTATGTTCCCTGCTTGTGTTCATTACAGCAGTGTTAGTGTTTTGAACGTGTGCGTTTTAATTTGGGTAATTTGTTTTTGGTTCTTTACAGGGGGAAAATGTCTTCCACATAATATTTCCACTGATTTCACTTTTCATGCCTGTAATCACAGCTGTCATGACTTCATTGCTATGAAGCAGTCATGTATTAAGAGTAATAAGCTCCTGATCTGTTGGAGGTGTTCTGAACAGGCTTTGCGAGGCAAACAGGCTCTTTCAGTGTTTTCGGTGTTAGAAGTTACTGAAGCTGTTATTTACACTAAACATTCAGTTGGTCAGGTCACCAAATTATAAAATGTGTATTTAGCTTACCTGTTGTTGTAACACTAAGACAAATCAAAAATTTAAATGTGCACCTTTGCTAAATTTTTAGGAATTATTTTGTTATGTTTGAAAAGCTGGATTTCCTCTTAATAGATCTGTAATGTGTTATCATTTCACATTTGTGATTGTTGGTGTCTTTCTTTTAAATGTTTACAGAGTAAATTACTATATGTTTATCCCTAAAAATTATTATTTTTTAATAATTTTTTACGTTAACCTTCTTTTATCATGTTTGGAAAGTAAAAATTTCAATACAAATGAAAATGTAAGCCCGAGAAGGGGAGAACAAAAGAAACCTCAGTGAGCAAGTAAACTATTTAAAATGTAGAAGAACTGATAGCTGATCTTTCAACTTGGGGACATGGCGCTCCAGTGAGCTTTGGAGGGGCAGAGCAGAGAGTGACTGACAGTCACTCGCTGCTCTGCTCAGAGCAGAGGGGAGAACTGAGTGATCAGCAGTGTTTGATCATTCAGTTCACAGTGTGGAGCCATGGGGGGGGGGGGGGGGGACAGATGCAGTATCGGAGTGATGCCACATCCAAGTGTGTACGTTCTTTTTTTTAATTCCTGAATTTCTTCCTCAGCCACTTGTTGGGTATTTGTATTTTTAAAATACCAGTCTTTTATTCCCTAACGTTGCACCCTCTCTCCTACCGGGTGCAATATTTATATTTTTAGTTAGCCTCACCTGCCATTACATAGCAAGGCAGGTGGCAGGAGGAGGGGTCATGGCCAGATCTAGTCTGATATTTCCTGATGTATTCTGGCTTTCAATCAGTGATATGGGCTTAAAGCTGGAGGACATGTCACAGGGGCTGCCATTACATGCATGATCTACTGATTGCAGGTGCAATGCTTTCCAGGCCCCTGCTGGAAAAAAAAAAATTCTGCAAAAATCTGTGCATTTAATAATTTTTCCATAGAGGTAAACTTTTCCTTTAACCCTGGAGGGAGTGAGAGGGACTTCTGTGCCAGGAGATGTAGCAGCAGTTCTGGAGGGCCAAGATGAGGAAGAGGTATGCACAGATCCTTAGCTTCTAAAAACATGGCAGAGTGAAGTGGAGAGGAATGCCAGTTTAGTGGGGGCAGAACCATCTCAAACATAGTGAAATGGTGGTGGCAGGACCAGGAGGGAGGGAGGTGGGTCAGCAGCATATGCAGGGAGAGTGAGAAGAGTCTGGGGAACAGTATTGCCACAGTCCCCAGGCCAGGAGATGTGCCGTCAGCTCAGGAGATCGGGTGAGAACAGGGCATACTCACTGCTGCTTGCTGGAGACTGCTGTGACAGAGAGAGAGAATTGCCAGACAGAACAGCAGCAACTAGCCGATAAGGAGATGGATGCAGCTGATTCTTTGCAGAAAGGCAGCAGAGCTCACAAATTAGATGTCTATGCTGTCTGGGCTTTGGGGGGACTCAAATGATATCTGGGGGGTGGGCGCAGCACTTTGTACAACACATTCCTGAACCTTGCACTTTGTACACAGGGATCACACTCGAGGTACACAGGGATCACACTCAGGATACACAGGCATAACACTCGGGGTACACAAGGATCACAATTGGGATACAAAGGGATCACACTCAGGGTACACAGGGATCACACTTGGGATACACAGGGAAAACACTCGGGGTACACAAGGATCACACTTGGGATACACAGGGTTCACACTCGGAGTACACAGGGATCAAACTTGGGTAGGGTGACCAAATGTCCCCGGTTTCCGGAAACAGTCCCCGCATTGAGTACACTGTCTCCGAGAGCTCCGAGGAGCTCTGAGACTATGCGACCATCTCGTGCCAGGCCACGCCCCTTTATCTTTTTTTAATCTCATTGATGAAATGTGAGAAATAACATATATATCTACAATCATTCCATAAACACATACCACATGCACTGCATATATCATTGGAGGAAAATATGCTTATAAAATAGTTTACCATTTGCCAATAATAATTAAAAAAAGTCCACGGATTTCATTTTAAAAATCTGGTCACCTCATTTTAGGCGGCCATCAGATCATCATCTCTCACAGAGGGGGAGCACTGTAACAGGGAGCTACTGTGACCCAGAGTGTCCGGATGTATAATGTATCCATGTAGCCCAGACTGTATAAAATTTGCTATAGCAATCCTTGCACTTGGCCATCCATTCCTCCACCTCCATAATGTAGAATTTTAATTATATAGCATATTTGTGCCTGATAAGAAGTGAACAGTTCTCAAACCTCTCTTTATTTATAAAGGCTTACTATATGGATGAACAATTAAATGTAGCCAAAGACTAAAAGCAACTCATCATTTATAGCTTTACTCATCAATAAAAGTAGTAATGAGGGTTATTACTTCAACTCATTAATTTGGAATCTGAAGTGGGATGTGTTTAGGTATGGTGAAATTCTGAAATACTGGGATACATTTTTGTACAATGCAGCATTGCAGTAGGTTTTGTTTAAATGTAAGATCCAACGTCAAAGACATTTCAGGCAAAGAGAGAAAAATAAGCATGTTATATGATTTTTGTGCTGCCATGTGATCGCCAATCAATATCACTATTACCAGTATATACAACTGATAAGCATTGTTCTTGACTCATGAGTTCAACTACTTTCATACTTCATAAAAATCCTCCACCTCCCACACCTGAAGCCCTCTCTAGCAGTATTAAAAAATAAAAACCAAACCTTCCTTTTTTTTTGCAGTCTTCATGCTGGTCCAATCAGGGGCGGATCCAGGCGGGGGGGGGCAATGGGTCATTTGCCATAGCCCCCCCCCCCCCCCCCCCCGAGAAAATAGTGAGCAGGCTGTGCTGATGCCGACCCCCCATCAGGACACAGGGCAGCAGCGCCGAAACTGACAGGCTATGTGAAGGGACACAGGTAGAGCTGCAGCTGTGGGGGGATTTCCACCCCATCTTCTCCTCCTCCGAGCAGCTCTCATTCACCCAGCAATGCCCGCTCTTATTTGCTACATTCAGGGCAAATGACTGGGAAACTAACACCAAGAAACTTATGGGACATGTAGTCCTGGATACCAGCAGGCCCAGGATGATTCCCTGAGAGTGCACTGCAGCCACCAACATGCCGAGCGGGAGGAGGGAAGAGGAGGATCGTGAAAGAAGAGGGACCACATGGCTGTCGGGTGGAGGGAGCCAAGGTAAGAGCTTACCTCCAGGTGGGGAGATGAGGGTGGGCAGGGATGCAGGCTTCCATAGAGGTACAGGACCTTATCACTGGCTGCTCCTACTCTGTCCTCCCTTCCACCTGGCTGCTCCCACCCTATCCTCCCCTCTACCTGGCAGCTCCCACCCTGTGCTCCCCTGCACCTGGCTGCATCCACCCTGTCCTCCCCTCCACCTGGCTGCATCCACCCTGTCCTCCCCTCCACCTGGCTGCATCCACCCTGTCCTCCCCTCCACGTGGCTGCATCCACCCTGTCCTCCCCTCCACCTGGCTGCATCCACTCTGTCCTCCCCTCCACCTGACTCCATCCACCCTGTCCTCCACTCCACTTTGCTGCATCCACGCTGTCCTCTCCCGCACCTGGCTGCTCCCACCCTGTCCTCCTCTCCACCTGGCTGCATCCACCCTGTCCTCCCCTCCACCTGGCTGCTCCAACTCTGTCCTCCCCTCCACCTGGCTGCATCCACCTTGTGCTCCCCTCCACCTGGCTGCCCCACCCTGTACTCCCCTCCATCTGGCTGCTCCCACCCTGTCCTCCCCTCCACCTGGCTGCTCCCACCCTGTCCTCCCCTCCACGTGGCTGCTCCCACCCTGTCCTCCCTTCCACCTGGCTGCATCCACCCTGTCCTCCTCTCCACCTGGCTGCTCCCACCCTGTCCTCCCCTCCACCTGGCTGCATCCACCCTGTCCTCCCCTCCACCTGGCTGCATCCACCTTGTCCTCCCCTCCACCTGGCTGCTCCCACCCTGTCCTTCCCTCTACCTGGCTGCTCCCACCCTGTTCTCCCCTCCACCTGGGAGCAGATTTAGGCCCTTGCACACTGCTGCCTGAAAATGCTCAGGTTTCATGCATAGAGGCATTTTTTTTACTGATTTAAATGAAGCCAATTGTTTTCAATGTGCCTGTATACACAGGCGCATAAACATGTACTGGGTATTGATCAGTAAAAAAAAACATGAAAAAATAGAAATATTTGCCAATATGCACAACTGATGTACAATCCCATTCTTGTGTTTTTCTGCCTGTAATGTCTGATGCTTTTACATCAGTACAGTGTGCAAGAGGCCTTAAAGCAGAACTTCTCAGTCTACATTGACTATGTTTAATCCCTATGCTGCTAGCATTAGTAAATAGATAGGAAATTATAATATATTTGCTTGTTTCAAACATGTTTTTCACATCTCTTTTTACTTCCTGCTTTCCATGCCTAGGCAAATGATATCATATATCCCAAGAGTTTTCAGGAGGGCAGGAGGAGTGTTCTCAGCTAAGCATGCCCTCTTGTCTGCATGTCTGTGCCAAGGGCAGGTGGATATAGTATAGTAAATGGTACATGAATCATTTTATTCAATATGGCCACAGTCAGAAATGCTAGGGAGTGTTTTTCAAAGTGATTTTTCAGCAAAATAAAGCATAGAGACATGATGGGTGGGGGTTTGCTTTTAAAATTAAAAATAAATTAAATAGTGTTTTTGGTTTGTAGTGCTCAGATGCAGTATAGTTCTGAATCCCTAAATTCCACTTTAAGGATGCACTTTATTGAAAACATGTTTTACTTCCTTAAATCTTCCTGTAAAAAACAAAAAAACATAATTAGTCCAAATACAACTCCATTCAAAGGGTCAATCCACAAAAAGTAATATTGAGTTATAGGGGGTTGATATTGGCCTAGTCACCTACTCATCTCTCCAGAGGAAGGGGAGATCTTTCTACTTCCTCTTTTCTTTGTTTTCACCAACCATGGAGTTTTGGGTTTTCCCACTTCTCCTGTTGCAATGTCAGTAATACAAAACAATTTAAGAAAATGAGAGGAGTAGTCAGGCCCGGATTTACTCCCTTTGCCGCCCCAAGGCCGGGTCCTTCAATGCCCCCCCCCCCCCCCCCCCCACACACACACCACCATTCTCGTCCTTTATCGATGACTGCTACAATAGCTCAATTAAAAACATATCTCCACACACGAGAACACTGAAAATAACTGGCTTTAATTGCACGGACTGAAAATACTCTGTAATGCAGAAAATGCATTTTAAAGATTATAGCAGTAAGAAACTCCCTACAATTTTTTAGTTGCAACTTTTCTGTTGGCAAACTCATCGATAATATCTTCGTAGGACAAAGTATTTAAAAGTTCTGACTCAATGGCAAGTAAAGCTAAACTGTTAAGTCTTTCTTGACCCATAGATGATCGTTTCTTGTTTCAGACATGGATGGGACTGGGAGATCGCAGGGTGGGACTGGGAGATCGCAGGGTGGGACTGGGAGCGCGCAGGGTGGGACTGGGAGAGCGCAGGGTGGGACTGGGAGATCGCAGGGTGGGACTGTGAGATCGCAGGGTGGGACTGGGAGAGCGCAGGGTGGGACTGTGAGAGCGCAGGGTGGGACTGGGAGATCGCAGGGTGGGACTGTGAGATCGCAGGGTGGGACTGGGAGATCGCAGGGTGGGACTGGGAGATCGCAGGGTGGGACTGGGAGATCGCAGGGTGGGACTGGGAGAGAGCAGGGTGGGACTGGGAGAGAGCAGGGTGGGACTGGGAGAGCGCAGGGTGGGACTGGGAGAGCGCAGGGTGGGACTGGGAGATCGCAGGGTGGGACTGGGAGAGCGCAGGGTGGGACTGGGAGAGCGCAGGGTGGGACTGGGAGATCGCAGGGTGGGACTGGGAGAGCGCAGGGTGGGACTGGGAGAGCGCAGGGTGGGACTGGGAGATCGCAGGGTGGGACTGGGAGATCGCAGGGTGGGACTGGGAGATCGCAGGGTGGGACTGTGAGAGCGCAGGATGGGACTGGGAGATCGCAGGGTGGGACTGGGAGAGCGCAGGGTGGGACTGGGAGATCGCAGGGTGGGACTGGGAGATCGCAGGGTGGGACGGGGAGATCGCAGGGTGGGACGGGGAGATCGCAGGGTGGGACTGGGAGATCGCAGGGTGGGACTGGGAGATCGCAGGGTGGGACTGGGAGATCGCAGGGTGGGACTGGGAGATCGCAGGGTGGGACTGGGAGATCGCAGGGGGGGACGGGGAGATCGCAGGGTGGGACTGGGAGATCGCAGGGTGGGACTGGGAGATCGCAGGATGGGACTGGGAGATCGCAGGGTGGGACTGGGAGATCGCAGGGTGGGACTGGGAGATCGCAGGGTGGGACTGGGAGATCGCAGGGTGGGACTGGGAGATCGCAGGGGGGGACTGGGAGATCGCAGGGTGGGACTGGGAGATCGCAGGATGGGACTGGGAGATCGCAGGGTGGGACGGGGAGATCGCAGGGTGGGACTGGGAGATCGCAGGGTGGGACGGGAGATCGCAGGGTGGGACTGGGAGATCGCAGAGGGGGACGGGGAGATCGCAGGGGGGGACTGGGAGATCGCAGGATGGGACTGGGAGATCGCAGGGTGGGACTGGGAGATCGCAGGGGGGGACTGGGAGATCGCAGGGGGGACTGGGAGATCGCAGGGGGGGACGGGGAGATCGCAGGGTGGGACGGGGAGATCGCAGGGTGGGACGGGGAGATCGCAGGGTGGGACGGGGAGATCGCAGGGTGGGACTGGGAGATCGCAGGGTGGGACTGGGAGATCGCAGGGTGGGACTGGGAGATCGCAGGGTGGGACTGGGAGATCGCAGGGTCGGACTGGGAGATCGCAGGGGGGGACGGGGAGATCGCAGGGTGGGATGGGGGGTGGGGTGGACAGGAAGACCTCAGGACTCAGGATGAATGGGGGTAGACAGAGAGCTCAGGAGAGAAGCATAAACAGTGCAATTCAGATTGAGACACACTCAGATCAATTCCTCCGTTCTCAGCACACACTGTCCTTATCTCCTGCTGCAGAGTCCTGTACAGATGAAGCAGACAGAACGAGTGGTGCTCTGTATCTGCAGCCTGAGTCCAGATTCTGTCTTCCAATGATCTTATAAGATTCTGGGCACAGGCTTCACCAGAAATCAGTCTGTCATCTGCCACAGGACACTGCAGCTGACACTACAGTTTAACTGTAGAAACTTTCCTATCACACACTGACCTGCAGTCTCCTCCATTGGAAAGCCCTCCTCCTCTTGAGCACAGATCGGCAACTGACCCCGCCCCCATGCACAGAGTGAGCAGCAAATACAGATGATTGCCATGAGCTGCAGCCAATCACCAAGCAGACAAATAGAAAATTTTCATACAGTGAGAAATGAGTGCCGCCCCTGCACCACTGCCGCCCCAAGGCCTGGCCTCGGTGGCCTTGTGGGAAATCCGGCCCTGGGAGTAGTGGGGCCTCAAAAAGGGGCCCGCAGTCATGCAGACCTGAAAACACAATCTTGTTCCTGGAGTCCTAAAGACAAGAGATATAAACCATTAGAAGGTTTAAACCTACCAAAAACTGCAAAAGTGCTTGTGGGGCAATCTATTATTTAATGTTTAATCATATTTAAATAAATCCCTCTACAACCACCCACCCTCGATAATGTTTGTGCCTGTCCTTGTTATTTGTTGAGAACACAGATCACTTTCTAACCATTTTTAGCAAGCTGGTGTCCTGTAAGGATGTTGAAAAGTAAATAAGGCCTGCACAATGACTTCTGCAATATATGGACTTAACAGAGGGTGCAGCTTTGCACTTTTAATCCTCAGCAAATTCTTACTTGTTATGTATACAAACCCGATGCATCAGGTCTATCTGTTCTGGTGTTTGACACTTGGACAGTAGACATTTGGTAGGACCTACAGCTTGTAGTAAACAGCAGAAGGAAATGCTTGAGTTATTGCCAGATTTTTTGCTAGCAGACTAATTCTGTGATTTTATTTTCCATAACTTACTGGAAGCAGTATTGAGAGAACCTCACAAGAAGCAAAAAATTATAAGCGAAGGCACTGAAAAGTGCAGACTGAAATTTCCATATGTTTATTTAAAAGGCAATCCATCTAATAACATGTAGTTATGTTTTTGTAATCTATATATCTTTTTTTTTGATAAATGGATTTTTCTAACAGTGACATTGCAAAACCAGTTAAAACTCAAGTTTGTAATTTCAGTCCAATTTCCTTACATAATCACAAGAGAAAACGGTGCTTAATAAAAAAAAGTAAATCGTGTTGCAATGTGTGACATTTCATTTTGCTCATGAGTTTAAATACACAAACTAATATAGCTTTTGTATTACTGGAATGCAGAATGACATTTAAATTCTTGATTCTATATTCTGAGATATTTTTTACACACAGAAATCAATAATAATTTCCATGTTACTAAAGGAACACTTGTTGAATATGCTTTACACATCTCTCTCTCTCTCTCTCTCTCTCTCTCTCTCTCTCTCTCTCTCTCTCTCTATATATATATATATATATATATATATATGTGTTTTTAAAAGACACTATCCTAATATTACATTACAAATGTTGTGATTTGCATTTTTCTAGGCCTTATGAAAGCTGAATGAAAGATGTATCAGTTTAATATATTATTATGAGCTCTAGCCCTATACTGTCCTATATAGCATTAAAGGAATTGTAAAGGCAAAAGGTTATTTATCTTAATGCATGGACAGGACAGCTTGATACAGAGATGGCCGAGGGATGGCCTCATGTACAAAGGTCCTCGTCCTATACGTACGTTATGTCCAATTTTCGGTACTTCCTCAGTAGGGAGGACATGACGCCATACCCCAGCCATCTCTGCATCACGCTGTCCTGTCAGTATTTATGAGAGTCAAGCGATTTATGGTCAGCGCTTCCTATGCTGCATACCTACTGCACACAGATAGAGTTGAGCGCACACCTGGATGTTTGGGTTCGACGTGTTTGGCCGAACTTCAGAAAAAAGTTAGAGTTCGGGACCGAACTTGACCCGAACTTGACCCCGAACCCGAACCCCATTGAAGTCAATGGGGACCCGAACTTTTGAGGACTAAAATGGCTCTAAAAAAGTAATGGAAAGGGCTAGAGGGCTGAAAATGGCAGCAAAATGTTGTTAAGAGCATGGCAAGTGCTCTGCAAACTGTGGATAGGGAAATAACATAAAATACATAAAAATTAAAAATAATATGCTGGAGGCCCCCTTCTTAGAAGAAGAGTTACAGGAAGTCATTAAGAACCTCAGAAACTCAACGACACGATGCCACACATATATGGTGGGAATGCCCCAGAATATGCCCTTTCTGGAAAAAAATATTCAATTTAATGGATAAGCTAGTGGGAAAATAAAATACTTTGAAATAAAAAAATAAAAAATAATAATCTTGACCTAGGAGGACGAGGTCCATATGGAGTAGGAGGTTGAGGTGGCAGTGGATGTGGCTGTGTAGGTGAAGGGGCGGTGGAGGAGGACGAGGTAGCCAACAATGGTTTTTGTTTTTAATTGTTATTTTTTTTAAATTAGGGTACACCCCAAAAGAGTGAGAAAAATCAAAAATACAACAATGGCTGGGTAAGGCCGGTGATGTGTCGAATTCTGTCCCTGTGTACTGCGCTTGCTCATTACGTAGGACAAGGGGATTTCGAAAATCTCAGAAAATGAACGGCGCCTGCGCCGTGAGTCCAGGTTCAAGCCACACCATCCGAGGTTCAAGCCGAGTGAATCGAGGCTGTGCCCAAAGCGTGGCGAGCGAAGTGAGCCCATGAGGGGCCCTGTTACTATGTGCTACCATATGTCCACTTGGATGGTGGGGCTTCGGAATCTTCGGAATCTCCTTGTCCTCCGTACTGCGCAAGCGATGTGGACACTATCCGCAAACCACTTGTGTCTTGTCATCAGCACATTGTCTGAAGAACTGCCATGCTAGGGAACTCCGTGCACCTGGCTTTGGTGTGCTCGGTCCCTTGCTACGTTGGGCATTAGCAGGCGTACTGTCTAGGGGACGGACGCTCCGATTTTGCACCCTGCTCCCTCTTCTGCTGTGCTGGTGGCTCTGTGCGACCACCGCCTCTTCCTCCGAACTACACTGGTCATCTGCATGACGTTGATTCCATGTGGGGTCGAGGACCTCATCGTCCTCCACATCAACTTCCACCCAGTCTTCACCCCTGCCCTCCTTGTCGGTCTGCACAATTGCGAAAGCAGCAGCAGTTGGCACCTGTGTTTCATCATCATCCGAGACGTGCTGCGATGGTCCTCCAATGTACTCATCATGAAACATAAGTGGTTGGGCATCGGTGCACACAATCTCTTCCACTTCTAGGGCAGGGCTAGGTGGATGGCCCTGGGAAACCCTGCTAACAGAGTCATCAAAAAGCAGAAGAGACTGCTGCATGATTTGGGGCTCAGACTGCTTGGCTGATTTGCAAGGGGGTGAGGTGAAAGACTGATGGACATCGGCTGCAGGTGCCAACTCTGATCTTTCATCAGGAGACTGGGTGGGAGACAATGTGAAGGAACCAGAGGCACTGTCAGCAACCCAATCTACTATCACCTGTACTTGTCCTGGCCTCAACATTCGTACAGCCGCATTAGGCCTGACAAAATACCGCTGCAGGCACTGTCGCCTACTCGCACCTGAGGAAGGTGTTTCACTTGTGCGTGTAGCTGGCACAGATCGACCACGTCCTTTCCCTGCAACAGGAGCTCCACCAGCAGCACCACGACCGGGGCCACGTCCCTTCTTTAAAGTACTCCTCATATTTTCAAATTTAGGATCTTGCCCTAAATGGGTGTTTTTAGAATAGCAGAATACACCAACAGTATGTAAAGGGTGTATCTCACACCTACAGATATGCAGAAAATGCTATTCAAAAAATATTCTTTTGCCCTAAAAAAAATTTTGGGAATAGAACAATAAAAGAACACTATATAAATTGTGTATCTCACAACTACAGATATGCAGAAAACACTGCAAAATATTTTTTTTTTCCCTAAATGGGTGTTTTTGGAATAGCAGAGTACACCCACAGTATGTAAAGGGTGTATCTCACAGTAACATATGCAGTGCTGGTGCACTGAGCTTGCAGATAAAAGTTATATTTTCTCTGGCACTGGGCTCATGGCAGTGTAAAAAGACTGTGCACTGCAACCCAAACAGGTAAATCAATGTAGATCGCTGAGTAATTAGAATAGATTTCTGAATCAGGACTCCTATGTAATTCTCTCCCTCAAAGCAGCAGCAGCCAGGAACCTTTCCCTACACTGTTTAAAGCAGAGTGACGTGCTGTGCTGTGTGCCACTAGCTTATATAAAGGCTGGGTCACATGCTGCACTGGCCAATCACAGCCATGCCATGCCATGCCATGCCACACCAGTTAAACGAATGTTGATTGGCGGCCCTGCAGCTTTTTAAAATGCGCCATTACATTGCCGAACACCGGGCCCGAACATACAGTAAACAGTTCTGGTTCGCTCAACCCTACACACAGATGCTGCACTTCTGAGTATTGAACAGCTTGTGACAGAGGCTGCAGTCAAATTGGTAAATCAAAAAAAGTTGGTATAAATGGCGCCACCTGTAATAAAATTGTGCATAAAAGCTGCCCCTTTATGTGTGAAACACACTAACCCATCAAAAAAAAAAACATAAATAAAATGGGCACTTTACTCCTACATATTGGGTAATTTCTGTGTCTTACAACCCTATTTATTACCATGTGCGTATTTCGTGACTCCAGAAAACATAAAATACTTTATGCAATATCATGTGACTGTGACAAGTGATGTTTGTGAACAAGAAAAGTAAAAAGATGTATAAACTGTATATCATATGCAGTATATTAAAAAACAGGAAGACTGAAAAAAAGAAAATCCTTTGTGCTATTTTAAATGCAAAGTTCAATGCCACTGCTTTTGTTGCATTCCATCCCATCCACTTCTATAAAGGTGATTCTATACCGTAGATGTAAAAAGTGCTCCACCACCAGTGATGCTATTATAGAACTCACCAGAACCATAAGACGCCTGGGACAAACACAGGTCAGGTGTGTGAAACCTGTCTACATGTCTAATACCTGGTGTCTCTGGTGTATTCTGGTCGTTTTCAATAAAAGACACTTTGTTTTGGAACTCTTGGATGTGCAGCCATTTCTTCCTTTCTCAAGTTTGTACGGAGGTGAGCCAGGGCTAGCACTCCTACTTGGTTCCAAATTAGGTATTGCACACACCTGGAGCAGCGAATCCCTTTTCTCTTGACGCTGTGCCAAACACGCCTCTATTAAATATCCAACCAGATGAAGATTTCAGAACCGTTTTTCTTCCTTTATTAACCGTGTTCTCCCATCAGAGGATAGGCACCTTTTGCCAAAAAGGAAAATGACAGGGTAATAGTGCAACACTTTTTATTAAAAATGATCTCATTAAAAATTTGTCCCACAAATATTACGCTTACACATTAATGTTCCCAAACCGGCACCAGCACGATCAGCCTTTTGTATATATTTATGATAAACCCTCAGCATCACCATCCTGCACCGCGGCTTCTCTCACCAGACCTCGGCATGCTTTCCACTCAGCAACTTGCGGTCCACGGGTATACGAGCAGCGATCAGACCTCTATGCACTTTGCTGAATTGCGTCATCAGGGATTTCCTGATAGTGTTGCGATATTACCCTGTCATTTTCCTTTTTGGTGAATGGTGCCTATCCTCTGATGGGAGAACACGGTTTATAGAGGAAGAAAAACGGTTCTTAAATCTTCATCTGGTTGAATAATTAAAAAAGGCGTGTGCAATAATAGCAATATTGTGCAATAATAGCATCACTGGTGGTGGAGCACTTTTTTGCATCTACGGCACTAGTGGGTGGCTATTAAGGCTAGAGCCCCGAATCTGGGACCCATAGCCCCGAGTCTCTTGCCGCAGAGGACCCTGCCTAACCAGCGGGTCGTGGCCTCTCTGCAGCTGGGCCGCGGGTGGACGGGCGGGCTGCATGAGAGAGCCAGGCAGGCAGAAGGGGGAAGAATTGTGCGGGCGGACGAGCCGAGATGATCATCCCTCTCCGCCTGCCCCGCATCACCGCTCTCCTGCCCTCACTCATAACCGACATGTGCGGTTAGTTTCGTACGAATCGTAAATTCGTACGAATTTTTCGAAATTCGTACATTCGTACGGAACCCAATTACGAATTTTTTTGGATACGAATTCTGTACGGAATACGAAATTCCGTTTACGAATTTCGGATCCAAATTATTCTAAATTTATTCGAAGCCAACTACCAAATATATCGAATTTCAATTTCAACTAATACTAAAGAAATTATTATAGCGGATATAACGAGTGATTCGAAATTCGGATACAAACTATTCGAATTCAACTACCAAATATATCGAATTTCAATTTCAACTAATACTAAAGAAATTATTATAGCGGATATAACGAGTGATTCGAAATTCGGCTCCAAACTATTCGAATTCAACTACCAAATATATCGAATTTCAATTTCAACTAATACTAAAGAAATTATTATAGCGGATATAACGAGTGATTCGAAATTCGGCTCCAAACTATTCGAATTCAACTACCAAATATATCGAATTTCAATTTCAACTAATACTAAAGAAATTATTATAGCGGATATAACGAGTGATTCGAAATTCGGCTCCAAACTATTCGAATTCAACTACCAAATATATCGAATTTCTAATTTTCAACTAATACGAAAGAAATTATTATAGCGGATATAACGAATGATTAGAATTTCGGCTCCAACTACCAAATAATATCGAATTTCAACTAATACAAAATAAATTATTATAGCGGATATAACGAATGATTCGAATGAATTCGATATTCAGTATAACGAATATCGACAGTGTACGAATAATAACGAATTCTTTGTTGGTCCAAATTTCTTTACTACAGAAACATGTGACTGTTGGTTGACCAATCACATCAGAGGTTTTCTTGTGATGCTGAGGCCTACAGGGCAGGGCAGAGGGCACGCCCTGATCATATGACTTCTCTTTGTGGAGCAGATCATACAGTCAACTATTTGTGCCAGTGCATCTGCTCAAATATCGTTGTGATCCTTGGATTTTTGATATTCATTTGCCCTGATATCTGTTCGAGTCTGCAAGATTATTATCCTTGATAGCTTATTTTGCTATTGGATTTCTTCTTTTGCTCCAGATTTTTGTTTTAGTCTGCTCATCTTTTTTTTTGTCTTTTTTTGACTTGGAAGGCAAAATGAGCAGCAAACAAGGAGATCAAGGCAGAAAGAGTGCTGCTGCTGGGAGAGGAAGAGCTTCGAGCCGGCGTAAAGTACAACAGCAGCAGGTGGGACGTTCTGTCTCTGCGGCGTCTGCGCCCCCTGAGCTCAGCTCACCTCCCATGAAGTTGAGGCGACCAGGAGGAGTGAAAGAGCCTGCCAAACAGCAGACATCACGTCGCCAGCTGTTCCAGGAGGACTTACCTTGTACAAGCACTGCTGCTGGTAGCACTAGCATGCCCACTCGTACTTTTTATGGAAGAGGACGAGGGCAGACCAAAGGTAAACTTCCCATTGCACACACCTTTGTGCAGCCAAAGATGGAGATCTTGGACAGCATGCTGCATGAGACATGTGAGAAGGCCCAGGCTGAACAAGCTCATCATGATGATGATATCACTATCAGCACTCCAGGGAGCTTCGAGATAAGCAAGCAGGAGCCTGAGGAGACTCAGCTTACAACACATTGTAAAGATCATCAGTCTTCCCCTGGCAATGTAGAAGAAGAGAAAGAGATGGAAACAAGTTTTCACATGGAGAACTTTGATTACCAACCATCGGCATCGGCATCTACCCATGTTGGCCCCAGCGACAGCCCAGGAGAATATATCTCCCCTGACTCCCCACTACTTTTCTCCCCTTATAAGTCCCCTGCCGTTATTTCAAAGCCTCCAGCATCATCGGCCAATGCAACCACAGCAACAGCACCCAAAATACCCGTGATGTTCAGATCACAATCACATTCTCTTCTTCATCCTGCTCCTCCTGCTGAACCTCAGAAAGACAGTCCAACCACTGCAGTGGATGTGATTCCATCACCAGGCACTGCGGGCAGTGTCATTGGTGCTGGCTGCCGTTCCAGCGTTTGGCTGCATTTCACCAAAATTGGCGTTGGTCAGAAGGCCAAATGCAAGCATTGTGGCAGGGACATCAGCCGGGGCCGAGACATAGGGCATCTCAGCAACAGCGGGATGAACCAGCACATGCGTGTGCACCACCAGGCTGTGCTGTTAGGGGAGAAAATTGTGTCCCCTCCAAACACCAAAAGAGGAACCAATACCAATAGTGGCACCACCACAGCCACCACCATAAGTACCAGCACCACCACCCCACATCCAACCCATACCAGCCACCAGGCCACCCTGGAAGATTTTGGTGGCTTTCACAGTGCAAAAGGAATGTCTCAGGCACAGGTTAGGAAGATAACACGCCTGATCGGCCAGCTTATTGCAGTTGGAGGAGCACCATTCAATATGGTAGAAGGTGAGCCCTTCAGGCAGTTGATGCAGGCTGTTGCACCACAGTACCGTGTGCCATCACGAAAGACCTTTAGCCAAACTGTGGTGCCAGCCTTATACAGGTCTTGTGTTGGGGTGCTGAAGGACGAGATTAGAAAGGCAGGTGGACAGGCAGTGCACCTGACCACTGACCTGTGGAGTGCATCTAGTGCCCGACACGCCTTCCTGTCCCTGACGGCACATTGGTGGCAGGGCAAGGTGTCATCTGGATCCTCGTCATCAGCACTTGACAAAGAGGGGCACCGTTCTTTTCTCCTGCACGCTGAGGTGCTTGATGAGAAGCATACAGCGCAAAATATCCTGCAAGCCCTGCAGAAAATGTTGTTGCAGTGGTTTCAGGCAGACACTGACAGCAACAGCTACAGGATTGGCTATATTGTGACAGACGGAGGCAGCAACATGGTGAAGGCTGTAAGGGATGGCAGATTTGTGGGTGTGCGCTGCTCAGCCCACCTTCTCCACCAGGTGGTAACCGACAGCTTTCGATTGGTGGAGGCTAATTCTGGCGGCGATGGAAGGCTGTCCAAAGTGGTGGACTCTTGCCGGAAGATGGCTGGCCACTTCCATCGAAGTGTGAGGGACAGCCACCTCCTCAGGTTGGAACAGAGGAAGGCAGGCCTTCCAGAACACTGCCTAAAACAGGATGTGGGGACTAGGTGGAATTCAACCCTAGCAATGCTGGAACGCATCCTTGAGCAGCAGAAGGCTCTCCATGCCATGGCCTGCGAACATAATATTGGCATAGAGAGACCTTTAGGCAGGGAGGACTGGGCCATAATTGGGCAGATTGTGGCAGTCCTCAAACCATTCCTCTCTGTGACAGAACATCTGAGCCGCGAGGATGCCAGCATTGCTAATGTGCTGCCGCTTTTTAACCACCTTCAGAGTAAATTGGAGCGGTTCATGTCAGCTCAGGAACCTTTGCCTGGTGGTGTCCCTCAACCTGATGTGTTGGCTCTGCTCAAGACATTTCTCTTGGAATTGGGCAGGCGCACGCAGGATTTGACCGCCTCTTGCCCAGAACTGATGCTGGCTGCCATGTGTGACCCTCGTTGCAAGGGCAAAATGGCTGTGCAGTGCAGTGCTCTCACAACATGGCGGGACAGACTGATTGACAGGGTGCGTCAGAGGGAAAGGCAGCTAGTAAGGCCGCTAGAGCTGGGAGAGGAGGAAGAGGAGGAAGAAGATATTGAAAACCCCCTCTCCCATGCAACAGCATCTACTGATTCTGAAGTGAGCAGCAGAGCTCCTGCCAGCGGTCGCGGAGCATCTTCTTCCGTCTTGACTGAGGCATTTGACACCCTAATGGGAACCTCCAGCAGCATAGTGCGCCCCAAGAAACGCATTTCATCAAAGGAGGTTGTCATGACATATTTGTCATGCCCACCAGTGCACCCCACCACAGATCCTATGTCTTTTTGGCAGGAGAAGAGCGAGGAGTGGCCTGCCCTCGCAGATATTGCCAAGGAGCTACTGTCCTGCCCTCCAACAAGTGTCCAGAGTGAGCGGGTGTTTTCTGTGACGGGAAACATCCTGTCACCCCAAAGATCACAGTTGTCCCCCCAGCTAATGGAGCAGTTAGCATTTTTGAAAATAAATTTGCCAAAGCTGGGGTACCCCTCCCTTACTCTGGACATTCCTTGAACTGACTGACTGTCTGCACTCTGCAGCAGAGATGGCCTCTTGGTCTTAGACTCTTTAGTTGGACACTGTCCCTCCCCACAATCAAAGTTTCTTAAATGCCCAAAAAATATTTATACCCATTCAATTGTTGTTCAATGTGCCAAATGTAATTATACTAATCCACAAGCTGGTAAACGCTGTGGCCTGATGTTCCCCAATGTGCCCCAATAATATGCCATGTGCCCCAGTATGCCCTGATGTGCCCCAATATGCCCTGATGTGCCCCAATATGTTTGGGTGGGGGAAGGGGAGTGTTTTTGTTTTCTGCCATTGCAGAAGGGAACTAACTACTGTTAAGTTAAGTTATTAATAATTTATTGTTGGAGTTGCTTTATGCTTTAGAGAGACCTAATAAACATTTCTATGTTCAGTTGTACAGTAGTGTCTGTCACCTTATTCTGTCCTATATGTCTGCCTGGCTACCTTGGATGGGGAATGGGATGGGGTGGGGGACAGAATGTACAGCTCGCTTTGCAACACTCCTTTTGAGTTGCGGAGCAGGCGGAGGAGGGAACTTTTTATTTCTGTGTCAATGTGGCTTATCACAGTGTGTCTATGTCTAGTGTGCTGTAAACATAAACACCTCCCTCAACAAAATCAATCACTAAAGACTGCTGGTTTTATTACTTCAAAACAACTTTATTTTTACACACAAAATAAAAGTATAAAATAATATATTAGATTTGAACAGAACAAACAAACAAAATAGCTATGGTCCTGGAGCACGCAGTGGATGATGGTTTCATGATGGAGAGGCTTCTCGGCTGCTCATGGTGGTGGTAGAGCTAGTACCAGGCAATGGAGCATTGTGTCTGGAAATTGCTTCCAGCAAACATAATTTGCAATGCTCCATTGCCTGGTTCTGTTGTTGGTTGAACCGGACCCACATCCTCTCCATATCATCAGTGTGGTTTCTGATGGCACGGTGGAGGGTCCGGTTCAACCTACGATTCTCCCTCTGCATTTTTTTGTTGGCTTTGGCCAGCCTCCGCATCTCTGTCAGCAGGACAGTTGTCTGACTCGGTGTCGGTGGTGGCAACTGCGGCACTGGCTGCTCCTCTAGAGGGTGAGGCAGTGGAGGACGTACAGGGGGGGCAGCTTCCTGTGGCCCTAGAGTCTGCTTCTGGGCCAAAGGGGTCAGCTCGGTCTCATCCCGGAGCGAAATCCCGTCTGACAGGTCTTGTTGATCTGAAATAGACGAGATAGCCAATGTTGATGCTAGCATTCAAAGAAATTGATTTCTAGAGATTATAATAAAAACATATTTTATTCCTTTTTATTTTGACATTGTCCTTTAAAAAATAAATACTATTTGTGTAACATATACATATATTCCTATTACAAGGAATGTATTGTAAACATCCTTTGTAATAGAAAAAAACAATGACAGGTCCTCTTTAATGTGAAATCTGGGGTCAAAAAGACCTCAGATCTCATATTTACACAAAAATACAATAAAAAATTAATATAAAAAGAAATGTCATATTCTTCTCCCCCACCCAAAAAAAAACCCCTTTAAGATTGGAGGGCAGAAGTGGACCTGATCGTCTCCACCGCCTCTTTGGCCCCTGATAAAAGTGAACTTGCGGCAAGTCCGCCGCAGTAACCAATTTTATCTGAAAGAGGACCGCCCGCTGAAGAAGATACCGGGGTTATGGCAGCTATCTGCTGCCATAACAATGGTGGTCCTCTTCAAACAGCCGACATATAACTGCGGCGGGTGGTCCTTCCTTAAGTTTTTAAGGGAACAGGTTTCTTTTTTTTTTTAAACAAACGCTTTCAATAAAAATAGGTTTGTTTTTCTCTTTATAATATATAGCAAATAATTTATTTTCACTACTCTTTTCTAAGTTCCACCCTAGTTACTAACTTACTGTTACTGGTGGCTGTCTGATTGTAGTGGCGTTCAGATACTAAGATCAGATGCATTTCCAAATATTGTAGTAATAGAATAAACAATTATAGGTTACAATACTAACAGTAACAGTGGGGTCTATTTACTAAAGGAAAATACACTTTCCACTACAAGTGCACTTGGAAGTGCAGTCGCTGTAGATCTGAGGGGGACAGTCATGCAAGGGAAAAAAAACAGAATGTTTGTTTGTACACGATTGGAAGATAAAATCAGCAGAGCTTCCCCTCAATTCAGAGTTTCTCCTCAGATTTACAGCGACTGCACTTCTGGGGAGGACTTCCCCTCCAGCTGTTTGTAATAACAGACAAGCGGCTGCTTAGCCACATTGGTTGTTAAAAAACGGCACCGGACGGGTGATGTCTGCCGCTGCAAGCATCACCCGAGTACAACACCTTGAAGCACTATATTGGTAAGTTTGTCAACGATAATTACAAAAAAAGGGGCCACCATTAATCGGTAGACCCCTAGTTTGGGGTGTGTGCTGTGTGTATGAACTTAAAAATGGATGGTTGTAGCTTTTTTTATGTGTTTGTGAACTTAGTGTGGATGATGGTGCCTTGTGTCCTTTTTTCTTTATATTGGCAGCTTGCGTATTCTAGTACTTACGTTGAGGAGAAATGGGGCGTTGCTTCCTGGCAGAAGGAGCTGATGCTGGAGGGTCTGGGATATGGCAGCTCAGGCTTTCTGTTAAGATAGAATAAAGAGTTATGGTAACCACTTCTGGACCAAGCCTATTTATGACAGTTATTGTTTACAATTTAAAATCAAAACTTTTTTCTAGAAAATTACTGAGAACCACAAACATTATAATTATATATATATATGTGCACTGTGTGTGTATTTGCACAGCGGCCTTTCAAAAGCAATTTTAGGTGAGAAATTAACTGAATTAAAAAAAAAAAATTTACAGTAAATGTATTTAGCCCAATTTTTGGGGATATTGCGATAGTCGATGTTACTCCAAGTAAAATAGATAGATATCGAACATGTTATGGTTTAAAATTGCAAACGCTCTTGGAATCGCGATAAACTACGGTACTTAACTACTTCCCACCCGGCCACTGTACATAGACGGCCGGGTGGGAGCCGTCTACTTCTGATCTGACGTTCTGGAACGTCCTTCTGAAGTAGAGGGATCGCGCGCGTGCCAGCGCAGTGGCGCGATCCCGATGCGGCCGTGTCACCCGGACACGGCGCATCTCGGATCGGCAGGAGGGGTCGGTGATTGGCCCTCCTGATCACATGACGGCCGTGTCGAATCACAGCCGTCATGTGATGTAAACAAACAGCCGTTTGCTAGGCAATCGGCTCTCCTCTCCTCACACGGAAGTCGTTGGTGAGGAGAGGAGAGCGGATCGCTCCAGCCGGCTGGTGATCAGTGAGTATTAGCTGTTTTTACAGCTTTTTACTCACTGATCACCAGTGTAGTGTCCCCACAGTGTAAACACACATGTCCCCAAAACACACATGTCCCCTAATAAAAACACATGTCCCAAAATAATAAAAACACATGTCCCTCACATATGTCCCGGTAAAATAACATGTGTCAATGATTATCTGCACACATATGTCCGTGATCACCTGCACACAGTCATCTGTACATGATCATTTGCGTACATATGTCCGTGATCACGCGAACCAATTATTAATATACACTTAACGTAATTTTTTTGACAAAAAATATGTATAAGAATACGTATCGGCCTAAACTGAGGGAAAAAAATATTTATTTTTATATTTTTTGGGGATAATTTTTATGACAAACAAAGTAAAAAATATTGATTTTTTTTTTAAAAATTGTTGCTCTTTTTTTGTTTATAGCACAAAAAATAAAAACCGCAAAGGTGATCAAATAAATACCACCAAATACCACCCTATTTGTGTTCAAAAAAATACGCCAATTTTGTTTGGGAGCCACGTCGCACGACCGCGCAATTGTCACTTAAAGCGACGCAGTGCCGAATCGCAAAAAGTGCTCTGGTAAGGAAGGGGGGAAAATCATCGGGGGCTGAAGTGGTTAAATAGATGTTTGTTATTATGTTTGCTTTGTGTTGGTTAGGTAGGTAGTAGGTACTCACCACTGCCAGAATATTGAGGGGGGCATGAAGCAGAAGCAGCTGTTCCTGTTCCCTCCTCCATTGATGATGACATTGATCGATCTGGAAAACATGAATGTAAAGCAAAACGTAAGTCTCACATGCCGTAGTCATAAAAAATATAGTGAGCTGCAAACAACAACCATATAACTGCAATATATAATGATAGATTTTATTTTACTCACCAGCTCTCAGTCTCTGGTGCTTGGCGGCGGATCTGGCACTGGCAGTGCTCACTCCAGGGGGCGGGGCATCTTCGTGAAGTAGGAGGCCATCCTTAAGCTCTGCCTCCCACTGTCTAAATAAGACAGTCTTGCCTCCTCCAGTGGCCTGCCTCTCAATTTTTTTATGCACAGAGGCCCGACAATCATAAAATCTGCAAATGAAAATAGTATATTTAGTAAATATACACACGTTAATATTATTTTTATTTTACATGTACTTTTCTGTGTCTGTCTGTGTCAAATAAATATATTAAATATATTTGTGTTACGTTCAAATCAGTTTATTACTCAAAGCCTACTGTGTGTGTTTTTTCACAAATATGGGGTGTGTTCTAAGAGTGATATAATATTTGAATAATTATTACCTGTGCCTGACACCAGCGGTGGTCCTGCGAACCTTGGACAGGGCATTCACAGAGTCCCGGACTCGATCCCAGGCTGCTGTCTTCTGGGCAGTAGGGACGTTGAGGCTGAACAATGTGGCCTTGTCCCTCCTAACAGCAGCCACCAGAGCAGCGTTTTCCTGGGGGGTAAAGACTGGCCCCCTTGTTGATGACGTCATCGTCTTCTGCTGCTGCTTGCGTTTGGTTCGCTGGTGGTCGCCGGTGTCAGACATTTCATCTTCTGATGTGGGGGGGGGGCATACGCCTCTTTTTTTGGCCATGCTCCCGCTCCCGCTCCACTCCACTTCCATGGCCATGCTCCCTTCCACTCTTCATCTCCTCTTCACGCCTCCTCTCCCCTCCGCGCTTCCTCTCCCTGTCCCCTCCGCGCTTCCTCTCCCTGTCCCCTCCGCGCTTCCTCTCCCTGTCCCCTCTACTACGCTTCCTCTCCCTGTCCTCTCTACTACGCTTCCTCTTCTCTACTCTTCCCTCCTCTCTCCTCAACCCCCCCACTGATCCTCCTCTCACCCCCACTCCAGTCCCCTCCACTCCTGTGCTCCCCTCCACTCCTGTGCTCCCCTCCACCCCCTGACCCTCCACTCCTCTCTCCTCCACTCTTCTCCCCTCCACTCATCCGGCGCTCCCCTCCACTCATCCGATCCCCTCCACTCATCCGGCGCTCCCCTCCACTCATCCGATCCCCTCCACTCATCCGGCGCTCCCCTCCACTCATCCGATCCCCTCCACTCATCCGGCGCTCCCCTCCACTCATCCGATCCCCTCCACTCATCCGGCGCTCCCCTCCACTCATCCGATCCCCTCCACTCATCCGGCAGTCCTCTCCACTCTCACTCACAACAACAACTTTCAAACCAACACTCTCACTCACACATACATTCTCACTCCCAGACATTCTAATTCCACACAAATCACAAATTCAGTCCACACAAAAACAACAACCACAACTCCAACAATACCACTCTCTCTGCTCTCAGTCTCTGCTCTGCTCTCTGCTCTGCTCTCTCTCTCTCTGTTCCTCCCTCACTACACTACAGTCACACGGAGTCACACGGTCTCTCTAAATTACATCCAGGGGCCGGCCTCTCAAAACTACATCCAGGGGCGGAGACTATAGGCACATGTCAAAAACTAAAGTAAAGAATAAACGAGATTTCGAATAGTTACGAATAACAGCGATGTATTAGAAAAGTACGAATCCATTCGACGCATGCAGCGCCGCAGCGCCACTGTGTCAGACATGTAAATTTACGAATCAACGACCAAAAAGAAAAAAGTTACGAATGTACGAATCCATTCGAAGCGCGTTAGACAGCGCCATTGTGAGAGAGTGAGAGACACGTAAAATGACGAATCAGTAAACCAAAAAAAAAAAAAGTTACGAATCCATTCGAAGCACGTTAGACATCGCTATTGTGAGAGAGAGACGCGTAAAATGACAAATCAACAAACAAAAAAAAGTAACGAATTTGAGAATCCATTCGAAGCACGTTAGGCAGCGCCATTGTGAGAGAGTCAGAGAGACACGTAAAATGACGAATCAACAAACAAATAAAAAAAAAGTTACGAATCCATTCGAAGGACGTTAGACAGTCACAGCGCAATTGTGAGAGAGAGACATTTAAAATGACAGATCAACAAACAAAGAAAAGTAACGAATTTAAGAATCCATTCCAAGCACGTTAGGCAGCACCATTGTAAGAGACACGAAAAATGACGACTCAACAAACAAAAACAAAAAAAGTTAAGAATGTACGAATCCATTCGAGGCACGTTAGACAGGGCCATTGTGAGAGAGACACGTAAAATGACAAATCAACAAACAATATAAAGTAACGAATTTAAGAATCCATTCGAAGCACGTTAAGCATAAGCAGCGCCATTTTAAGAGACACGGAAAATTACGAATCAACAAACAAAAAAAAAAAAGTTACGAATGTACGAATACATTCGAAGCACGTTAGACAGCGCCATTGTAAGAGAAAGAGAGACATGTAAAATGACCAATCAACAAACCAAAAAAAGTAACGAATTTACGAATCCATTAGAAGCACGTTAGGCATAGGCAGAGCTATTGTCTACACAGTACACACACACAATAGACTGTTGTTATGCAACCTTAATACGTTTTCGGATATTATTCGTAGAGTGTCGCTATTCGTTAACCAAATTAACGATTCTTACGATTCGTACGAAATCCGTATTTCGTACGAATCCGAATTAAATTCCGTATACGAAACACGAATTACGAATTTTTTTGGATACGAAATAAAACGGAACGAAACGAAACGTATTTTTTTGACGGATCCCATGTCAATATAAAATTATAAAAATATAATTTCAGGACTTCTTAATAGCCCCCGAGTATCTTAAACTGTTGGATAATGATTAAAACCATATGGGTTAGACACCAACATTATTCCAAAGTAGGTGTAAGGGCTAAACACAATGCTCAGAATTGTTGAAAAAGGGTACATTTATAATGGTTGGTTTGCTTAAAGGCTCCAATCAAATTATTTGGCATTCGATTGACTGAAGATCATGTTGTTGGTATATCTTTTTCAACATACAACAGCAGTATTTAACCAATATAGATCTCTTTATAACTGAAATTAGGATAGATTTTACTAGTAAAGTGGTTGTAAACCCCTGAAATGAAAAATGAAAAGAGCATATACTTCCAAAGTGGGGTACTTGCATCAACCCAAATAACCTAGTGCGATTTCTGTCTGTTCTTTCTTCCCTCTGCTATTTGCATGAGTCATTTCTAATAATCTATGCCAACGTCATATAGAATCCTGGGTGATGGCACCGCCCCACCCAAGGTGATTGACAGCCTCAGCTGAGCATGCTTCCCTACTTCCCTATGAGACTGTGTAGAGGGGGGTGGGCCCATCCCTCCCACTCAGATCTCAGATTACACTCAGCTCCCCACTCTGTGCTGTGAAGTGTGTAATATCAGACCCCCACCCCGCCTGCTGAAGCTGAGAAATTATGTGTATGACCAGGCCCTTATTTTCTATTTAGCACTGTACTACTTTAACTGGTAATTGCACGGTTATCTGAATGAATTGTATATAATTCTTTTCACACAAATATGGCTTTCTTTTGGTGGTATGTGATCAGTGATCACCACTGTTTTTTTTTTTTGCGCTATAAACAAGAAAAATAAAAAACAATATTTTTTACTTTCTTATAGCCAGTAAAAAAAAAAAAAAAATCGAATTTCTTTATACCTTTAGGCCAAAATGTATTCTGCTACATATGTTTGGGAAAGAAAAATCCCAATAAGTGTATATTAATTGTTTTATGTGAAAGTTATAGCATTCATTTTGTACTAGTAATGGTGGTGATCAGCGACTTGTGGTGGGACTGTGATAGTGACGCTGGGGGGGGGGGGGGGGGGGGAACTGACAAACTGCCAATGACATCACCAGTTACACTGATACAGTGATCAGTGCTAATAATATACACTGTCACTGTACTAATGACACTGGTTGGGAAGGGGTTAACATTTTAGGGGCAATCAAGGGGTTAACTGTGTGCTTAACAATGTTTACTGTGTATATTGTGTGCTGTTTTTGCTAAGCAATGCGCTGGTTTTTACTCTCTGCTTTGCAGGCAGAAAAAAAAAGGCACATCACTGCTGACTGTAGAGAGCCCTGTGTTGTTTATCATACCAGAAATCACATACCTTAAAATATAGACATTTTAGTTTTAAAGGGTAATTTACTAAAGCAGGGATATGCAATTAGAGGACCTCCAGCTGTTGCAAAACTAAAAATCCCATCATGCCTCTGCCTCTGGGTGTCATGCTTGTGGCTGTCAGAGTCCTGCTATGCCTCATGGGACTTGTAGTTCTGCAACAGCTGGAGGTCCGCTAATTGCATATCCCTGTACTAAAGGCAATTAGGCTGTTTGTTTTGCAAGCAAAGTTGCAGTTTGCAAGGGAATTCTCCCAAGAGTTTAGTGAATGATTTCAGGCTCTGCTGACTTCCATCATCCATTCATGTGTAAGCAAAAATGCTGTTTTTTTTTTATTTTGCTTGCACGTGCTTGGGTCTTCTTTGCAAATTGAAATTGAAGTTGTTCTATGGAAAAAAAACTCTTGCAAAGTGCAATTTCTCTTGCAAAGTAAACAGTCTATTTGCCTTTAGTAAAACAACTCCTAAACATTAAAAACTAAGCGACGAAAAGGCAAAAAAAGTATTGATTCTGCAAAATCTATACACACATATCCTATTGTTGCTAACATTTTTCTTACATATTGGAGTTTATTCAGTAGGAAAATGCACCGAGCAATGGCAATGCACAAAGTTCTGTAGCCCATCCAAGCCAACTGTTGGTTGAAATTTTTAAAAAAAGTTGCTTATTATTGCTCA
>CM053026.1:291265465-291384438 GCA_028564925.1 Lithobates sylvaticus
TCCGTTCCATTGCTGTACACAACGAAAATCAGACAGTGGGGGTTATTTACTAAAGGAAAATCCACTTTGCACTGCAAGTACACTTGGAAGTGTAGTCGCTGTAGATCCGAGGGGGACATGCAAGGAAAATAAAAAACAGCATTTTAGCTTGCACATGATTGGATGATAAAATCAGCAGAGCTTCCCCTCATTTCAGAGCTACCCCTCAGATCTACAGTGACTGAACTTTCAAGTGCACTTGCAGTGCAAAGTGGATTTGCCTTTCGTAAATAACCCCCATTGTGTTCACTCACGATCATTTTTTTTTTAGCTTGTACCTTTGTTTTTGTTTTTTTCTGGAAATTCAGGAAATTTCTGTCTGAGTTTATTATCATGTGTACTGGCCTTTAGATGTGGTGGCTGTATTCGTTTTCTTTCTTCTATTTTATCTAGTGATCTGGCCAGCAAGTCTGCTGTTTTTCAAAAGAACAAGCTCTCTTGCAAAATGTATTAGTTACAGAGATGAGACAAACCATTACTACTACTACTAGGGCAGGGACTGGAAGAGGGGGGGGGGGGGGGGGGGGGGGGGGCGGGTAGGGGAGAAAATGGTAAATGTATTTGCTTTGTTAAGTTACACGATGTAAGGTTTATGTATGCATTTGAAAAATTTATAAATAAAGATTTAAAAAAAAAAAAACATTACTACTGACAGGGATGCTTATAATTATCAGCTTTTATTTATTCACGTAAAACCTTTATCCCTAGAAAGAAAAAAATGTTTGCTGTATTATAAATGTATATATAATGTGAGCTGGAGTTTGAATTCAATTTGTTAGTGTATCTAAATCTGCTAATATATTTGACACTCCCCTCCCCCCCAGAATGATAATGCTGCTGTCTGCTGTGCCCCTGTGCTCCTTCATCCAGAGTGTGGGCACTCTAATACAGGAGGTGCATTGCTGGCCAGATCACCAGGTGAAAACAAAAAGAAGCCCAAAGAAAGAAAACGTATGCAGCCATTATATCTAATGATTGTTAAGCTGCAATATATTACATTTTGGGTTTAATAACATATTAACTACTTGATCGCCATAGGGTTTTACCCCCTTCGTGACCAGGGAATTTTTTGGTATTCAGCACTGTGCTATTTTAAATGGCAATTGCTCGGCCATGCAACACTGTACGTACACAAATTCAATTTATATCATTTTTTTTTTCGCACAAATTTCTTTTGGTGGTATTTGATCACACTGCGTTTTTTTATTTTATTGTTTGCTATATATATATGGGGAAAAAAAAACATTTCCTTCATTTCTGTTAGAAAATGTTGCCAACAAATAATTTTTTTTTTTTCATAAAGTTAGGCCAAGTGTATTCTGCTACATTTCTTTGGTAAAAATAATCCAAATCAGTGTATATTATTTAGTCTGTTTGAAAGTTATAGACTACAAACTATGTATATGGAATTATGAATATACACCTGCTGTGGGATATACCACACAAATAAAAGCAGCTGTATCCCAATACTTTATGAGTATTTAGTATCCAACCTGCAGCCCCAGAGAGTTTGGCATGTGGCCCGGGAACATCTGTAGGGACTGCCACAGACAAGCCCAACAAATTCATGTCCGTAGGGAAGCCGGGGTTGCCATGAAAGCAGGGCAGTTTGCATTGACAAGCCAGGCAAATGCACATCTGGAGGGACGCTGGGGCTGCCATGTTTGCAATAGGGGGCGCCAGGTGATTAAATGCTGCATTGCTGGATCTAGGGGGTTGCTGGGGTGGTCTTTGCCCCTCAGATTTCATTTGCACCCCCCCCCCCCAAGCCCCCCTACCTCTACACACAGCACATACATAGACTACGTTCACACCGATGATGAGTAGGTGTGGCCACTGGCCCTGGTCACTATAATGACATGTCGCAGGTGGCCGCACTTATTTGCTGCTCTCTGCACTGCCAAGGATTACCTATAGTGGTCACTGCTGGATGCACATTGTCTGCATGCAGCTGCGATCACTGCAGGAAATTACTGGCTGTGCAGAGAGCCATGAATAGGTGTGGCCGCCGGTGACCTGTTATTATAGTGAGCATGGCGGGTGACTGCACCTAGTCGCTGAGAGCCGCAGGAGCAACTGCTCATCAGCTATCGCTATAGTTGTTTCTCAAAAATAGTGTCAAAGATCGCACTCATTTTATGTTGCCCTCTTTTACTTACATAATAAAAAATATTACAAAACAAATGAAGTTTTATTACTCAGATAGGTACATTATCTACAGTATATCTGGGATCTCCAAACTTTCTAAAGAAAGGGCCAGTTTACTTCAGACTTTAGTGGGGCCAGACTGTGCCCAGTGGGAGTAAACAATGCCTGATATTTGTATTAAGGGGATAAATAGTTGGTGTCAGTGGGAGGAATAGTGCCCCATTTTTGTTGTCAGCGGATAGAATTATGCCCAATCGTTGGTGTCAGTGGAAGGACTAGTGCCCCCTGTTGTTGGTGTCCATGGCAGGAATTATGCCCCATTGTTGGTGTCCGTGGCAGGAATTATGCCCCATTGTTGATGTCAGTGGCAGGAATTATACCCCGTTGGTGTCAGTGGCAGGAATTATACCCCGTTGGTGCCAGTGGCAGGAACTATGCCCCATTGTTGGTGTCAGTGGCAGGAACTATGCCCCATTGTTGGTGTCAGTGGCAGGAACTATGCCCCATTGTTGGTGTTGGTGGCATGAACTATGCCCCATTGTTGGTGTTAGTGGCAGGAACTATGCCCCATTGTTGGTGTCAGTGGCAGGAATAATACCTCAAGGGCCAGATAAAGGCAAGGAAAGGGCCGCAGTTTGAGACCACTAATCTATATCAATGATCATTAACTTGTGATCTGCCTGAGTTTTTCTGCTCATTAGCTATCCTTATTGTTAGTGTATTTTATGTAATTTTAACAATTCTTGTGTTGGGCCCGATGATCGGTAGGGGGGGGGGTTCAGTGTTGGGCCAGATGAGAAGGGGGTTCAGTGGTGGGACAGAAAAGCAGGGGAGTAGAACAGTGGGGCAGATGTGAAAGGAGGTGTATTGGTGGGACAGATGAGCATGGGGTTACAGTGGTGGGGCAGAAGAGCAGGGGGTACAGAGGTGAGACAGATGTGCAGTAGGTACATTAGTGGGGCAGATGAGAAAGCGGGTTTCAGTGGTGGGGCAGATGAGCAGATGGGTTCAGTGTTAGGACAGATGAGAAGGTGATACAGTAGTGAGACAGAAGAGCATGGGGATACAGCGGTGGAGCAGATGTGCTGGGAGGTACAGTGGTGGGGCAGATGAGCAGGGGGGTACAGTGGAGGGGCAGATGAGAAAGGGGGTACATTGGTGGGGCAGATGAGAAAGGGGGTACATTGGTGGGGCAGATGAGCAGGGGGGGTACAGCGGTGGGACAGATGAGCCGGGGGGTACATTGGTGGGGCAGATGAGCAGGGGGGGTACAGCGGTGGGACAGATGAGCCGGGGGGTACATTGGTGGGGCAGATGAGCAGGGGGGGTACAGCGGTGGGACAGATGAGCCGGAGGGTACAGTGGTGGGACAGATGAGCAGTGGTGGGTACAGTGATCTGAGTTGTGAAGTTGCAGGAATTGGGGTTGATCTGAGGGTTGAGAGTGCAGGATGTTAATTTCTCACTACTAAAGTAGTTTACAGCATTTACTTTATAAAAAATCCGTTGCCGTGCTTGAGAGTGTGAAGTTGACATTTTTTTGTTATATTTCTTTGAAAACATTTTTCGGCACACTATACTCAAAAGGTTGCCTACCCCTGATTTAGAGCATATGTAAACATCAATTATACAGAGTTGTGTCTCCTCATTCAGTGCAATAAACCAATAAAAACATTATAAAACTTATAAAGTCCAATATATGGAAAAAAGTGTCAGTTCCCAATAATTATAAAGTGTCCGTGCATCAAAAATATTTTCCACTTCCCCACAAAGTGCAATGTGCTGTGCAATCCTTTCATAATCTATTCGCACTCCAGTGAGCTTCCACCGTCACAGAGAACTCACCGACTTTACAGGTAAGTCACTTGTTCAATAGGGGTCTCCACCATCCACATCCAATCAAGGACAGCAACCTTTCCTCTCATTGGTATTTAAAATACATTAGCAGACGTACTGGTGCTAAAAGTGTATGTATTAGTCAAATCCATTTTACAGTTTTGGATGAAATGGGGGAGGGGGGATTAGAACACTGTCCCTTCATATACCATCTGTGCTCCTTTGGGGATTTTTACCTTCATCTCCTGTACTGGAGACACAAGAATTGAAAATCAATGGAAAGCACTAGGGGAAAGGACTTATTCCTACAAGCTAAAAAAATAAAAAAAAAGTGTGAAAATGCTTCATTTGCATGTTTTGAAAGATTCTTTTTCAAGTCTATAGGGTTCAAAACACCCAAATCCACCTCAAAAGTAGCTCATTAGCTTTTGAAGCATCATGTGTTGGGCTACAGTCGCCTGAACACTAAAATACATGGGATTTTTGATTTTGAGCATTTTGGAGCCTCAAGCTCCAAAACTCTCACGTGTGCATGGGAGCCTTGGCTCCCCTGGAATTCTCTCTCCTCATTGGGTGAGACAGCAGTGGGAACCATTGGCTCCCGCTACTGTCAATCACATCCAAGAGGTGTGTATACCACTCCGGTGAGCTCTTAAAGCGGTAGTAAAGTCTGCTTTGTGATTTGTAGGTAAAATGAATATCTCCTAAACGGTGCACGTTTAGGAGATTTTCACCCTGGATGCAGCTGGCAACATCACCGGCGCATTCGCTCTGAAGGTTGGGCATACCGTGCCGGACCTTCAGAGTTTCATGGCGTAGCGACGTCATCGGGGCTCTGGCCACTCATACAGCCGGAGGCATCGAACCTGGAGCAAAGACTGGGGGAAGGCCCTTTTAGCAGTGACTGCGCACCTCTGGAGGGCTTCATTCTAAGGTAAGTATTTGATAATGTGCTAGTATGTAATGTTTACTAGCACATTATATATTTGCCTTACAGGTGTTTTTTTTTTTTTTATTGCCACGGTTTACTACCCCTTTAATGACAGTTCTGTGTGGGTGCCCACCATGGCTCGCCACACAGATATCCAGGATAAAGAGAAAACTGGCTTCACAGGACTGATGCAAAATACTTCCTTTATTGTCTTCACAGTCAGAAAAGCAAGACAGGACAACTGTTGATGCGTTTTTACACTCAAATCACATGCTTAATCATGAATAAGCATGTGATTTGAGTGTGAAACGCATCAACAGTTGTCCTGTCTTGCTTTTCTGACTGTGAAGACAATAAAGGAAGTATTTTGCATTAGTCCTGACTCCTGTGGTGGTGTGCAGCCAGGTTTCTCTTTATACTATCAATCACAGCCAGTGAGCCAATGAGGAGAGAGTGGGGGCGAGGCTGAATTGCGCTCCTTCTTGCTATGGGGGGTACTCAGCAGAAGATTCAGGCCCTGCAGCGTCGGTGGGGGACCCGAGGAGAGGGGGATCCGGGCTGCTCTGTTGCAAAACCACTGCACAAAGCAGGTAAGTATAACATGTTTGTTATTTTAAAAAGAAAAAAAAATCCTTTAAGGTCACTTTAATGTGTACTGTTTTCGAACGAGAAAAATTGGATAGGAAAGCGCATGATCAGAAACAATAAACAACAATAGTAAAAAAAAAAAAGTCTTTGTGGTTGGAGAATTTTTGTACAATTAGTACCATCCTCGCTTTCAACCTGCTGAGAAACATCAAGGAAGACCAGACAATTCGTCTGATTGTCTTATAGTGTGTACTGGGCTTTAGGCTGCTTTCACACTGATCAGTTTTTGATCAGTTTTTTTTCAGTTAAAAAAAGTGGAAAAAATATGCATGAAAAATACATCCCTTTAAATCCTATGGAACTCTTCACACTGGTCCGTTATGTTTCAGTTGCGTTTTTAAAATTCCTGCTTGCTGCATTTTTGGTTTGGTAAAAAAACTGCATGAAAAACGCACCTCTCTATTGAAATGGATAGAACCCATGGCAAAAACGCATCAAAAACACAACTTACCTGTGGGAAGTACTTTTTCCAGTCACGTCCAGGGAAAAATTAAACACAAATGCATAGAAAACTTATTGCAGCAAAAAGCATGTGCGTTTTTGCACACTGATCAGTGTGAAAGCAGACTTAAACTTTAATTAAGCCCTGGTTCACACTGAAGCACTTTGACATGTTAAATCGCATGTCAAATTGGCGGCAATTGCCGTCAATGGCACCTTTCTAATCAGTGCGACGCTGCATCTGCGGTGCTGTACCGATTTCAAAGAGTAGTTTCTGTACAACTTTTTGTGATTTCGGGCTGCGATTTACATTGACATCTGCACAGATGTCTCTAAAATCGCGGTCGAAATCGGGACTGACATGTGGGAGTGAAATCGAGTTCAGCTGAAGCTCAGCGTGAACCTGGGCGAAGGGTCACAAAATGACTTGACTCCATGTAGTGCAGAACGTTGCGATTATATGTAATCCAGTGAGTTCCACTGTGTAAAAATGCTGCGCTGATTACCACACGTCTGGTGTGAACAGGACACATGAAAAAAAAAAAATGTTTCCTGTGTAACTTTGCACAGAGCCTGTGTTAATGCATAGCTCCCAACTATCCCTGATTTGGAGGGACTGTCCCTGATTTGGAGCAATGTCCCTCTGTCCCTCATTCCTCCTCATTTGTCCCGCATTTTGATCTGATCTCTATATTGTATATAAAATGCACTTTTTATCTATCAAAAGTGTTTCGCAGCGCTAAACCTTTCATCTGATTTCTAAATTGCTGCATTTGTAAATTCCAAAAGTCAATGTAAAGGAATAGTAGTGGTAAAAAAAGCATTTGTGCGTTTAACAAATCTTGTTTTTTTTGTACAATTCTCCTTTAAGGGGGCGTGGCATGGGGTGTGTCCTATGCCTGCATACTTTTGCTGATAGATGTCCCTCATTCCCATTTCAAAAAGTTGGGAGGTATGTTAATGCATGGGCTAGCATTAAGGAGTCATTAAACGTACAAAATACAAACACCAAGTAATTCTTTGTAACCATACTTTATTGTTGGAATTTTTTTCTGGCCCTGGTGTTGGTCAAGAGGTAACCTTAAACTTAAATCATAATTTAGCCACCTCGGCTATAAACAAAATTAAATTATTGTTCTAGTTCACAGTGTCCATCCAGACGAAGCTGGACGACTAATCCCCCACTAACCAACACCATGACTTGCAAAAGAATATTTTTAGAGAAGAAAAGAAAAAAAAAGGGGAAGGGTGGGCGGGGGTCCCGGTCTTGCTTCAGAGAGACAGGTAAGGCCGGACGATCCGCTCTTAAAGGGCCCCGTTTCGCGGGCTTTAGCGCTCCCGCCGCCATCCACCAATCAGGCGCTGTTGCTAGCCTGCTGCACTCACCAATAGCAACCTGCAGATGAGAAATCATTCCCCTCATACTCCCCCATGTTCGCCCTGCATATTGCAGGGCTTGCCATGGGCTAGCATTAAGGAGTCATTAAACGTACAAAATACAAACACCAAGTAATTCTTTGTAACCATACTTTATTGTTGGAATTTTTTTCTGGCCCTGGTGTTGGTCAAGAGGTAACCTTAAACTTAAATCATAATTTAGCCACCTCGGCTATAAACAAAATTAAATTATTGTTCTAGTTCACAGTGTCCATCCAGACGAAGCTGGACGACTAATCCCCCACCAACCTAAGCCAGGAGTGACGCTCCTGGCTGAGGTCCCCCCAACACCAAGGCACTCTCAATCAAGGCCTGCAGGCCCATGTTAAAAATATCCAGGCCAATTGCAGACAAATGGACCTGGTCCTGCCTGAACAGACCTAAGAAAAAACCTTCCAGCTCAAAATGGCGGAATGATACACCACCCAGTGAAACTAACATATTGTGTATGGTTCTATTCAGCCGCCTCCTGATCCTATCCATGTAGCTTAAGTCACCGCCCGGGGCCCACAGGAGCCGTGGGATCATTTCTGAAAAGGCCAGGGTAGTACTTGGGAACAGTAGCCTAAAGTCGCACAGATCCTTCTTGATCTCGCACAGAAGATCCCAAGTCCTAACCTTGCCAATATCGTTTGCCCCTAAATGAATAACCAGGATACTCGGAGGCGGCCAAATAGATGCTAAGTAAAGTAAATGGCATCTAAGATTACGCCATCTCAGACCCCTAATGCCTGACCAAAAAACTGTGTATAAAGAATCGTCCAGACCCAAATTACTTGAGTAGATCCTAGAAGAAGCTTGCTTACCAGCCCAGAAAATGTAGGAGTGGCCTACGATCCAAATTGCCTCAGTAGCTGGATCTGAAACAAAATCATAGCGTTAATAGATCTGGGCGAACATAAATTTTGTACCTATCACTAGCCCACCTACCGACCCTCTTTTGACTCTCTATAGGGAAACCCAATAGATTGGCCGCTGTGGCGGCCCAACCCTAAATGAATGAGATGAAAATTTAAAACCTGAAAGATTGAGCCGTCTAAGGCAAGAAGCAAGAACAGCTGAAAACTGAAATCTGGTAAGCGGGGAACTGTTCTGGTGGATAAAAAAGGAACCCTCGCATGAGGGGCGCACAGCCAAAAAATTTGATACCAACACTACTGGGCATACTCTCGGATCCGGGGAACTAGCCAGAGGCACCCATTGACCTTTACCCAATCCAAAAGTTTTTGACCTGCAAATAAAGACACGAAGATTATCCGGCCCCAAGACTACATGCCTGAACAAAAGAAAAGAAGAGGAAGACCTATTCCTAGCCGTAAATTCACCGATCCTTAAAGCACCGAAGAAAGTGACCGAGAATGCTGCCCTGAAAAGAAAAACTTCAAACATAGATGTACAAACAACCTCCAGGACCGATACAGGTTGATTAATAACTCCACAGAAATAGGCCGACGGCCATCCTTAGAAGGAGCCGATTTCCGAAAGCCCTTCAAAATTTGCCTGACTTGAAAAAATGAAGTAAGCGCTTGGTGGTCGGAAAATTTGAGAAAAAAGGAAACACCAGCCACAATCTTGTTAACTGAACCCGGACTCATACCTGCATTTATTAACGAAGATATGAAAGCCAGAGCGACATAACCATTCACCTCCAGAACCCCTGTACCGTGCTGAGAGCAGAAAGAACACCATCTGGACCATGCCAAACCATATTCCTGCCATGTCTTCGGCCCAGTGAGCCCCGGAGGTGAGTAGCCATCAGTCCCAAATCAAGCCCCAGAGGAAATCTGGGCAGGGGGTGCCCGTTTGGTCCGCCGCAGGCGCCAAATCCCGAAAACGTTGGAACTGTGAACGAGATAAAGCGTCAGCTATATCATTCTGTAAACCAGGTAAGTACTGAGCCTTCAACCAAATGTTACAACGAAAACAATGTAATACTACAAAACGCAGTAGCTTAATCACCATTTCAGATTTTGATGACAGCGTGTTTATGGCAAATAGAACGCCTTTGTTATCTGTATGTACTAGCACCCTCCGATTCTTAAAGAACTCCTTCCATATTATTAATGAAACTACGACAGGAAAAAGTTCCAACAGGACTATATTCCGTATAACTTCCCCCTGTAGCCAGCTGGGGTGCCATTCAGAAGCACACCAACTGCCGTTCAGAAAAGCCCCAAAACCTGATGAACCAGCTGCGTCGGTGAAGAAATTTAATTGAAAATCATCCATAATAGATTGTTGCCATACTGTTGAGCCATTAAAATTAGAAAGGAAAGCATCCCACACCTTCAAGTCCTCTTTCACATTTGCTGACAGGTGAATATGTGAATATGGGGACAGCAAACCACTTGTGGCCAAGGCGAAACGCCTTGAAAAAATCCTGGCCATCGGGATCACCCTGGCTGCGAATGCAAAAAGCCCCAATAGGGATTGCGCCTCTTTCAACAATACTTTCCTTTTGGACAAAAACAATGAAATTTATAATCTCAACCGGCACAGCTTTTCTTCCGGTAGCCGAAACTCCATTCGCATTGAGTCGATTGTGATGCCCAAAAATTCAATCGTCGTGGCCGGGAGGACCGTTTTCTCATGGGCGATAGGAATCCCAAAAAGGGTACACGTCCTCAAAAAAGTGTCCAGCGATTTAGAACACAATTGTGAGTCCACTGGACCAATGAACAAAAAATCATCTAGGTAGTGTAACAGGCCCCCCTCCGGGAGGCACTGTGCTACAACCCAGTGCAAGAAGGTAGAAAAGGCTTCAAAATAAAAACATGACAAGGCAAAACCCATTGGTAGACATTTGTCAAAATAGAATTGATCCTTAAAATTAAACCCCAGGGAATTAAATCCCTGCGGATGCACGGGCAGCAGCCGGAAGGCAGACTTGATATCTGCCTTAGCCAACAAAGCCCCCTGCCCAAATTGACGTAACAGCATCAGTGCTTCATCAAATGATGCATAGGACACCGGGGCCAGGACCCCAGAGACCTCATCATTTAGTGAACAACCTGCTGGATAAGACAAGTGGTGTATGAGTCGAAAACTCCCCTTCTCCTTCTTGGGAACAATTCCCAAGGGGGAGAGGCGGAAATTCTCAAAAGGTGGAAGCTTAAAAGGCCCCGCTACTCTACCCTCAGTGATCTCTTTATTGATTTTTTCCTGTACAATGTCAGGGTGCATCCTGACTGAGCGTAGATTCTCAACCCGGACGCACCCAGAACCTGAATATGAAGGGACCAAAAAACCATTAGCAAAACCCTCAAACAGCAGCCGAGCCATCGTGCGGTCTGGGTATTGTTCTAGCCAAGGCTGCATGTTTGATAATTTCACTGGCGTCCTGGCCCTTCCCTCCTGTCTCCCTGGGTACTGCTGTAGAGGAGGATGCGGCCGATTTACGAAAACACCTGTTTGCAGGATGGGCACCACTGCAGAAAGAGCATTCATGCCTATATCTGCAATTAGCCAAGAATTTACAATGCCCTTCGTTGAAGGCGAAACAGCATCCCTTGCGAAAACTATTCTGTGGGGGCACTACCCGGGGAGCAAACTGCGGCTTCCGTGGCAGCATGAGGTTTAGCCATAGACCCACATCCTTGCAACCCCATTGCAACATTGGGTGAACAGCCAGTTTTTGCCTAAAGTTCTCATCATAAGTGAACCATGCTATACCCCCAAAATGGCGAAAAGCCTCCGCTATTATATCCACATGCTGAAAAAGCCCTGAACATTTCCCAGGAAAACGCTCCCCTAGCACGGCCGCATAAATGCAAAAGGCCTGCAACCAATTCTGAAAAGTTTTTGGTATGGACTTCTTACGATCCTCCTCTGCTCTGTCATCAGAGCGTTTATCAACTCTAGCCATAAATTCTTTGGAAGCTGGCAATAAAGACATTAGATCAATAAATTCACCTTTCCAAATTTTATCCTTTACAGTATCTGTTAAGTGAAAACCCAGCGGGGAAATGTCGCATGGCATAGGCAGCCTAAATGATGACTCAGCTGCCCGTGGAGAAGTGGCTGCTTGATTTATGCGCCTGCCTGTCTGCGGCAGCACCCCACCTGCTGATAACTCAGAAGCATCTGCGTGCACACCTGATAAACTGCGCCATACTGGGCTTACTACATCCACCCGCACGCCATCATTAGGCTGCTGTATAGCACCACTAAAGTGTGCCCCTCCAAAAACCGTGTCATTCCTATTATCCTGAAAAGCACCATGATACTGTGCGCCATTAGTTTCTTTAATACCACCATAAGCAGAGTTCTGCAAACATGCACCAGACCGCTGTGCCCCTTTAACGTCATTTTTAGTGATAGAAAAAGCACCAAACTTTTGTGCACCTGTATCATTAACCACACCAGCACCATCTGTGTGTAACCCATGAAAATTATATAAATCCTCCTCAAACTTTTTTACCTCAGTACCACCTGTGTGTACCCCTTTAAGATCATTTACAAGGCTAGATAAGGAAGTCATTAACAAACACATGTCATTAACAGGGATGTTGTAACATGTCTCACCACTGGGCGAACTCCCCTCCTTTAGGCTGGAAGCTGCTGGCTGACTGGATTCTTTCTCAGTAGAGGCAGCGTCCTTGAGAGGCATGCTGCTGGCTCTCCCCTTCTTCCGCGGGACAGGAGAAGCAGAGGACTTTGCTTTCTTCTTCCTCCTTGCTGGCTGTAGGCGCGGACTGCGCATGCTGGCTGTAGGCTCCACCATCTTTTCCCCAGTGACATCCTCGGCCATGCTGAGGGGCGGACCATGCGGAGCCATGTTGGGGCTGTCCTCCAGGCATCTCTGTAGCCACTCCTCTCCTCCAGCTCCCTCCGCCTTCTCTATTAGGCGGCGCAGCAGCGCCTCGCGGTCTCTGGAAGCCTCCATCTTCTTCTGTCAGCTCTGCAGGGGTAGGGGGTCCCGGTCTTGCTTCAGAGAGACAGGTAAGGCCGGACGATCCGCTCTTAAAGGGCCCCGTTTCGCGGGCTTTAGCGCTCCCGCCGCCATCCACCAATCAGGCGCTGTTGCTAGCCTGCTGCACTCACCAATAGCAACCTGCAGATGAGAAATCATTCCCCTCATACTCCCCCATGTTCGCCCTGCATATTGCAGGGCTTGCCATTAGGTCACTTCTGACGTAGTATTCTGTCTGTCGATCTGTATCTCTCCTGATCATTTTCATATCCCCTGCTACCTGTGCATTGCTATTATCTGTATCTCTGTCATTCCCTCAACTGTGAATTGTCTCAACAACCCATGAAGGTATTTGAAGATAAATAAAGTACATTAAATACTCCTGACCTCATATCTCTGTATGCTGTGCTGTCTTTACAATACTGCTAATTGCCCCACTTTGTGTACTGTACATAACAAATTTCTGACTGCACCACTCTGCGTGCTCTACTACAGTTACATACTAACTGTTGCACTCTGTATGCATAGCTCCCAAATGTCCCTGATTTCGAGGGACTATCCTGTCCCTGATATGGAGCAATGTCCCTCTGTACCTCTTTCCTCCTCATGTGTCCTTCATTTTGGTCTGATCTATATAGTTGTATATAAAATGCACTTTTTATCTTTCAAAAAGTGTTTCCCAGTGCTAAACCTTTCATCCAAATTCTAAATTTCTGCATTTGTAAATTTTAAAAGTCAATATAAAGGAATAGTAGTGGTATAAACAAGCCCTTGTGGATTTATTTAACCTTTTTTTTGGTTAATTCTCCTTTAAGGAGGTGTGGCAGGGGGCGTGTCCTATGCCTACATATGTTTGCTAGTAGGTGTCCCTCATTCCCATCTCAAAAAGTTGTGAGGTATGTGTATTCTGTACTGCGATTACATACTGCTAATTGCTCCACTCTGTATGCTGTACTGCAGTTACATACTGCTGATTGTTCCACTCTGCATGCTGTATTGTTCTTCACACACTCCGGATGGCCCAGCGTTGACTCTTCTGCTGAGTGCTGGTACTCTGATTCCAGTGTCCAGTTACTTGGCTACTCAGTTGAACAGAGTGATCTGCTGCCTGACAATATCAGAAAAGTGAGGCAGCGACATGGGATGCAAAGCATAGTGTGTGAGTAAGTAATCCACTAAACACCTATGTCCCCGCACTAACACTTATGTCCTGCTCAGGGGCGCACTGACCATTCGGCCACTCGGCACTTCCAGAGGGCCCCGGGCCACTAGGGGGCCCCATCAGGGTTGCCAGCCTCAGTAAAACCAGGGACAGTATGTAAAAATCTGTGTTTTTTTTACATCTGTTTCTGAAATATCCCTTACCGACATCCTTTTGGTCTAAAAATCCAGAGATTATAGCTGCCCCACCTCTCCAGTACCTTCTCAGCCAATAGAAACATGTCTGTGTATACTGTGTGTACATGTCTGTGTATACTGTGTGTACATGTATGTGTATACTGTGTGATTGTATACTGTGTGTGTGTATATTGTGTGGCCCCATAATCTCTGATTGTCTGGGGGCCCCATAATCTCCTATTGCCCGGGGGCCCCATGAGTTGTCAGTCCGCCCCTGGTCCTGCTACTACCAACCCCAATGTCCCGCCTTTCATCACCAAACACTTTTGCTTCCCTTTTCCCCACACTGAGCACCACTTTGAGCACTTACACTGAGCACCTCTGCGCCCACCTACCACTGATGCCGGGAAGATATTTTTCTTTCCTCTGATGACCAAAGCCCGGCAGGTTTTTCCTGCTTGTGAACACTGACGCTTCCATTGACCACCACGTTGAACGTTTAATTTCCACTGATAACCATTGTCAGGCATTTTTTTTTCCTCTGTTGGTCACTGACATCAGATATTTACCTTGGTCATACTTTGGCCATTTTTTTTCCGCCCACTGAACATCACCACCAGGCACTTTTTACTACAACTAACCCACAAAGCCAGACACTTTTCCTCCCACTGACGAAAGACACCACACATTTTTTTCCTGCAAATGATCACTGACACTGGGTACCTTTCCTCCAACTGACCACAGACGCTGGGCAATCTTTCTTCTCACTGACCATGCCAGACATTTTTTGACTCCCACTGACCACCAACACTGGGCATTTATTCATCCCACTGACCACAAATGTTGAACGCTTTTTTCTGTCCATTGACTGCAGATCCTGGACATTTGTTCTTCCTGTTGACCATAATATAAGGGGCACTGTGACCTGACTTTGGTCAAGTGTACCCAATAGACAGCGATCAGTGCTATATCATGTATAACACAATGGGGTTTATTTACTAAAGCTGGAGCGTGCAAAATCAGGCTCACTTCTGCATAGAAACCAATCAGCTTCTAACCTTAGCCTGTTCAATTGAGCTTTGGCACTAAAACCTGGAAGCTGATTGGTTACGTGGTTTATGTAGAAGTGAGCTTAATTTTGCACTCTCCGGCTTTATTAAATAAACCCCAATGCATAGCGTGCAGCAGTCAGCATTATGGAGGAGATTTACTAAAACTGGTGCACTTAGAATCTTGTGAAGCTGTGCATTATAACCAATCAACTCACAGTCATCTCACTGACAGCGGTTGCCGATTAGCACTATATAATGAACAACGCGATAGGTTTTATTTACTAAAGCTGGAGAGTGCAAAATCAGGCTCACTTCTGCATAGAAACCAATGCTTCTAACTTCAACTTGTTCAATTAAGCTTTAACCGCTTAAGGACCGCCTCACGACGATATACGTCGGCAGAATGGCACGGCTGGGCACAACCACGTACCTGTACGTGGCCCTTTAAGAGCCCAGCCGTGGGTCGCACCGCCGGCGGCGCACTCGCGACCCGGTCCTGAGCTCCGTGACTGCGGCCGGGGGACCAGTGGACCCGATCGCTGCTAGTGTCCCGCGATTGGGTCACAGAGCTGAAGAACGGGGAGAGGTCTGTGTAAACAAACCTCTCCCTGTGCTTCCTAGCACGACTGACACTGATCAGCTGTTCCCTGTCATCGGGAAAGTTGATCAGTGACGTCAGACGCAAAGCCACGCCCACCTACAGTAAAAAAAAAAAAACACACACACACACTAAACCCCTCCCTGCCCCCTAGTGGTTAACTCCTTCACTGCCAGTGTCATTTACACAGGATTCAGTGCATTTAAAAAGCACTGATTGCTGTATAAATGACAATGGTCCCTAAAATGTGTCAAAAATGTCCGATGTGTCCGCCATAATGTCGCAGTCACAATAAAAATCGCTGATCGCCGCCATTACTAGTAAAAAAAAAGTATAATAAAAATGCTATAAATCTATCCCCAATTTTGTAAACGCTATAACTTTTGCGCAAACCAATCAATACCAAAAATATGTAGAAGAATACGTATCGGCCTAAACTGAGGAAAAAAAAAAAATTTTTTTATATATTTTTGGGGGATATTTATTATAGCAAAAAGTAAAAAATATTGATTTTTTTTCAAAATTGGCGCTGTTTTTTGTTTATAGCGCAAAAAATAAAAAACACAGGGGCGATCAAATACCACCAAAAGAAAGCTCTATTTGTGGGAAAAAAAGGATGCCAATTTTGTTTGGGAGCCACGTCGCACGACCGCGCAATTGTCAGTTAAAGCAACGCAGTGCCGAATCGCAAAAAGGAGCCTGGTCCTTTGGCTGCAAATTGGTCCGGGGCTTAAGTGGTTAAGGCTAAGTTCACAGTAGTGCGAATTGGATGTGGCTTTCCCTGCATCCAATTCGCATGGCGGGATCTCCTGAGCGGCTGCAGAGCGAATTGCACAGAGGTGCACCTGTGCGTCTTTGGCTCCATTTCAGGTCAGAATTCAGGCAAAAATTTGGACCTCTTCTGTCAGTCACATCCGTCTGCAGTGTGAACCCAGCCTCACAATACAACCTAGAAGCTAATGGGTCACTATGCATTGTGTTGTACATTATATAGTGCTGACCACTGTCAGTTAGCTGATCCACCAGATTCTTTGTGCACGAATTTTGGTAAGTCTCCCCCATCATGTTGACTGCTACATGCAATATATTGGGGTTTATTAACTAAAGCTGGAGAGTGCAAAATCAGACTAATTTCTGCATATAAACCAATCAGCTTCTAACTTCAGCTTGTTCAATTAAGCTTTGGCAATAAAACCTGGAAGCTGATTGGTTTCTATGCAGAAGTGAGTCTGATTTTGCACTCTCCAGCTTTAGTAAATAAACCCCATTGTGTTGAACAATATATAGTGTACATTATATAGTGCACTATATAGTGCTGACTGCTGTTCATTGGGTACACCTGACCAAAGTATTTATTGTCTCAACACATGCTAGTTGCTAAGTAGTTTGCAACTTTTTTTAATGACTTTCTATAATGTAGGTTCAGACAAAGTGTTAGTTCTTTGTCCATATTTTGTTGTATTTTTAAAAAAAAAGGATTCTTCAGGTTTATGTCTGTGAAACTCTCACTTATGGTATAGTAATTAAAACTTGTCTTATAATTTAATTCCAAAAAGTGTATTTTAAAAAAAAAAAGTGCGCTTGTAAGACCGCTGCGCAAATAAGGTGTGACAGAAAGTATTGCAACGACCGCCATTTTATTCTCTAGGGTGTTAGAAAAAAAAAAGTATAATGTTTGGGGGTTCTAAGTAATTTTCTAGCAAAAAAAATGTTTTTAACTTGTAAACAAGAAATCTCAGAAAGAGGCTTGGTCCTTAAGTGGTTAAATACTAAAGTGGGACAGCCTCTCCAGATAAGAGACAGTTGTGAGCCATGCACTTGCATGTATATTGAGAGTGTGAGCTACTGAGTTCTGTAAACCTGTTTTGTATAACTGAACGACTAATAGTAGAGTAGATAGATAAACAAACGGGCCATTATGATCATCTCTCACAACCCAACCGAAACTGTCACTTACTGCTACCTGCTAGAAAACATATCCAGAAATAGCAAAAAAATATCAACTCTAAAATTAGCCTATGTTGGTCAGAAAACATTGCCTGAGGGCAGTTATGCCGTTTTTTTTACATTACCACTGTCAAAGGTGCAAGGGAGAAAAAAACCCAAACAAAACTATTGATTGTGAAAATAGCTTTGCCTTTGATCCTTTGGGAGATAATAAACTAATGGATGCTAAATTTTCTTTAAAACAGTTTGGGGTGGAAAAAATAAAAAACAAATGTCTCGCTTTATTAGATACAAACAATAGTTGATAAAAACAGCTAGGATTGGAAACTTCTTGCATACTTGATAAAAGAAGAGCATTGCAGTTAATCTTCAGATGTTCAAAAATGATCAATAGGAAATTCTTGAACCATTTAAAAATTACTATACGACTGGTAAACAAGAAGAGACATTTATTCTGCATCTAACTTAAACAGTTACATTATAATTCTTTTAAATTACTACATTATAATTCTTCCCCGTACTCGCCTTCACAAAAAATGTTATGTAGTTTCCAGATGCCTAGATCATAGCAAGCAAAATATATTTCATCAATGAAAACTAAAACTGGAGCAGACAGAATCTAGAGCAGCTCTACATAGTAACGAATCAGCTTAAATCTTCAGCTTGTTCAGTTAATGTTTGGAAACAAAAGCTAGAAGATGATTGGCTGCTAGGCACAGCTGATCTAGATTCTGGCTACTCCAGTCCTAGTAAATTCCCCTCAATGTATATGAAGCTACTTTAATTGCACCTAAAATATTTTTTATAAAATTGTATATTTGGATGCTTTAGAAAATGCACTTCCACTGCACATATTTGGAAAAACTATATAACCCTTCTTTCCTGGCGACAGAATGGAGAACACATTACCTTTTTTTGTGAGTCTAAATAATGCTAGTTAAAATGAACCTTCAGTAAATTTTTCAACTTTCCATTAACCACTTGCCGACCAGGCCATAGTGTGGTCAGCTTTTTTTGGGTGGACGTCCGTGGGACGTCCTCCCAGAATCTTGCTCCCGCGCGCCCCCGGGAACATCCGTGACCAGAGGACCCGGCGCATCACAGATCACGGTAAACGGCCGCTGATAGCGGCCGTTTACCATGTGATCGCGGTGCGATCACTTGTAAATAAACCGGGGTCACGATAGCGGCCGTTTACCATGTGATCGCGGTGCGATCACTTGTAAATAAACCGGGGTCACGTCATGACGCCGGTTCTTCCCTCCCCTCGCTGTACCGATCGGTACAGTGAGAGGGGAGAGGGGGAGAGATAGCAGCAGCGCTGTGGGCTGGATGTGTAGTGCCCACAGCGCTGCTCAGTGACAATACTCTGCAACACTGTGCAATACTCTGCCAATACTCTGCAACACTGTGCGATACTCTGCAACACTGTGCAATACTCTGCAATACTCTGCTAATACTCTGCAACACTGCAATACTCTGCAATACTCTGCCAATACTTGCCAATACTCTGCCAATACTCGCCAATACTCTGCAATAAATTTTAACAGAAACAAAGAATTTTATTTCATTACAGAATTTTCTGTCTTTTTTGATTTATAGCGCAAAAAATAAAAAACCCAGTGGTGATTAAATACCACCAAAAGAAATCTCTATTTGTGTGAAAAAAAGGACAAAAATGTCATATAGGTACAGTGTTGCATGACTGAGTAATTGTCATTCAAAGTGTGAGAGCACCGAAAGCTGAAAATTCGTCTGGTTAGGAAGGGGGTTTAAGTCCCCAGTGGTCAAGTGGTTAAAACGTCTGCCCTTGTTGTTTTAACTTTGGATAATAAATAATTTTTTTTCTGCCAGTAAATACCTTTTAAGGAGTTTGTTTATTCTTGAAAGTGAAAATGACCCTCTAATTTCTATACTTGTTAGGCAATTATTAAATTTTTAGGACTTCTCTCTTTTTTTCGCTTTTTCCAAGGAATATAACTCCAAACTCACAAACTGTTAGATTATTAACCACTTCAGCTCCAAAAGATTTTACCCCCTTCATGGCCGGGCCATTTTTTGCTATTTGGCACTACACTACTTTAACTGCCGATTGCTTGGCTGTGCAACACTGTACACAAATTAAATTTATATAATTTTTTAACACAAATAGAGCTTTCTTTTGGTGGTATTTGATCACCACATTGTTTTTCATTTTTTGCGATATAAACGAAAAGAGACCTGAAAATGTTAAAAATAAAATGAAATATCTTATACTTATAATGGGACTGTGACAGTGAGGTGGGCAATCTGACAATAACTGATGCTGGGGGGAACTGACTAACTGCCAATGACATCACCCATGACATTAATACAGTGATCAGTGATAATACCATACACCGTCACTGTACTAATGACACTGGCTGGGAAGGGGTTAACATCCATGGAGATCAAGTTGTTAAATATGTGCCTAACTATGTGTAATGTGCGTAAGTGTGCTGCTTTTACTAGCTGATCTCTAAGTTTCTCATTCCTGCTTTGCAGAGATTTTTCCCTGTGTACAGAGCTCTGTGTTGAATGTCAACACAGAGCTCCGGGCTGTGAATATACACAGCTGATCAGCACGTCCCGGCTGTGAATCATTGTCCGGGACTTGCTGACACGCTCCCGCTGTTTACAATCACAGCAGGTGTCGGCGGGGGGGCGTGTACGCCCGCGACCCAAGCTCAGGAATAGGCAGCAATGTACGGGTAGTTGCCGGTGGGCAGTTCTTTATGTGGTGAAAGTACAACTAAAGGGAAAACTTTTTTTTAGTTTTGGACAGAGTAGAGATGGATAAGAACACCTGTCAGTTTTTATTGCTGTCTGTTAGAATTTATTGCTGGGGTCAGGTGGTATATGCTTCTGTTACAGCAATCTAACAATGGTATTGTGAGAAGGGTTTACAGTGCAGTAGTCCAATATCCAGGAGCAACCAATATAGATCTAGCCTTTGATTAAAACCTAGTACACACGGGGCAAATGTCCGCCGGCATTAGCTGACTCAATAGTAACTGGCCAACAATCGGCCCCTGTGTACTGCAGCCAATCCAATGGTTCGGGTGTTCAGCCAGCTTCTGTCGATGGGGCGTGACCAAAAAAGTCTGCTGATCGGCTCCTGATCAGCGTTCTCAGCCAATGAATGTTCTACCGGCTTGGCTGTCCCCCTGTTAGAACACAATAGCACAGCAGGGGACATCGCTATACTAACATTGGATTGTTAGTACAGCGTCTCCTCCTGAGCTGTCAGTTTTATTTTGTCCAGCCCTGCTAGGTTGAACAAAAAATACTACTAGTGTGTATGAGGCTTTAGTATATGAACATTGGTGATTTCAGTTACTTTACAGCTATTGGTAACTGGAATCCTGTGGGCAAACAAGCGAGACTTGGACACATCCTTCACGATGCTAGCAAGCAATTGCAACTATCCCTTGTCCTTTTTGTCTTGTTTTATCCCAGGCTATGTAAACAAATCATGATTGTACTCATCACTAGGGATGAGTGAATATGCCTGGGTTCAGTTTGCTAAGAGTTTTGCAACTTTGCTCGAAGTTCATGAACTTTGCAGCAAACCCTATTGAAGTCTATGGGGGTGGGTGGCGAATCTTGTTATTTAGCTTTGGCCATTAGGGCTAATAAGTAAGCTATTGTCAAACAAAACCACTGGAAGTGAGTCACTGCCATGTGGTATTTGCACCAATGGCAAAATGAATAAATAAACAAAATAAAAACAAAAATAAAAAAAAAACATTATCTCTCCCTACACAAAATTGTTAGCACTACTGGCAACTCCAACACATTGACAATATGGCTGCTGTGAGTACACATTTTTTTTTTTTAAGTATTCCCCACCCCCCTTGGCATTTTTACCTATTTTGTTACATTACAGCTTTTAGTTCCATTACAGCCTTTAGTTTTTTTTTTTTAATCTGAATTATATGTGATGGATCAGAACACAATAGTCTAAGTTGGTGAAGTAAAATTAGAAAAATATATACATAAAACTATTTTTCAGAAAAAAAAAAAATGATAATTGGCATGTGCGTATGTATTCACCCCCTTTGTTATGCCCATAAAAATCTCTGGTGCAACCAATTACCTTCAGAAGTCACATAATTAGTGAAATGATGTCCACCTGTGTGCAATCTAAGTGTCACATGATCTGTCATTACATATACACACCTTTTTGAAAGGCCCCAGAGGCTGCAACACCTAAGCAAGAGGCACCACTAACCAAACACTGCCATGAAGACCAAGGAACTCTCCAAACAAGTAAGGGACAATGTTGTTGAGAAGTACAAGTCAGGGTTAGGTTATAAAAAAAATATCCAAATCTTTGATGATCCCTAGGAGCACCATCAAATCTTTCATAACCAAATGGAAAGGACATGGCACAACAGCAAACCTGCCAAGAGACGGCCGCACACCAAAACCCACGGACCGGGCAAGGAGGGCATTAATCAGAGAGGCAGCACAGAGACCTAAGGTAACCCTGGAGGAGCTGCAGAGTTCCACAGCAGAGACTGAAGTATCTGTACATAGGACGACAATAAGCCGTACGCTCCATAGAGTTGGGCTTTATGGCAGAGTGGCCAGAAGAAAGCCATTACTTTCAGCAAAAAACAAAATGGCACATTTTGAGTTTGCGAAAAGGCATGTGGGAGACTCCCAAAATGTATGGAGGAAGGTGCTCTGGTCTGATGAGACTAAAATTGAACTTTTTGGCCATCAAAGAAAACGCTATGTCTGGCGCAAACCCAACACATCACATCACCCAAAGAACACCATCAGTGAAACATGGTGGTGGCAGCATCATGCTGTGGGGATGTTTTTCAGCAGTCAGGACTGGGAAACTGGTCAGAGTTGAGGGAAAGATGGATGGTGCTAAATACAGGGATATTCTTGAGCAAAACCTGTACCACTCTGTGTGTGATTTGAGGCTAGGAAGGAGGTTCACCTTCCAGCAGGACAATGACCCCAAACACACTGCTAAAGCAACACTTAAGTGGTTTAAGGGGAAACATGTAAATGTGTTGGAATGGCCTAGTCAAAGCCCAGACCTCAATCCAATAGAAAATCTGTGGTCAGACTTAAAGATTGCTGTTCACAAGCGCAAACCATCCAACTTGAAGGAGCTGGAGCAGTTTTGCAAGGAGGAATGGGCAAAAATCCCAGTGGTAAGATGTGGCAAGCTCATAGAGACTTATCCAAAGCGACTTGGAGCTGTGATAGCCGCAAAAGGTGGCTCTACAAAGTATTGACTTTAGGGGGGTGAATAGTTATGCACATTGACTTTTTCTGTTATTTTTGTCCTATTTTTTATTTGCTTCAAAAAAATAAAAAAAAAAAAATTAATCTTCAAAGTTGTGGGCATGAACTGTAAATTAAATGATGCAAATCCTCAAACAATCCATGTTAATTCCAGGTTGTGAGGCAACAAAAACTGAAAAATGCCAAGGGGGGGGGTGAATACTTTTGCAAGGCACTGTATATTATTAACATTTCTTTTTGTGTGGTTGTGGTTGGATAAAGGCAAGAAAACATTTTCTCCCCAAGACAATGCTTTTAGAGCAGGTGGTACCTCACAACTCAATCTTAATCTCAATCTCCTCTTTGTACCTTGTCAGCAGCTCTTTTGCTTGCTCTTTGATACTGTAGTGAGACAACCATCCTCGTGGATGCTAAGGACCCTACTGCTAAGGCCTTCTACATGAGTAATGTGAGGCAAGCCATGTATTAGAAAAGGGAACTGCTCTAAGGAAACTTTGCGTGCCAAGAAATCCACTGATAACAGGAAAAAGTTCATTGGTTCCCTCTGCCAGTGACTTATCGGCTAGGAGGAGATCACTGCTTTCAGTAAATGTCTCCCAGCCACTTCTATTGATCAGTGGTAGGCCACAGAATATCTGTAAAAATTTCCATATGCACATGAAGACAGAGTTAAAAGGAAAGGTGGAGGGGTCTGTCTGTATGTGAGGAGTGATCTCAAAGCGAGTGTGAAAGAGGACCTGGGGGATGGAGAGTGTGATGAGTCTGAAGCATTATGGGTGGAACTGCATACAGATGTGCGTAGTTCAAAGTTAATCATTGGAGTTTGTTATAGACCACCCAATGTTAATGAGGAGGTGGATACTCAGCTCCTTGCTCAAATAGAAAGGGCTGCAAGGGCTGGGACAGTGATAATAATGGGGGATTTTAACTACCCAGAAATTGACTGGAATAATGGCACTGCTGGGACAGTTAAAGGACAAAAATTTATAAACCTATTACAGGACAATTTTATGGTCCAGTTCATTGAGGCCCCAACCAGGAATGATGCTCTGCTGGATCTGGTAATCTCAAACCATGCAGAGCATATTACTAATGTTCAGATAAAGGAGCATCTGGGTAGCAGTGACCATAACATGATTTCATTTGATGTTAGCTGTAAGCAAAAATCACATACAGGAAAGATAAAAACACTTAATTTCAAGAGGGCAAATTTTCCAAGGATGAGGGCTGCTCTCCAGAACTTAGACTGGGAGAGAATATTGGCAACAATGGGCACAGAACAGAAATGGGGATTCTTCAAAAAGACTGTTTGTGAACTCACTGCAAAGTATATTCCCATGGGCAATAAATTTAAAAGGCTAAAAATAAAACCTATGTGGCTCACGGCCAAAGTTAAAAAAGCTATAAACTATAAGAAAAGAGCTTTTAAAACATATAAAAATGAAGGATCACTAGTGTCATTTAAATGTTACAAAGAACATAACAGAATATGTAAAAAGGAAATCAAGGATGCAAAAATTCAAAACGAAAGACAGATTGCAAAAGATAGTAGGACAAACCCAAAAAATTCTTCAAATATATTAATAGTAAAAAGGTCAAGTCTGAGCATGTAGGCCCTTTACAAAATAATCTAGAGTGGGTGACAGGGGACAAAGAGAAGGCTAATTTATTAAATACTTTCTTCAGCTCTGTGTATACAAAGGAGCATGGGGGATCTCATGTCCACAATGGGGGTGGTAGTGACACAGCCCTAAATCCACAATGGCTCAAAAGTGATATGGTCCAGAAATATTTAGACAGAATAAAGGTGGATAAAGCACCTGGACCTGATGGCATCCACCCACGGATACTAAAAGAATTGAGCTCTGTAATTTCAAAGCCATTTATCTAATTTTTAGGGAATCATTAATGACAGGAATAGTACCACTGGATTGGCGCAGGGCGAACGTGGTGCCTATATTTAAAAAGGGAACAAAGTCTTTACCAAGTAACTATAGACCTGTTAGTTTAACTTCTATAGTTGGGAAGATACTGGAGAGATTAATAAAAGACCACATAGACAAGTTCTTGCAGGAAAAAAATATTTTAAGCAACAGACAGCATGGGTTCATGAAAGACAGAAGTTGTCAGACAAACCTCATTTCTTTTTATGAGGTGGTAAGTAAAACCTTGGACAGAGGGTGGCTGTGGACGTGGTATACTTGGATTTTGCAAAAGCGTTCGATACAGTTCCCCACACACGGCTCATGTGTAAGGTAAGGTCTACAGGTTTGGAAATATCGGTTTGTAAATGGATAGAAAACTGGCTAAAAGACAGAATTCAGAGAGTCGTGGTTAATGATTCTTACTCTGAATGGGCTAAGGTTATCAGTGGTGTACCCCAAGGTTCAGTGCTGGGACCCTTACTTTTTAATATCTTTATAAATGATATTGGGTCTGGGATCAAAAGTAACATTTCTGTCTTTGCAGATGACACCAAGCTATGCAGCGGAATAACGTCCTTACAGGAGGTCTCCAATTTACAAGCTGATCTCAATGCTCTGTCAAATTGGGCAACTATGTGGCAGATGAGGTTTAATGTTGATAAATGTAAAGTTATGCACTTGGGGGCTAAGAATATGCATGCATCATACATGCTAGGGGGAGTACAACTGGGGGAATCCGTAGTGGAGAAGGATCTGGGGATTTTGGTAGATCATAAGCTCAATAATAGCATGCAATGCCAAGCTGCGGTTTCCAAAGCAAGCAAAGTCCTTTCTTGTATTAAGAGAGGTATGGACTCCAGAGAGAGAGATATCATTTTGCCCCTGTTCAAATCATTAGTAAGACCTCATCTGGAATATGCAGTTCAGTTTTGGGCACCAGTTCTCAAAAAGGATATTGGGGAACTGGAGAAAGTGCAGAGAAGGGCAACCAAACTGATAAGAGGCATGGAGGAGCTCAGCTATGAGGAAAGATTAGAGGAACTGAATTTATTCACCCTTGATAAGAGGAGATTAAGGGGGGATATGATCAACATGTATAAATATATAAGGGGTCCATATAGTGAACTTGGTGTTGAGTTATTCACTTTACGGTCAACAAAGAGGACAAGGGGGCACTCTTTACGTCTAGAGGAGAAGAGATTTCATCTCCAAATAAGGAAAGGTTTCTTCACAGTAAGAGCTGTGAAAATGTGGAATAGACTCCCTGCAGAGGTGGTTCTAGCCAGCTCAGTAGATTGCTTTAAGAAAGGCCTGGATACTTTCCTAAATGTACATAATATAACTGGGTACTGACATTTATAGGTAAAGTTGATCCAGGGAAAATCCGATTGCCTCTCGGGGGATCAGGAAGGAATTTTTTTCCCCTGCTTTAGCAAATTGGAGAATGCTCTGCTGGGGTTTTTTTTGCCTTCCTCTGGATCAACTGTGGGTATAGAATGGGGTATATGGGATTGTATGATATATATTATATATATATATATATATATATATATATATATATATATATATATATATATATATATATATATATATATATATATATATATATATATATATATATATATATATATATATATATATATATATATATATATATATATATATATATATATATATATATTTTTTTTTTTTATTTGTGGTTGAACTGGATGGACTTGTGTCTTTTTTCAACCTAGCTAACTATGTAACTATGTAACTATGTAACTATGAACTTTAATGGCATCCCAGTCTTAGTCCGTAGGGTTCAATGTTGAGTTTGCCCACCCTCATGACATGGATGAGCGAGCTTGGAGTGGAGAAACTTGACTGGCCTGAGGTCCTCAACCCGATAGAACACCTTTGGGATGAATTAGAGCAGAGACTGCGAGGCAGGCCTTCTCATCCAACACCAGTGCCTGACCCCACAAACGCGCTTCTTGGAGAATGGTCAAACATTCCCATAGTACAAATACAGAAACAATTTCCTCTATGGGACTTTAAAAAGCGGAAACTCCTTAGCAAGCAAACAGTGTTGAAGACATATTTATATTTTATTTCGAAAGTTAAAATCATGGAGGTATGACATGATAAAAATCAGACTCGGATGCATATATAACTAAGGTACAATATCAAAAAATGTATACAGACAACCACTAGACTCTGTCGAATATGAAAATAGGACAGAGAATTCCCAACGCGTTTCAAGTTTTATGACAGTAATCCTCTTCCTCGGGGGTTAGTGGTTCAGTAACGAATATTAGTTGTCTACAATGAATAAAGAACAAAAAGCAGTAAGCATTCATCATTATACATAAAAAAGAAAGCTATATAATAACCATATTATAATATTAACATTGACCATATGTTTGAAATATAACCAATATTGCATACTATTAAAAACACAGGAAAAGATCTGTTGCCATGCATTATCCTAGCTGGAAAAAACAGCAAGAGAAGGAGGGACGACAGGTCCGGAATCAGGACCAGCCACAGAGGGCACTTTGCATTGACCCAAATGCGCCACAGCCGAGAACAGGGATACAACTTGGGTTTCTAGGGCATAAAGAAAAAGGAGAGACTATTTACCACAAAGTGTACATGATTGGATAGTATGGTTCTATATATAAATAAATAAGAAAAACTGGTCATTTGAATAGTACACAAACCTTATAAGTGGCTGATATGTTCGTAGAAAGCAAATAAGGAAAAAGGGATGTGGGAAAGCCCGGACAAATCACACCAGATATCAAAGATTTATACTTAGTATGGACCACATAAATTGTGTGCCAAAAATGTATTATATATATATATATACAAAAGGCGCAGTGATAAAAAAATCCATAAATAATGGATAGTATCCAGCTCAAATGAGCTCTGCAGGATTGTATAAAAAAAAAAGGCTGATGATGTGGGCGGCCTCTGTGCGCCATTCTTAGGATGATCCTAAGAATTTCCGCCGCACTTTTCTCACTGTGGCTGTTGGTACAATGGCGGGCAGCAGAAGCTTACCATGATATTCACAGAACAGCGTTAAAAAGATACATGAGCTATTACATCCAAAAATGAAAAAAGGGAAAAAGGAAAGATCGTTAGAACAGAGCCAGGCACAAGCAGTATTCACAGATCATGTGTTTGTATGCTACAATCAAAGGGATGTATGACAAACAAATACAATATATACATATCATTTGTATTCAAAAGGTATTGTGGTAACAGACACTCAGTTTTTGCAGGACAGGCGTGCCGACACAAAGAAGGTATTTAAGGTATCCGATTCGCATCATTAGGATCCCATTCAGATCCTCCTGATGCAAATCTTTCCAAAAATGGCCTGAATGATATAGACTCATTCAGGGAAGGAGGTTTGGTCGCATTTAGGCGAAAAATCCATCTCTGTTCGTGTTGCAGGAGGATTTTATTCCAGTCACCTCCGCGCATACCGGAATGTATGCGATCAAGTAGCAAAAAACATATTTTTGGAAAATTTCCACCATGGATAGCCGAAACATGTCTACCAAGAGGGAGACTTGCATTACATGATTTCATAGATGCAATATGTCGGTATGCTCGCTGCCAGAATTCTAACATTGTCTTCCCTACATAGAAACACGCGCAGTCGCATAACAAAAGGAAGACCACCCCAGGGGTTCGACAGTTTGCATAATGCTTAGGTTGGTACTTTCTCCATTGGGTAATCTTATATATTTTGTAGTGTTCATAAATTGACAGTAACCACAGCCCCCACATATATATGTCCCTGGACGTTTACAGGGATCTTTCTTTCCCCCTCCTCCTGTGAATTCACTCATGACTAATTGATCTTTTATTGATTTAGCCCATTTGAATGTGAAAGAGGGACTATCGGATACAAATGGACCAATAATTGGATCAAATTTCAACACATGCCAATATTTTTTAATAATGTTTTTAATGATTTTGTGTAGATTTGAAAATTTGGTAATGAACAGTATCAGGTTGGTCTTGTTTTTAGAGGATGCAAGATTGTGTATAAGGTCATGTCTTGTTCTTGTACAAGCCCTTTTAAAGGCTTTTTTTTAAACATGTGATTGAGTATCTTCATGCCAATAACCTCTCTTTTAAGGAATCTGCTTTCTTTTTGAAAACATTATCATTTGAACAATTCCTTCTGACCCGTAGGTATTGTTCGAATTGTGACAACACTGAAGAAATTACACTTTGCAACAATGTAAAGTAGTGAGTGTACAGCTTGTATAACAGTGTAAATTTTCTGTCCCCTCAAAATAACTCAACACACAGCCATTAATGTCTAAACCACTGGCAACAAAAGTAAGTAGACCCCTAAGTGAAAATGTGCAAATTGGGCCCACAGTGTCAATATTTTGTGTGGCCACCATTATTTTCCAGCACTGCCTTAACCATCCTGGGCATGGAGTTCACCAGAGCTTCACAGGTTGCCACTGGAGTCCTCTTCCACTCCTCCATGAGGACATCATGGAGCTGGTGGATGTTAGAGACCTTGTGCTCCTCCACCTTTCATTTGAGCATGCCCCACAGATGCTCAATAGGGTTTAAGTCTGGAGACATGCTCGGCCAGTCCATCACCTTTACCCTCAGCTTCTTTAGCAAGGCAGTGGTCGTCTTGGAGGTGTGTTTGGGGTCGTTATCATGTTGCAATACTGCCCTTCAGCCCAGTCTCTGAAGGGAGGGGATCATGCACTGCTTCAGTATGTCACAGTACATGTTGGCATTCATGGTTCCCTCAATGGACTGTAGCTCCCCAGTGCCAGCAGCACTAGGGATGAGCCGAACACCCCCGGGTTCGGTTCGCACCAGAACCTTCGAACGGACCGAAAGTTCGCGCAAATTTTCGAACCCTATACGTTATAATGGACGCGAACGTTCGAAATCAAAAGTGCTAATTACAACGGCCAATATGCATGTTGCAATGTCATAAAACAGGTTTGGGGACCCGGGTCCTGCCCCAGGGGACATATATCAATGCAAAAAGAACTTTTAAAAACTAACGTTTTTTCGGGAGCAGTCATTTTAATGATGCATAAAGTGAAAAAAAAAAAGTGAAATTTTCCTTTAAATATGGTACCTGGGGGGTGTCTAAAGTATGCCTGTGAAGTGGCATGTGTTTCCCGTGTTTAGAACTGTCCTTGCACAAAATGATATTTGTAAAGGAAAAAAAGAAGCCATTTAAAAACACTTGCGGCTTTAGGTTTGTTCTTAAGTAGAATCTGAACAGGTACATTATGAAGTGTAGCTCCATCCCAAAAAAATCTATTTTTAAGCTTTTTGGAGAACATGGGGAGGGGTTATCACCCCTGTAACATTTGCTGTCTTTGCACATCTGTTCAGAACATGTCACCTCACTTTCCGTCCCAATGACAAATGTTTTTGGAAAAGTGGGGTTTTAATTGAAACAAGGATTGGTGATAAAGTATCAGTAGAGAGGAGATACCTTTTTCCCAAATTAAATCTAACAGGATAGAATTTCCCTTCCTAGGGGTAGATTTCCTCTCACTTCCTGTTTTCTCTTTCCATTTGCAAGTAGGAGTCGTTTGTAAGTTGGATGTTTGAAAGTAGGGGCCTGGCGTATATACTCTGCAGAAATTTGCCCTATTAGATGTTGGTGTAGCCACAAGACTGGTGGGCACAGGAATGGGCCCTGCTGTGAGTTAATAGATCAAGATTTGTAATTGCAAGCACCTGTTGAACAGGGCAGAAAAATTGGGGGGGTGGTGGTGGTGGTGGACGGTGTTGCCACAAGACTGTAAGCTCTCACAGTTACTCTTGGTGGGCGCAGGAATGGGCCCTGCTGTGAGTTATTAGATCAAGATTTGTAATTGCAAGCACCTGATGAACAGGGCAGAAAAATTGGGCCTTTGGCGGTGGTGGTGGACGGTGTTGCCACAAGACTGTAAGCTCTCACAGTTACTCTTGGTGGGCGCAGGAATGGGCCCTGCTGTGAGTTATTAGATCAAGATTTGTAATTGCAAGCACCTGATGAACAGGGCAGAAAAATTGGGCCTTTGGCGGTGGTGGTGGACGGTGTTGCCACAAGACTGTAGGCCCTCATAGTTACTCTTGGTGGGCGCAGGAATGGGCCCTGCTGTGAACTATTAGATCAAGATTTGTAATTACCCGCCCCTGTTAAACAGGGGCTGAAAAATTGTGCCTTAGGCACTGGTGCTGGTGCCACAACACTGCAACCCCTCACAGATACTGTACTTGGAGCACAGCAGTCACACGTGTTGCGAAGCATTTTTTTAAAAAATTGTAAGTACACGCCCCTGTTAAACAGGGGCTGAAAAATTGTGCCTTAGGCACTGGTGCTGGTGCCACAACACTGCAACCCCTCACAGATACTGTACTTGGAGCACAGCAGTCACACGTGTTGCGAAGCTTTTTTTTATAAAAATTGTAAGTACACGCCCCTGTTAAACAGGGGCTGAAAAATTGTGCCTTAGGCACTGGTGCTGGTGCCACAACACTGCAACCCCTCACAGATACTGTACTTGGAGCACAGCAGTCACACGTGTTGCGAAGCATTTTTTTAAAAAATTGTAAGTACACGCCCCTGTTAAACAGGGGCTGAAAAATTGTGCCTTAGGCACTGGTGCTGGTGCCACAACACTGCAACCCCTCACAGATACTGTACTTGGAGCACAGCAGTCACACGTGTTGCGAAGCATTTTTTTTTAAAAATTGTATGTACACGCCCCTGTTAAACAGGGGCTGAAAAATTGTGCCTTGGGCACTGGTGCTGGTGCCACAACACTGCAACCCCTCACAGATACTGTACTTGGAGCACAGCAGTCACACGTGTTGCGAAGCATTTTTTTATAAAAATTGTATGTACACGCCCCTGTTAAACAGGGGCTGAAAAATTGTGCCTTAGGCACTGGTGTGGTGGCATGGATCATTGAGGAGGAGGAAGAGGATAGTCAGTGAACATAAGAGGACAGTCACTCAGCATCAGCATAGGCAGTCTTGAAGGGATGTGACATTATAAATTATTCGGTTATATCCGCTTCAGGTGCCTGGTAGCTGGTGGTGATCCAAGACTGATTCATTTTGATGAAGGTCAGTCGATCAACCGAGGCGGTGGACAGGCGCACCCTATGATCGGTGACAAATCCTCCAGCAGCACTGAATGTGCGTTCGGAAAGAACGCTGGAGGCAGGACAGGCCAGTAGCTCAATTGCATACTGTGCAAGCTCTGGCCAGTGATCCATCCTCAGGACCCAGTAAGCCAGAGGATTTTCGGTGGGAAAGGTGTCCAAGTCTGACATTGCCCCAAGGTATTCCTGCACCATGTATATCAGACGCTGGCGATGGTTGCTGGAACCGATCATACCTTGGGGCTGCGGACTAAAAAATTGTCTGAACGCATCGGTCAGACGTCCACCTTCCCCACCGCTCCTTCTGCTACTGACCGAAGCCTCAGCAACTCGTCGCCCAGGACCAGGAGTTTGTAACCTCCCAGTTTCTGGGAACGCGTTGCACAGACCTTTCTGCAAGGCCTCCCTGAGATGTCTCATCCTCTGCTCCCTCTGCGACGGCAAGATAAGGTCCGCAACCTTACCCTTGTACCGCGGATCAAGGAGAGTGGCCAGCCAGTAATGGTCCCTCTCCTTGATCCGAAGAACACGAGGATCCTTCCGCAGGCTTTGCAGGATCAGGGAGGCCATGCAGCGTAGGTTAGCTGAGGCATTCGGTCCGGAGTCTTCTGGGTCACTGAGGATGACATGATCGCCAGCCACCTCCTCCCAGCCACGTACAAGTCCACTGGTTTGTTGGGACTGTACATCATCCCTAAAAGACTGCTGCTGCTGATGCTGAGTGCCAGGCTCCACCTCCATGCTCACACAATCCGCCTCCTCCTCCTCCTCCTCCTCATCCTCTTCCTGTGTGATGGGTGGGACAGAAGGAACACTGTCCGGATAAAGGGGGCCTTGAGAGGCAAGGAAGTCCTCCTCTTCCTGCCTCTGTTCTGCCTCAAGTGCCCTGTCCATTATCCCACGCAGCGTATGCTCCAACAGGTGGATAAGAGGGACAGTGTCACTGATGCATGCACTGTCACTGCTCATCATCCTCGTGGCCTCCTCAAATGGTGAGAGGACAGTGCATGCATCCCTGATCATGCTCCACTGACGTGGGGAAAAAAAACCAAGCTCCCCTGACCCTGTCCTGGTGCCGTAGTCGCAAAGGTACTCATTGATGGCCCTCTGCTGCGTGTGCAGTCGCTGCAGCATGGCCAACGTTGAGTTCCACCTGGTAGGCATGTCACATATTAGGCGGTTCTTGGGCAGGTTCAGCTCCTTTTGCAGCTCAGTCAGCCGAGCACTGGCATTATAAGATCGGCGGAAATGCACACAGACTTTCCTGGCCTGCCTCAGGACATCCTGTAAGCCTGGGAACCTGCCCAAGAACCGCTGCACCACCAGGTTGAGGACGTGAGCCATGCAGGGCACATGGGTGAGCTGCCCCTGTCGCAGGGCGGAGAGGAGGTTGGTGCCATTGTCAGAAACGACCATTCCTGGCTTAAGCTGACGTGGCGTCAACCACCTCTCGGCCTGCCCCTGCAGAGCTGCCAGAACCTCTGGCCCAGTGTGGCTCCTGTCCCCCAAACACACCAGCGCAAGCACGGCATGGCATCTTTTTGCCTGCGTACTTGCGTAGCCCCTTGTACGCCTACGGAGCACCGCTGGTTCCAAGGACAGAGCACTGGAGGAAGAAGAAGAGGAGGGGGTGGAGGAGAGAGGTGTGTCACAACCAGTAGCAGTAGTAGCGTTTTGGAGGCGTGGTGGCGGAACAACCTCCAACACTACTGCACCTTGTCCTGCATCCCTCCCAGCTGCCAATAGAGTGACCCAATGGGCCGTGAAAGAAAGGTACCGTCCCTGTCCATGCCTGCTGGACCATGAGTCAGCGGTAATATGCACCTTACCGCTGACCGCCCTGTCCAGCGAGGCATGGACTTTGCCTTCCACATGCCGGTAGAGAGACGGAATCGCCTTCCGTGAGAAAAAGTGGCGTTTGGGAACCTGCCACTGGGGAACCGCACATTGAACAAACTCACGGAAGGGGGCCGAGTCTACCAACTGAAAAGGCAGCAGTTGAAGTGCTAGCAATTTAGCCAAGCTAGCATTCAACCGCTGGGCATGTGGATGGCTGGGAGTGTACTTCTTTCTACGGTCCAGCAGCTGGGGCAGGGAAATTTGCCTGCTGCAATCGGACGTCGGTGTACTGCAAGTACTTGGTTGTGACACACCTAATTCTACACCTTCAGTCCTCTCAGAGCAGCTTTCAGAGAGCACTGAAGGTGTAGTGGGGATGGAGATCCCAGCTGATGAGGAGCAAGGAGAGGTCCGCTTAGTTCTTTGGTGTGGGTCTTTTATGTGTGCCTGCCAACGAGCTGCATGGCAGGTCGACATATGTCTGGTCATGCTTGTGGTGCCCAAGCGGCTGATGTTTTGGCCACGCGAGATACGCTTGAGACAAATATTGCAAATAGCAGTGGTGCGATCTGATGCACTCGTCTCAAAAAAGGCCCACACCAAAGAACTTTTCTGATAACGTGCAGAGGCAGCGCCCTGCACAGGCGGAGCTCTGCGGTGTTGTACAGTTGCTGTGCTGGCCTCTACCTGGCCTCCAGGGGGCATCCTGCCTCGTTGGACATGTGACGCCGCATCCTCCTCCTCCTCCTCGTCCTCCTCCTCATCCTCTCTCCCTTCAGGCACCCACGTGGAGTCAGTGACCTCATCATCCCCTCCCTCTTCACCACTAGAGCAAACCTGGCAGTAAGCTGCAGCTGGTGGAACAGTACTGCCAGATTCCTCAAGCTGGGTATCATCATCCGAGCCTTCGAATCGTTGGGCATCCTCCTGGAGCATGTACCCAACACTGTGCTCAAAGAGTTCGGGGGACTCCTCAGGAGGACATGGTGGGTCTAGGGAAGGGGTGGCTGATGATGCCATTGAGTACGCGTTGGCAGCTGCTCTGCCAGTACCCTGAGCCTGGGTGAGAGAGGATGAGGAGGATGAGGAGGGCTTGGTCATCCATTCTACCAAGCCTTCAGCATGATGCAGCTCCACATGTCCAGCTGCCGAAAACAAAGACGCGCGTGTCCCATGGCCACGTGCTGATGACGATGCACGACCACGTCCACGGCCACGGCCACGTCCACTAGAAACAGAGCCTGCCTGCCCTGTGTTCTTGGCTCTGCACGCTCTGCCTCCCCCTGGCGGTCTTCCAGCCATTGTAGTCGGTAGTCCTGTGGGTGCTGCTGAGAAGAATATATAGGAGCTCTGTGTGATGCCACTAACACACTAGAAGTCCTATGGGTGCTTCTGCAAAGAAAATATAGGAGCTCTGTGTGATGCCACTAACACACTAGAAGTCCTGTGGGTGCTGCTGAGAAGAAAATATAGGAGCTCTGTGTGATGCCACTAACACACTAGAAGTCCTATGGGTGCTTCTGCAAAGAAAATAGAGGATCTCTGTGTGATGGGACTAACACACTTCAAGTCCTATAGGTGCTTCTGGGAACAAAATATAGGATCTCTGTGTGATGGGACTAACACACTTCAAGTCCTATAGGTGCTTCTGGGAACAAAATATAGCTCTGTGTGATGGGACTAACACACTTCAAGTCCTATAGGTGCTTCTGGGAACAAAATATAGGATCTCTGTGTGATGGGACTAACACACTTCAAGTCCTATAGGTGCTTCTGGGAACAAAATATAGGATCTCTGTGTGATGGGACTAACACACTTCAAGTCCTATAGGTGCTTCTGGGAACAAAATATAGCTCTGTGTGATGGGACTAACACACTTCAAGTCCTATAGGTGCTTCTGGGAACAAAATATAGGCTCTGTGTGATGGGACTAACACACTTCAAGTCCTATAGGTGCTTCTGGGAACAAAAATATAGGATCTCTGTGTGATGGGACTAACACACTTCAAGTCCTATAGGTGCTTCTGGGAAGAAAAAATATAGCTCTGTGTGATGGGACTAACACACTACAAGTCCTATGGGTGCTTCTGGGAAGAAAATATAGGATCTCTGTGTGATGGGACTAACACACTTCAAGTCCTATAGGTGCTTCTGGGAACAAAATATAGGATCTCTGTGTGATGGGACTAACACACTTCAAGTCCTATAGGTGCTTCTGGGAACAAAATATAGGATCTCTGTGTGATAGGACTAACACACTTCAAGTCCTATAGGTGCTTCTGGGAACAAAATATAGCTCTGTGTGATGGGACTAAACACACTTCAAGTCCTATAGGTGCTTCTGGGAACAAAATATAGGATCTCTGTGTGATGGGACTAACACACTTCAAGTCCTATAGGTGCTTCTGGGAACAAAATATAGGATCTCTGTGTGATGGGACTAACACACTTCAAGTCCTATAGGTGCTTCTGGGAACAAAAATATAGCTCTGTGTGATGGGACTAACACACTCAAGTCCTATGGGTGCTTCTGGGAAGAAAATATAGGTCTGTGTGATGGGACTAACACACTTCAAGTCCTATAGGTGCTTCTGGGAACAAAATATAGGATCTCTGTGTGATGGGACTAACACACTTCAAGTCCTATGGGTGCTTCTGGGAAGAAAATATAGGTCTGTGTGATGGGACTAACACACTTCAAGTCCTATAGGTGCTTCTGGGAACAAAATATAGGATCTCTGTGTGATGGGACTAACACACTTCAAGTCCTATAGGTGCTTATGGGAACAAAATATAGCTCTGTGTGATGGGACTAACACACTTCAAGTCCTATAGGTGCTTCTGGGAACAAAATATAGCTCTGTGTGATGGGACTAACACACTTCAAGTCCTATAGGTGCTTCTGGGAACAAAATATATGATCTCTGTGTGATGGGACTAACACACTTCAAGTCCTATAGGTGCTTCTGGGAACAAAACATAGCTCTGTGTGATGGGACTAACACACTTCAAGTCCTATAGGTGCTTCTGGGAACAAAATATAGGATCTCTGTGTGATGGGACTAACACACTTCAAGTCCTATAGGTGCTTCTGGGAACAAAATATAGCTCTGTGTGATGGGACTAACACACTTCAAGTCCTATAGGTGCTTCTGGGAACAAAATATAGCTCTGTGTGATGGGACTAACACACTTCAAGTCCTATAGGTGCTTCTGGGAACAAAATATATGATCTCTGTGTGATGGGACTAACACACTTCAAGTCCTATAGGTGCTTCTGGGAACAAAATATAGCTCTGTGTGATGGGACTAACACACTTCAAGTCCTATAGGTGCTTCTGGGAACAAAATATAGGATCTCTGTGTGATGGGACTAACACACTTCAAGTCCTATAGGTGCTTCTGGGAAGAAAATATAGCTCTGTGTGATGGGACTAACACACTTCAAGTCCTATAGGTGCTTCTGGGAACAAAATATATATCTCTGTGTGATGGGACTAACACACTTCAAGTCCTATAGGTGCTTCTGGGAACAAAATATATGATCTCTGTGTGATGGGACTAACACACTTCAAGTCCTATCGGTGCTTCTGGGAAAAAATATAGCTCTGTGTGATGGGACTAACACACTTCAAGTCCTATAGGTGCTTCTGGGAACAAAATATATGATCTCTGTGTGATGGGACTAACACACTTCAAGTCCTATAGGTGCTTCTGGGAACAAAATATAGCTCTGTGTGATGGGACTAACACACTTCAAGTCCTATAGGTGCTTCTGGGAACAAAATATAGCTCTGTGTGATGGGACTAACACACTTCAAGTCCTATAGGTGCTTCTGGGAACAAAATATAGGATCTCTGTGTGATGGGACTAACACACTTCAAGTCCTATAGGTGCTTCTGGGAAAAAAATATATAGCTCTGTGTGATGGGACTAACACACTTCAAGTCCTATAGGTGCTTCTGGGAACAAAATATATGATCTCTGTGTGATGGGACTAACACACTACAAGTCCTATAGGTGCTTCTGGGAAGAAAATATAGCTCTGTGTGATGGGACTAACACACTTCAAGTCCTATAGGTGCTTCTGGGAACAAAATATAGCTCTGTGTGATGGGACTAACACACTACAAGTCCTATAGGTGCTTCTGGGAACAAAATATATGATCTCTGTGTGATGGGACTAACACACTACAAGTCCTATAGGTGCTTCTGGGAACAAAATATATGATCTCTGTGTGATGGGACTAACACACTTCAAGTCCTATAGGTGCTTCTGGGAAGAAAATATAGCTCTGTGTGATGGGACTAACACACTTCAAGTCCTATAGGTGCTTCTGGGAACAAAATATATGATCTCTGTGTGATGGGACTAACACACTTCAAGTCCTATAGGTGCTTCTGGGAAGAAAATATAGCTCTGTGTGATGGGACTAACACACTTCAAGTCCTATAGGTGCTTCTGGGAACAAAATATATGATCTCTGTGTGATGGGACTAACACACTACAAGTCCTATAGGTGCTTCTGGGAAGAAAATATAGCTCTGTGTGATGGGACTAACACACTTCAAGTCCTATAGGTGCTTCTGGGAACAAAATATAGGAGCTCTGTTTGCTGCCAGTGCCTGCCTGCCACGAACACACTACAAGTCCTATAGGTGCTTCTGGGAACAAAATATAGGAGCTCTGTTTGCTGCCACTGCCTGCCAGTGCCTGCCTGCCACAAACACACTACAAGCCCCTCTTTCTAAATGAATCTTTCTAAATGAATCTATCTAACTAAATCTCTCTAACTAAATCTAGCAGAGTGACACAGAACGATCCTGCTCTCTCTACGCCGGAACGCATGTGACCGGCGCCGACGGCGTGGCGGCCTTTTATAAGAGGGGGCGTGTACTAAAGCCCCTGAGCTGTAATTGGCTACAGGCGTCCTGCCTGTAGCCAATTATGGCTCTTCGAGTTTCCGGCGCTGTGATTGGCCAAGCATGCGGGGTCACAGTGCATGCTTGGCCAATCATCAGCCAGCAATGCACTGCGCCGGCCGCGCCGGCCGCAATGCATTGCGGGGCCGCTCGCATCACACGAACGTGATGCGAGCGGCCAAAATAGTTCTGGGCTCGCCGAGCGAGCGAACACCCGGTGCTCGATGCGAACATGGGTTCGCATCGAGCACCGGGCCCATCCCTACTAAGCACGTGCACTCAGCTTTTTTGGTCGACCATGGCGAGGCCTATTCTGAGTGGAACCTGTGCTGTTAAACTGCTGTATGGTCTTGGCCACTATGCTGTAGCTCAGTTTCAGGGTCTTGGCAATCTTCTCATAGCCTGTGCCATCTTTATGTAGAGCAATAATTCTTTTTTTCAGATCCTCAGAGAGTTCTTTGTCATGAGGTGCCATGTTGAACTTCCAGTGACCAGTATGAGAGAGTGATAACACCAAATTTAACACACCCACTCCCCCAATATGCCGTGGTGTTATTGACCGTCGGAATTTGGTGTGACCGTGTGTAGGCAAGACAGTTTGAGTGAAATTCCGTCGGAATTCCGACGGGAAAACCATCAGAGCTTTTTCCGACGAGAATTCCGACCGTGTGTAAGCGGCATAAGCGTCAATTACACAAGTATAGTGTCTACCTGCCTGATAATCTCCTTCAGAGCATTTTAGCTTTGGTGTGGCCTTAAACTGTAGTTAAATTAGACAAAAGATTGTTTATAATGGGTTATTGTACTCTGCACATAATAATTGCATTTGGACTACCTTTATAAATAAGTCTGAGTGCTAAAATGCCCAATATCTATCGACAACAACAAACCGCCTAACAGTGCCTGGCAAACTGAGCATGCAGATTTATCTAAAGATTAGTCAAAAGAAAGATCTTTCTTTGGTCAGATCATGTCCACATAGACTGCCCTATGACGCATGTGGCTTGATTAATGCCCCGTACACACGGTTGGAAATTCCGATGGGAAAAGTCTGATCGGATTATGTTGTCGGAAAATCCGATCGTGTGTGGGCTCTAGCGGACTTTTTCCGTCGGAATTTTTGAGAGCAGGACCTTAAATTTTCTGACAACAAAATCTGATCAGACTTTTTCCAATCGTGTGTATAGAATTCCGACGCACAAAGTGCCACGCATGCTCAGAATAAATTCGGGGACGAAACCTATAGGCTACTGGCCTCTACGTAGTCCAGTCGTATGTTTTTTACGTCACCTCGTTCGGAACAATCGAATTTTCCGACAACTTTGTCCGACCGTGTGTATGCAACACAAGTTTTGGCCAAAATCCATCGGATTTTGTGGTCGGAATGTCCGAACGTGTGTACGGGGCATTAGAATGTTGAATGTTAATAATCATGCACTGAGTTCCCATGCACAGATGAGAGGGCATACAACTTTTCCCACATTACAGTGCAATATGTAACTGTTAACAAATCAAGTGGATCACAGAATCAGTCAACTGAAAATTAAACAGACGTAGCTTAAAACATGCATTTACTTGATTGTTACGCTGCAGTAATCAAATGGAATACAAGTTGATAGCTAATCTATATCATATTACAAGGTTATATGTTTGTCAAAGTGGAAATTACAGGAAATAATTTAAGTTTAAGTGTTAAAATTTGTTGCACAACACTTGCTTTGGCAGATGAAAATACCATAATAATATAGGGCAATTTGCAGAAGATGGATAACAATGGTTATACTGATTTTTAAAAAAAATGTAGAATACAGAGTACACATTATATTTACACCTTCTATACTGATACAAAACATGATATCTGTGTCCAGCTTGTATTCAGGGGAATAACTGCATGGTAATAATTACATCTTTGTGCAATTTGCCGCTTGAGCAATAGTACCTGTTGGCATTAAAGAAGAGTGGTACCATTGAGGATAAAGCAAACTCTCTTAGTCAACATTAACTATTTTTAATCCTTATGCTAATAGCCTTAGTAAATAGAGAGGAAGGCACTGTATATTATATTTACTTGTTTTCATTTTTTTTTTTTAACATTCCTGCAGTTGCTGTGAGAAACCATGAATCAGACTGAGACAGAAGTACAGTTAAATCACACTTAAATCACACTTGTTTAAGAATAATAAAAAAAGGTAAACAGAGTAAACGTAGTCAAAACATAGACAGAGTTCAGGAACCATAACGGATAGTCAGACAAGTCAAAACGTCAGGGAGCCAAGTCTTTTAACAGGAACACAGGAGAGCGTCTCTAGAGATGTGACCAAGGCGAAGGCAGAGATCTGGACAGCTTAAGTAGGCAGGACTGATGAGCAGGATATCAACAGGAGAGTCACTGTGGAGAGATAGGAGCTGGCAATTAGCCGACAGCTGAGCGGCCAGCTCAGAGAAGGAAGGGCTGAGCCCAGCCCTCACAGTTGCTTACTGGTTTTTGGCCTATGCCAAAATGATGTCAAACATCCCAGAAGTTTTCATGGGCACTTTTTTCTTTCATCTAGAGGAGGGGAGGAGGGGCTTTCTCAGCTAAGCACACCCCCTGGCTGCATGCCTGAGGTAAGGGCAGATGGATTCCAGGAAGTAAATGCTACATGAATTTGACTCTGAAAATTAAAGAGCTAGGACCGCAGTTACAGAGGAGCCTTGATGTGGGCACTGCAAACAAAACTCTATGTTTTTTTATGTGAATTGTTAGACAGGGTCAATTTGATTGTTTAGCAGGCTGGCTGGTAAGTGTGCTACGAAATGTTTTGTGTTTTTGTGATGTGCGTTGGCCTTCCATGTGCACCTGCAAAGGCTAGTTATAGGTTTGGATGTTTTCCATTTTTTTGTACATTAATCATCTGCCCTTTCTCAAGATGGCCACAGCTTGAAATGTTAGGGTGGTGCTTTTGAATGTGATTTTGCAACAGAAAAAGCATGGAGACATGCATGGATGGGTAAGTTTGCTTTGAATATTAAAAATGTTTTCAGTTTGTGTTGCTCAGATACAGTTAAGTTCCTCTTTAAGATGTGGTTAGTGTATGTATTATATTTGTGCAGTGTGACTTTTGATGAGCAGATTCAGGAATTACTGTACTTTAGACTTTGTGGTAAATCTGTCTCATGACCTGCCTCACTGCTCCAGTTTATAACTCTGCTGTCTTCAACTACCAGGAAAAATAGTGCTTACGTAAACTCTGATTTGATAAAAAGTACAAATCAGTATTTTAAATTTGAGGATAACTACTAGCCTACATACAGAAAAATATCAAATATTTTTCTGCCTTTATTCACCAGAGTTTTTTAACTTGTTTGAAACCCCCAAATAACTCGAGTTACTTACTTACTTAAATTACTTTTTTCTGTTCAAATTTTTTTATTGGTCATAATGAGTAAACAGTAACTGACAATCTCAGTATGACATTGAAAAAGTACAATTTACAGAACATATCTTGTAACAATACAGTAAGAAAACATACTGAATGAGGGGATACAGAGTATTGTTGGGTTATACAAATGTATATGTATTATTAATGGGATCCCAGAGAGTGCCCAAGCAGGAAGGGCAAAGGCCCTTTGTCGTAGGAGGGCAGGATGGGAGTATCACTCTGTGGGTTGTGATCAAAGTACTAGCGAATACTTAAATTACTTTAATTAACTTTGTTTAAATTTCTATTTACTTTGAGAAATTTGAGATCTTTAACAGGATTCTTTGAGAAGGCTGATCGATGCCACCCCTGTCTAGGCAATAGATCTTAAAGCCAAGGTCTAAGGTACACTATTTGGCCAAAAGTTGGTGACCATCAAAATAATGAACATTAATATAGAGATAGCACCTTTGCAGCAATAACAGCCTCCACTCTCCTGGGAATTCTTTGCACAAGACTTTGGAGCATGTCTATGGGAATGTATGCCAGTTTAACCTAAAGATCATGGGTAGGGTTAAGGAACTGTCGTAGGACAAGAAGACCTGACTCACAATTGACATTACTGTTTATCCCAAAGGTGTGCAAGAGGTTTGAGGTAATGGCTCTATGCACTCAAGTTTCTCCACAACAAATGCTACCATTTCGTCATGAACCCGGCATTGTGCACCTATACTCAAGCATTCAGAGGTTTGTCCACACACTTTTGGCCATATAGTATATTTCTTTATTTTAGCAATTTAGGGTGGGGTGTGGAGACTAAAGTATAGGATTTAGTTGCTTAGGGCTGCAAGTTCCACCTTAAAACATTTTTTCCCTTAAGTTTTTTTTTTTTTTTCCTGGGATTCATTGAGCTTTGTAATAAAATTCTCATGCTTGTCCCTGTTTTATCACACTGAACAAACACAGAGTCCTTCTTCATTGTTGTCTTTGCATCAAGTAAAGAGGTCGCCTCATAGAGAACAAGACAGTAGTATTGTAGACCTTCCTCACAGAAGGCCCAAACAATGTCAGTTTGCCTAGTAACAGAAAACAATAAAGCCCTGGTGGTCTTGTGTGTCATTTGCAAACAAATACACACAACAAATCTTGCATTACAGCTGACGTAAATAGTTCAATCATTTTGTTACACATTTTTAACAGACAGGAGTAAGTGAATAGGGAGTACAGGCTTGTATATTGTAAAACACATATATACCAGAGTTGTCTCACATAGCAATATGTCTATATGCATTATAAACCCAAGGTGTTGTGGTTGTACATTTGTCACATGTTCCTCAGTAAGTATGCTGTATGTACACATTTTTTTCATGGTGTGATTGACAGCAGATCAACAAGAGATACAGACATGGGAAATAACAACAATTAAAATATTACTAAAATTGTTGATCATAGTTTTAACTATGTAGCATTTCCATGATGTATGCTACATTTGGATATCAGAGTAACATGCTGAAGAATTTATTGGCCAGTAATTACCTATGTCATATGTACAGAGTCAATGAGGAAGACTGTACTTACTCCTACCAACTTTCAAAGCTGAAAATGAGGCAATGGTTTGGCAATAGCATTTTAGGCAAAACAAATATTCTGTGAACACACCATAGCCTTCTTTCAATAGGAAGTTGGATGATGGAAACAAACATGTAACCATGGTATAGTTAAAGCTGAATTTCAGGGGTCAGGTTTTTTTTTGCATAGCTTAAAGGGGTTATAAACCCTTGTGTCTTTTCACCTTAATGCATCCTATGTCACTGACCAGCCCCCCCCCACCCCACCCCCGTTTTACTCACATGAGCCCGTTCGTTCCCAATGCCAGAGATGCGCAAACCCTCTCTGTCTGGGGTCTTGGCTCTTGATTGGATAGATTGATAGCAGCGCAGCCATTGGCTCCCACTGCTGTCAATAAAATCCAATGACGCGGGCTCGGGGGGCAGGGCCGAGCCTGGCATTCTGTGTCTATGGATGCAAATGCTGGACTCGGAAGCATGCCCGCACGGTAACCCCCAGGGAGAGGGGGTTTTTTGAAGCGCTATTGGGGGACCTCAGAAGATGAGGATCGGGACAACTCTGTGCAGAACGAATTGCACAGTGGAGGTAAGTATGATATGTTTGTTATTTTAAAAAAAGAGGGTTTACAACCCCTTTAACTGGTCCAGCTTTGAACAATGTAAGTATGCATATGCCATACCTGGGATTCCTGTGGAAGTGGAGAAACACTGTAGTAATGCCCTAGAAGGACAGTTGTAAAGGAAAAGGAGTTTGAGGGACTGGCTACGGGTCCTACAGCTTTGAGCTAAATATATGGTTGTCTAAGTACTTCTTTAATTGCCTGTAAAATATAAATTTTACATTGCAAGCAGCTAATTAATAGATCCTTTATATTGATTTTTAACCACTTCAATACTGGGCACTTTCACCCCCCTTCCTGCCCATGCCAATTTTCAGCTTTCAGTGCTGTTGCACCTTTAATGACAACTGCATGTTCATACAACACTGAACCCATATGTAAGTTTTATATATTTTTTGAGACAGATAGAGCTTACTTTTGGTGGTATTTAATCACCACTAGGTTTTTTATTTTTTATTTTGAAAAAAATAAGTTTTTCTTAGTTTCTTCTATAACATTTTTCAAATGAGTATTTTTGTCTACTTAACTGATGTGCTCTGATGAGGCAGCACTGATCAACACTAATGAGACGGCAATGATATGCACTGATCGGCGCCACCGATGGGCACTGATAAGCTGCACTGATGGGCACTGATAGGCAGCATTGATGGGCACTGATGGACTGCACTGATGATCAGTGCCCTGATTATCAGCGTAAACAATGTGCTTACAGGCTTATCGTTTAACGGCAATCCTTCCCTCACACAGACACAGAGTGTGAGGAAAGGAATGCTGATAGCCATCAAGTCTATTTACATATGATCAGCTGTGGTTGGATACAGCTGATCACATGGTAAAGGGGCGATGTGATTGGCCCTTTACCGTGATCTGTAATCAGCTGTGTCTAAAGGACACAGCAATCCAGAACATGCCGTATGCGTGCCCCAGGAGGAGCGCGCGCGGGGGGCATAGTTCTGAAAGGACATCCATGAACTGGACGATCACGCTGTAGCTGTCTTCTTGCCAGGAAGTTGTTAATGTATGGTGAAACATATTTGAAAAGCAACTCTAGTTTGTAAGGCTTCATTCACTATCTGTACATCCAGTCAATCCCATTCATGTTTATTGGGACACAGTGGCTGCATGGATACTGCCGCTGGCCTAATTTGACAGCTACAACCTTCATGCTCATCAATGGAATAACACAGTTGGTCAAATCTGTGCACTTAATTCCACCTGTAGGTTGTTGGTGTCTGATATGGCTTTGCTAGCACAGACAGTGAAAATTAGATATCCTCTCTTTGCCTATGAACAATCCTTATCGATGTCAATTAAAGGGATTGGGAGGTGGAGGGCAAAGCTATTACTATGCCAATGTCTCTATTCTACCTTATCTTTGGTGTCCTCAGAAATGGATATGCTTGATGTAGGTCTCAACCATGGCTCAAAACAGAGCTTTGAAGAGTCAGATTATATGAGCAAAGGCACACAGGTTCAGGTATTCAAAAGTGGGTGAAAATAATAATTTTATCCAAAATCCCATTATAATTTTGAATAAAGTGGCCAAAGGTTGGAACCTGTCAGATATTTTTTGCTCTCTGTGTTTTCATTGGGACACCGGTTACTAGAATAGAAATTGAAAATCCCATAATGTGAATGCAAATAGCAAAATCTTTCTACTTTACTAGAAAAGGTGTTTTTTTTTTTTAGCTGTGCCCCTTTTTATATGATTTAGTGGTAACCGAAAGGGGAAAAATCCACAGACAGGATGGAGACAACAATAAAAACCCAACAGCTGTTCTAATCAGTACATTAATGTGACTTTTCTGTCAGCAATATATTGATATACTAGAGTTACAGTTCTCCTCTCCATTTACACATAAACAGCTATATATTAACTAATGATCTCTTCTAATATCCTCCATTTCCCCCCTGTCATTGAATAATAGTATGTTGCTGACAGACAGTTCCATAAACTGTCCTAGCATTATGATGAAAGTAAAAACTTTTCCATTAGGTTGGTTTGACTGTTTATATAGTTATCACGCTCATACATGCATACACATTTAGAAATGGTCAGTGTAGTTTGTATTGGATGATCTTCAGTCCCCATGTAGAGGTGCGTTGAAAGCAGGGCCGGACTGGGAATAAAATTCAGCCCTGGAAAAAATTTCCTACCAGCCCCACATCATTATTATACCAGCGCAACAGCATAACGTCATTATATTCTTGTTCATGAAAGGGAAAACCAGACATTTTAAAGCACATTTAAAGAGTGTATTATATACAGATAAGACAGATATGAAATCACATAGGGCTATATATATATAAGCAAATTCCAGTTAAAAGTGGTCAATCATCAAGAACTGGAGAGCAATGGGGGGGGGGGGGGGGGCTTGAGAGCACCGGTGGGGGCTAGAAAGTACAGGGGTGGAAAGCACTGGTGGGGTTGGAGAGCACATGGGTGGGGGCAAAATGCAGGGGGGTGGAGAGTGCCGGGGGGAGCTTAAGAGAGCACTGGAGGGGTAGCCAAAAAGAACAGGGGTGGAGAGCACTGAGGGCAGAAAGAACAGGGGTGGGGAACACGGGGGGGGGGCTGGAGAGCACTGTGGGGGGTGGAGAGCACTGGGGTGGGTGCTGGAGAGCACCGGGGGCAGAAAGAACAGGGGTGGGGAGCACTGGGGTGGGGGCTGGAGACTGATGGGGAGAGCACCGGGGGCAGAAAGAACAGGGGTGGGGAACACGGGGGGGCTGGAGAGAACTGTGGGTGGTGGGGAGCACGGGGGGGGGGGCTGGAGAGAACTGTGGGTGGTGGGGAGCACGGGGGGGCTGGAGGGCACTGTGGGGGTGGAGAGCACTGGGGTGGGAGCTGGAGAGCACCGGGGGCAGAAAGAACAGGGGTGGGGAGGGGGGCAGAAAGAACAGGGGTGGGGAGCACAGGGGGGCTGGGGAGCCTGGGGGGGGGGGGGGGTGAAGAGCACTCTGGGGGGTGGAGAGCACAGGGGTGGGAGCTGGAGACTGATGGGGAGAGCTGGAGAGCACCGGGGGCAGAAAGAACAGGGGTGGGGAGCACGGGGGGGCTGGACAGCACTGTGGGGGGTGGGGAGCACTGTGGGGGGCTGGGGAGCATGGGGGGGGGGGGGTGAAGAGCACTGTGGGGGTGGAGAGCACTGGGGTGGGGGCTGGAGACTGATAGGGAGAGCACCGGGGGCAGAAAGAACAGGGGTGGGGAGCAGGGGGGGCTGGACAGCACTGTGGGGGGGTGGGGAGCACTGTGGGGGGGGGGCTGGAGAGAACTGTGGGTGGTGGGGAGCACGGGGGGCTGGAGAGAACTGTGGGGAGCATGGGGGGCTGGAGGGCACTGTGGGGGTGGAGAGCACTGGGGTGGGAGCTGGAGAGCACCGGGGGCAGAAAGAACAGGGGTGGGGAGCACCGGGGGGGCAGAAAGAACAGGGGTGGGGAGCACGGGGGGGGCTGGGGAGCCTGGGGGGGGGTGAAGAGCACTGTGGGGGGTGGAGAGCACTGGGGTGGGAGCTGGAGACTGATGGGGAGAGCTGGAGAGCACCGGGGGCAGAAAGAACAGGGGTGGGGAGCACGGGGGGGCTGGACAGCACTGTGGGGGGTGGGGAGCACTGTGGGGGGCTGGGGAGCATGGGGGGGGGGTGAAGAGCACTGTGGGGGTGGAGAGCACTGGGGTGGGGGCTGGAGACTGATGGGGAGAGCACCGGGGGCAGAAAGAACAGGGGTGGGGAGCAGGGGGGGCTGGACAGCACTGTGGGGGGTGGGGAGCACTGTGGGGGTGGGGAGCACGGGGGGCTGGAGAGCACTGTGGGGGTGGGGAGCACGGGGGGGGCTGGAGGGCACTGTGGGGGTGGAGAGCACTGGGGTGGGAGCTGGAGAGCCCCGGGGGCAGAAAGAACAGGGGTGGGGAGCACCGGGGGAAGAAAGAACAGGGGTGGGGAGCACGGGGGGGCTGGGGAGCCTGGGGGGGTGAAGCGCACTGTGGGGGGTGGAGAGCACTGGGGTGGGGGCTGGAGACTGATGGGGAGAGCTGGAGAGCACCGGGGGCAGAAAGAACAGGGGTGGGGAGGGGGGGTGGGGAGCACGGTGGGGGCTGGGGAGCCTGGGGGGGTGAAGCGCACTGTGGGGGGTGGAGAGCACTGGGGTGGGAGCTGGAGACTGATGGGGAGAGCTGGAGAGCACCGGGGGCAGAAAGAACAGGGGTGGGGAGCACGGGGGGGCTGGACAGCACTGTGGGGGGTGGGGAGCACTGTGGGGGGCTGGGGAGCATGGGGGGGGGGTGAAGAGCACTGTGGGGGTGGAGAGCACTGGGGTGGGGGCTGGAGACTGATGGGGAGAGCACCGGGGGCAGAAAGAACAGGGGTGGGGAGCAGGGGGGGCTGGACAGCACTGTGGGGGGGGGGAGCACTGTGGGGGGTGGGCTGGAGAGCACTGTGGGGGGTGGGGAGCATGGGGGGCTGGAGAGCACTGTGGGGGGTGGGGAGCAGGGGGGGGGGGCTGGAAAGCACTGTGGGGGTGGGAAAGCACTGGGGTGGGGGCTAGAGAAGGATGGGGAGAGCTGGAGAGCAGGGGAGGCACAAAGAACAGGGGTTGATAGAACTGTGGGGGGGGGGGGGGGGGAGGTGTGGTGGGGGAGGAGAACACTGGGGGGAAGCACCAGGAGAACTGGGGGGGGGGGGGGCAGTAAAAGAAGTTGGATAGGGGGATCAGCAGGGGGGGCGGCATATAGAGGAAATTAGCTTTCTATATTCCTCCATGCAGCCCTGAATGTTTGATTCTCCTCCTCTCCCTCCTCCAAGCATTCAGCGGCTGCATGGAGGAATGTAGAAAGATAATCTCCTCCTATATGCCGGCCGCCCCCCTGCTGATACCCCTATCCAGGCACACAGGTAGAGCTGTACTCACAGGCAGGCATCTCCTCCTGTGATCACGGAGCTGGCCGGGTCTGTGTTCTGCGGCCGCGCACCGCGCTGTAACACGGTCCCGCCCCCCTAGACCCGCTCGTGTGATAGGTGGAACGCTGATTCTATCTACCATCACACGAGCCGTTCTAGGGGGGCGGGACCGTGTTACAGCGCGGTGCGCGGCCGCAGAACACAGACCCGGCCAGCTCCGTGATCACAGGAGCAGGAGAGAGGGGACTCAGGGGAGCAGAGCAGCCGCAAACCGGCCCCAGGGCAGGCAGCCTACCGGGAAACATCCCGGTATCCCGGTAGGCCAGTCCGGCCCTGGTTGAAAGACATGCAGCAGTTAACATGCTTTACAACTCTGTGTTTTTTATTGCTATTTCTGTAGTCATTGGTAAGATTTTTTCTTCTCACTTTGTTTGATCAAAATCTCTTCAATACGGCATCTACAGTTATACGTCTTTTCTTATAGCCCGGATTCACACTGATGCGGTGTGGGAAACGCAACGATTTCTGTGCATTTCCCACATCATATAGCAATCGCACTGTGTTAATGCGATCTGCTGAGGGTGTCATTTAAAAGTTAATGACACCCCAAAATCAGGTTGCAACATGCAGTGCATTTGCCTAAACCGGTTCCAGTGCAAATGCGGTGCGATTCCTGTGCAAATCACATGCAGTATGCAGTGTGAACCTAGGATGAAAGTAGATTGACTAATGCCGCGTACACGCGATCGGACTATTCGCCGGACTATCCGGCGGACTTAATCCGCCGGACAATCTGCCGGACTTTCCAGCGGAGTTCAGCCGGACTTTCCGAACGTGCGGACTTGCCCACACACGCCCAGACTTTTCCAGCGGACTAGATCCGGCGGATAATCGGCCAGAGTTTTGGCGGATGTCCGCCGGACTTTTACACAGAGTAAAGTCCGTTCATTTAGAACGTGACTCCAGGTAGATGGGACTAGCGAAGGAAGTCAATGCCGCCGCCTCCATCGGCGAGATTGACCCCTTGCTAGCCCTGTCGCCTGGTATGGATTTAAAGGGGAATCCCTACGCCGAAAAAAATCCATATCAGACCCTTATCCGAGCACTCAGCCCGTCTGGTCAGGAAAGGGGGTGGGGACGAGCGAGCGCCGCCACTCCTGAGCCGTACCAGGCCACGTGCCCTCAACATGGGGGGTGCTTTGGGGAAGAGGGGCCCCTACGGCCTCCCCACCCCAAAGCACCTTGTCCCCATGTTGATGAGGACAAGGGCCTCTTCCCGACAACCCTGGCCGTTGGTTGTCGGGTTTGCGGGCGGGCGGCTTATCGGAATCCGGGAGCCCCCTTTAATAAGGGGGCCCCCAGATACCGGCCCCCCACCCTATGTGAATGAGTATGGGGTACGATGTACCCCTACCCATTCACCTGGTGAAAAAAGTGTAAATAAAAAACACAACACAAGTTTTTAAAATACTTTTTTAGACAGCTCCGGGGGTCTTCTTCCGTCTTGGGGGGTCTTCTTGCCGGACTCCTCCGCTATCTTCTGCTAGCTCTTTACTAGCTGTGCCCCTTTTTGTCTTTAGTTCTTTACTTCTATTTTCTGGCTTTTAAATGCAATAAAAAACTGTAAAATATGGGACTGACAAGGCCTGAATGAATGTTGTGCATGTTGCTCCCTTATCGACTACCACCAGCATTTTTTTATTTATTTTTTTACCATGGTTTAATGTTATTATTTATGCTTTTATTATTGCTTTTATTATATTTGATACTTGAGGTGATTGTAGATGTATTAGTGCAATCATGACAGAGGAAATTGAGTACTTTTTTTATTTGCACGAACATACAATTTTTCAGGACAAGCTTTCCGGGTATGTCCCCTTCTTCAAAGTCCAAGCAGTACTGATTCACAAATGTTTTATATTTGATAAAAACTTTGAGAACGTCTGGTCTAGTCTGGTCATTTCTCTGAACAGGATTGTTTTTTCCTGTGTAGATAAATACAATTTTGTCACTAAGACATTTAGTTTGCTTTTTAAATCTAGTACTTAATATGCTTGTTTCTGTGACATAACAAAAAATAATAGATATAATATGTATACTGTACATGGCACGAACATGCCTTTTAAGACGCAAGGACGTGATAATAATGGCGTTGAGAAAATCTTTAATTATAACTGATGAAGTAATCAACAATGACTTTAAATGAGCAATTATAGCTTAATTAAGTTTCAAGATTTTTTTGTTGGTGCTAGAGAATGAACATTTCTTTTATGACTCACAAGTGTATGACAGGTACAAATAATTGATCATAGACATGCTTTTATTATTTTAAGAGGAACACCATAGTACTGACATAAGATTATTATACATCTGCAACTTGAATAACAGCACAAATGATGCTTGGTTTTGAAAATGTCTGCTGTTCAATAGTTTTATAGTATCCCTATGCAGTTAAACAGGTCGGGACCTCTTTTTAGTTCAAATATGTCTTTATTCCGCTTTTCACTTTTACCATTGTACTGATAAACATAGTGACACACATTAAACAGTAACAAGGTATAGAAGGAAGGATGGAGGAAGAGTGAGGAGAAACCCAGGGGAAGAAAGAGCAGGAAGCAAAGGGGGTAAAGGAAACAAGAATGGAGGGTAGGGAGGGACAAGAAGTCATGGTGGTGGTCATGTCTTCATAGGTTATGATTGGCATTATAAAAAGACACAGAAAATATAAGAAAATATAAACCTGAGTAGGGAAGGAGGAGGACGTATAGCCACGTTAAGTACTGGGGAAAAATTTAGGGTCTTTTGGATACCATTAGGGGAATGAAAGGACGGATGGAAGTTGTATTGCAATTGAAATGGTATACATATACATATGATCGCGTGGTGACGTCACTGCGTGCTTTTCCTCACGCAGTGACATCACCATGCGATCTTACTAGGAGGACGGGCTCCGTGTGTTTGTGCCGGCCAGCATCTTTTTTAATATGCATGCAATCTTCTACTTAAAGCGGGACTGTACTGAAAAAAAAAAAATGTAAAAGCCAGCAGCTACAAATACTGCAGCTGCTGACTTTTAAAAAATGGACACTGTCCCTGGTTCCAGCGGTGTCGGCAGCAGAGGCCGATCGCTCGCTCGGCTCTCTGCTGTAGCCGGCGCCATTCTCGGTGAGGGAATCAGGAAGTGGCTTCACTTCCCGATTCCCTACTGCGCATGCGCGAGTCGCGCGGCGCAATGAGAATCTTCAGCGCTGTCTGCCGGGACACGTGCCAGCGCTGTCTGCCGGGACACGTGCCAGCGCTGTCTGCCGGGACAGGAACTTGCGTAAACTCCCACGGGAGTTTATGCCGGAAGTGGGTGCAGATACCTGTCTTAGACAGGTATCTGCACCCCCCTCCCCCCTGAAAGGTGCCAAATGTGACACCGGAGGGGGGGAGGGTTCCGAAAAGCAGGAGTTCCACTTTAGGGTGGAATCCCGCTTTAAATGTAAGTGCATTACCTTGCTTTTAATAAATACAATTTAGACAGTATTACGCTATGGCCAGTCTGTTTTTCTTTTGGGGCACCCATTTAAGTACAAGACGAATACCATAGGTGGAGAGAGGAAGCGATCTGTACGATCCAGCCCACCAGCACCAGTGTTGACATCCACAAGCTAAAGGTCTTGGCTGGGTTATAGCCATCTGTCCTTTATGCTTGCCATCTAGTAAGCAGATATTAGTTACGGTGGTTGGGCACTCTCATGTCTGTGTGTATACACTGTGGTGACATCAAGATTTACAAGTGTTTCATATGGACTTTATATGATTTATGGTTTTGATTGGACTTACTGATTGAGATTTTTGTAGCGCGGCTTCTCCATTTCCAATTGTTTCCTGTGTGTATATCCCACTGCATGCTGCTGCTTGTTTACATCTTGTTAGGCTCTGTATACATATTATTTTGAGCGCAGTATTTTCCCCTTTTGGTCTTTATGGCTCTATAAATGTAATTAAATATAAAGAGGACCTGTCATGGCTCTACAAGTGTTTATAGGAGTATAAAAGGACCTGTCAGGGCTCTATACATGTATGTAGAAATATAAAGAGGACGTGTCATGGCTTTATACATGTATGTAGGAGCATAAAGAGGACATGTCATGGCTCTATACACGTATATAGGAGTATAAAAGGACCTGTGTGTGGCCGGCAGCCACGATCGCTCCACAGACACAGAATGGGGATCTGTCAATGTAAACAGACAAATTCCCATTCTGAGAGGGGAGGAGAGACAGATATGCTGTTCCTAGTTATCAGGATCTCTCTCCTCCTCCAGTCAGTCCCCTCCCCTCACAATTAGAAACACCTCCCAGGGAACACATTTAACCATTTCCCTGCCAGTGACATTTACACAGTAATCAGTGTATTGTTATAGCACTGATCGCTGTGTAGATGTCAATGGTCCCAAAAATGTGTCAAAAGTGTCCGATCTGTCTGCCGCAATGTTGCAGTCCCGCTAAAAATCGCAGATCGCTGCCATTCCTAGTAAAAAGAAAATAATAATAAAAATGCCATAAATCTATCCCCTATTTTGTAAACGCTATAACTTTTGCACAAACTAATCAATATACGCTAATTGCATTTTTTTTACCAAAAATATGTAGCAGACATATTGGCCTAAACTGATGAAGAAATGATTTTTGGATATTTATTATAGTAAAAAATAAAAAATACTGTGTTTTTTCAAAATTGTCGCCATTCTTTTGTTTAAAGTGTAAAAAATAAAAACCGCAGAAGTGATCAAATACCACCAAAAGAAAGCTCTATTTGTGGGAAAAAAAGGACATCAATTTTGTTTGGGTACAACGTCGCACGACCGCACAATTGTCAGTTAAAGCGCCGCAGTGCTGTATCGCAAAAAAGAATGATTGAAGCGCATTATTTCTATTATTACATTGTTATATAAAATGAAATAGTTCAACAGAATCAGTGGGAGCCCTGAGTGTGTCACTTGCCGTATCACCTGCCACATGTTGCGGATTGTCACTTGCCACGACGTCACCTGCCACATGTTGCAGATTGTCACTTGCCACGACATCACCTGCCACACGTTGCGGATTGTCACCTGCCACGTCACCTGCCACACATTGCAGATTGTCACTTGCCACGACGTCACCTGCCACACATTGCAGATTGTCACTTGCCCCAACGTCACCTGCCACACATTGTGGATTGTCACTTGCCACAACGTCACCTGCCACACATTGCGGATTGTCACTTGCCACGTCACCTGCCACACATTGCGGATTGTCACTTGCCACGTCACCTGCCACAGGTTGTGGATTGTCACTTGCCACGACATCACCTGCCACATGTTGTGGATTGTAGCTTGCCACAACGTCACCTGCCACGCATTGCGGATTGTCACTTGCCACGACGTCACCTGCCACACATTGCGGATTCTCACTTGCTGTGTCCCAGAGTGAAGGCAGGCAGCAGAGAGATGATGTAATCTCTCTGCTGCTCGCGGATGCACAGTGAGGGCGGAACTGCAGTGATGCAGGGTGGGTGGTGAGAGATGATGTCTGTGTTCTATCAGATAGCCGCTTCATGTCACTTCGGCTGCGCACCGCGCATGCGCAGTAGGCCGTGTAGTGGCTTTCTGATGGGTAGCAGCTATGTGATAGAACAGCGGCCCGCTGATTGGCTAGCAGGCCCGCTCACCTGCCGACTGGCCCGCCCACTCACTCAGCCGCCGACCCCCCACTGACTGCTCCCTCCCTGGGCAGCGAGTGTTCTGCCCGCATGCTCTTGAAAGTGCCGATCGGGACCGATGGTGCCACCGGGTCCCATGGTAGGGCCGGTCCTGCTTACCTGACATGTATTATTATAAAGACGTAACAGATGGCTTGCCCAGGACAACTCGTTTACCCAAGCTGCAGACAGACAAGACCAGAAAGAGATCCAGTACACAGCAGAACTTTGAACACCCCTCTTCTTGAATGTTTTGATGCATACTGGAACTTTTTCTGGTCTTTTTTTCTAGCCCAAAGAGCTAGAGCCTAAAGTAGAGGAGTTCATACAGCTAAGTCAGACAGATGCACCAGCATTGGTCGGTGAAGGCGAAGATCCTAAATAGCCATAAACACAGAACAGATAAGAAATGGTGAAGCCAGCCTGAATATTAAAAGGGAACACATACCAGACTCATAATGAAAGAGCACTGCTGGACAGCATCTTCCTTCATTGAAAAGGCAGTTATGATATATGCGTTCTGATTTCTCACTTTACGAAGATCATGGTTTTACAAAGTATTCAGACTGCATCAGGATACAGTATTTATGAAAACTAAGGCAACAGCAGGGGTCCTCCAGCTCGACTTTAACCTTTATAACTGCATTGATATAGTATGTGACAACCAGAATGAAAAATATTGCATTATCCATAGATTATTTTAAGGATCAGCTAACCTAAAACTGATATATCAGATCTGGGTAGATGCTTGTATTTTAAATCTTCCACTGGCTTGCTAAGTGATTTAGGGCATCTTGTAATGGAAACACTTGGGTTCCAAGACCCAACCGTGTTCCACATCTCATACAAAGGGCTGTGTTTATTCCTGTTGTGTGAAAAAAACAGCAAAAAGGATTGTGTCTTCTATTTTTATTTAGAAGTTGACATTACATGCCAAGAGGGATAATGTCTGGAAATGTTATGAGGATAATTTGCTGCCGAGTCCCATAAATATATAAGAACACAATGTTCAATTCAACCCATTACCTTCTTTGTCATTCCCATTATTATCATCCGTTTTAGTTCACTTAAACCTGTGGGCTTCAAGGGATAATGAAGCTGAGTAGGCCTGGTCAGATTACCTGTTACTTTGCCATGGCCTCTGGTTTCTACTAGGGTAAATCCAAGGGTTTCTCCAGCTGGGAAAAATAATGCTGTCATAATGTTCTGGATATACAGTACTTGTTGCTCCAAAGAGAAGCACCTGTGTATCACTAGAGGGACCACCAGCAGGAGGAAGGAGGTCCTGATTCCCCTGCATAGATCTTTAGTTAGACCTCATTTAGAATACAATGTCCAACTCTGGAGACTCCACTTGCAATAAGATATTGACACAATAAAAAGTGAACAAAAGTCCAGGGAGAGGCAACAAAAATGGTGAAAAGTCTGGGGATTAAAACATACCAGGAGAGACTTCAGGAACTTATTATGTACTGTGTGGAGGAAAGAAAAAGGGTGACATGTTTTATTATTATTATTATGACTTGAAATACATGAAGGGTGTGAATAAGGTTCAGGAGGGCAATGTTTTCAATATAAAGCTAAGATCAAGAACACATGGACAGTACCTCAATCTAAAGTCCCATACACACTATTAGATTTTCTGCAGATTTTTTGTCTTCAGATTTTCCAAAACCATATACTATGCCGTCAATATCGCCCCTCCGCTGTCATAATGTTCTGGATATACAGTACTTGTTATTTATTTGCTCCAAAGAGAAGCACCTGTGTATCACTAGAGGGACCACCAGCAGGAGGAAGGCTATTAATTAAGGTCCTGATTCCCCTGCATAGATCTTTAGTTAGACCTCATTTAGAATACAATGTCCAACTCTGGAGACTCCACTTGCAATAAGATATTGACACAATAAAAAGTGAACAAAAGTCCAGGGAGAGGCAACAAAAATGGTGAAAAGTCTGGGGATTAAAACATACCAGTAGAGAGACTTCAGGAACTTATTATGTACTGTGTGGAGGAAAGAAAAAGGGTGACATGTTTTATTATTATTATTATGACTTGAAATACATGAAGGGTGTGAATAAGGTTCAGGAGGGCAATGTTTTCAATATAAAGCTAAGATCAAGAACACATGGACAGTACCTCAATCTAAAGTCCCATACACACTATTAGATTTTCTGCAGATTTTTGTCTTCAGATTTTCCAAAACCATATACTATGAGGTCAAACCTTAAGCCCGGGTTCACACCTATGCGAATTAGATGTGCGTTTCCCCGCATCTAATTCGCATAGTAGGAGAATGTGACTGGCTCCCTATGGAGCCGGTTCACATATCCCTGGGGTGGCTGCAGAGCGCATTACACAAAAATGCTGTGCGTCTTTGGCTCCATTTCAGGGCCGAATTCAGGCATAGAATCGGCCATGATTCGTCCCTGAAACGGGGGAACAGGGACGCACAGCGCACCTGTGCGATCCGCAGCGGGTTATAGTGTGAACCCGGGCTAAAGGATCACTAAAGATAATTTTTTTATTTTTTTTAAATAACAAACATGTTATACTTACCTCCACTGTGCAGCTCGTTTTGCACAGAGTTGCCCCGAACCTGGTCTTCTGGGGTCCCTCGGCAGCTGTCTCGGCTGCCCCCCGCATGGACTTCTTACCTTCATGCGAGCTCCCTCGCATGGTGAGGAGTGCTTGCGGGCGCGCTCCCGTGATACACCTGGCGGCCATAGCTGCTCACTGTATCACTCGACCCGCCCCCGGCGCACCGCTTCATTGGATGTGATTGACAGCAGCGCCGGCCAATGGCTGTGCTGCTTTCAATCCATCCACTGTAACCAATCAACGGCCAGGCTGAGCCGCGAAGAGGATGTCGGGGGCGAGCGCGGGACTTTCAAGAGGTCAGGTAAGTAAAACGGGGGGGGGGGGGCTGGGGGGGCGGTATTGTCGGATGTTTTTTCACCATTGCATTCATTAAGGTGAAAAAACTTTTACCTTTACAACCCCTTTAGAGTTTCAATTTGTATGCAATCAGGCAGGCAGGCCCTTGCACTACGTGGTTTTGGTAAATCTGAAGACATAAATCTGCAGAAAATCTGATAGTGTGTATGGGGCTTTAAAAAGAGTAGTTGATGGTTGGAATAGACTACCAGCAGAGCTAGTCAGTCAATCAACAGTAAATAGATTCAAACATGCTTGGAACAAATATAGATCTATACGAACAAAAAATATAAAAAATGGGTCAGACTCAATGGACCACTTGGTCTTTCTTCTGCCATCACTCTTCAATGTTTCTATAAGGCTGGTTTCACACTGGGGCGTTGGGGGCGCTGGCGGTAAAGCGGCGCTATATTTAGCGCCGCTTTAACGTCGTTTTAGCGGCGCATTTCGGCCGCTAGCGGGATGGTTTTACCCCCCGCGAGCGGCCGAAAAAGGGTTAATACCGCCCCCGAAAACCGCCGCTGCAGCGGCGTTTTGCGGGCGGGTTTGGAGCGCTGCCCCATTGTTTTCAATGGGAAGGGGCGTTATAGGAGCGGTAAATATACCGCTCCTATAGCGCACCAAAGATGTGGCTTGCAGGACATTTTTCAGCGTCCTGCAAGCGCACTGCTTCAGTGTGAAAGCCCTTGGGCTTTCACACTGAAGACACAGCAACAGCTGTTTCGGGTCGGTTTGCAGGCGCTATTTTAAGAGCAATAGCGCCTGCAAACCGCCCCAGTGTGAAAGGGGCCTAAGTGCATTATGCTTTTCATTTTAAAGAATCAGCAGCTTTCCTTAAAGATGCTTTTGGTATTGCCACAATCTACACTCATTTTTAACAGACCATAAACAAAACAAAAATTGGACTAACCTGTTAAAATGAGGTTGTCTTCATACAAATGGTTACATAACCAAATAAAATCGTTTCATTGTGTGCACCTGTTATTTCCTTTTGAAACCACATTTGCTCTTTAAACATGAAGGTTATTTTTGCTAGTTTGTGCCATGTTAAAGACAGAAAGGAATTTGTGTCACCTATTCATTCCTCTAAAAGCTCAGCTGGCATTATGATAGATAGAATAATAAAGGAATTGAAAGAAGAACAGAAATAAAGTGTTTGTTACCCCAACATTTCATATTCCTGAATATATGCCTATTGTACTATGTACTTGTGTTACAAAGTATCTTATTCTCTTTATATTGCTTCCTTTGTGTATAATACTTGTTTATCCTGTCACTCTCTCTGCTTTCCAATTGCAAACTGACCATGTTAGGCATAGAAGCACATTCTTTTCCAGCAGGGTTTTATAGTTGCGCTGGGAGCACAGCCTATCTGTCCTCCAATGGCCAGACATGTACTAACACTCCCCCCTGCACAGCCATTCACTGGAAAGACCAATATACTGCTTTTTTACTGCCTCCTGCAGACCAACCCCCCACTAAGTCTCCACCCCCAGCTCTCTACTCCCCTTATGCATCTGAGAACAGAGGTCATGTGATCACAAGAAGAAAAAAATATATAGATGTAGCGTTACCCCCGCAGGAGCCGCTGGTGAATGTTGGTTATCTCCCACCATGCATAGCCAGCCACAAGAATTTCTCAATCACTCCTGAGACAAGAAGCAGCCCTTGCAGCTTTGTTTTTTAGTTTTTTTTATTTAGGGGATTTGAACTCGGATGGGGAAGGGTTATTATGGGGTGCCCACTTGATCAGTAGAAACTCTTCAGGGACACAACTATATACATCTAGTATATACACACTCCTCTTCTTCTACCTCCAGCACAGACTTGCTTGTAGAACTACAACTCCCAGGACCAGCTAGCACTGATGGGAGAATCTGACACTGACTCAGTCAGATACAAAGAAAATGCCCTTTGCAGGCAGGGACCGCAGGCCCATTTTGGTGTAGCAAAAAAAAAAAAGGTCTTTGGTGCTAGTTGTCCTATTCCTGTGGCTACTGCTCCCAGTACCACCTTCTCAGGCACTGCCAGCCTGCCTGGCTGCAGCTGGCCCTTTCACTAGCCCTCCTGGCTATTTCCCCACAGTCCTCCAAGACTGACTCTGCATCCATTCCAGACTGCTTGCACCCAATCCCTTCAGGCATGCCTCTCAGTCCTGCAAAACTCACAAGCCCATGTGGCTGTCTTTTTCCCTGGAGATTTGCCTGGCAGTGTTCTACCTCTGTCCTTCTTTTCTTGCTCCTGTGCCTCCTGGTCAGGATCCCTCCATGTGTCATAAAAAGGGTCCCTTCTGCACCTGAGCCCAGGCCTGAGTTCACCCCCCTAAGACTGGGGTGCTACTCTCAAAGGCCTTGACAGCCTAACACTCCATCTCCATCTTCCACTCGAACTCCACACTGCCCCTAACTGGGCTGACCTTGAGTATTTGAGGAGGCCTTCCCCTCTGCCAACCCTTCTGTTGGGGATTGGTCAGGGCCCTCAGAATACTCCAACTAGCTCTTCCTTGACTCCTCACAACTGCTCCTGGAACCTTCTCCAAGTTTCCAGCAAGCAGGTAGGAGTTACCAGAGAAGCTGCTGCTGAGTCATCAAGCCTCACTCTACCCAGAAAAACACTGCTAGCCAAGCCTGAAAATTTACCTACACTAACACAAACATCTTACTTTAGCACTCTAGCAACGCTAGGGGGTGCTACATTTATAGTTATATATATTTTTCAGTAGAGTTTTTTTGTCACCACCTTTATGAACATGTTATATGTTACACACATATTTAATGTAACATGTTCAGCAGCCTCCCCCTGCACTTTCGACCCCCCCGTTCCCTCTGACAGTGGATGGGGAATCCTTTCCCCACAACCGCTGTTATATTTTGAAAACAGTGTTGCTGTGTGAGCAGAGGTATCTGTTAATGAGAAAATGAAGTACCTTCTTCTATAGCGGCAGACAGACTTGTGGTTTGAAAGGGCTGTATGTGTGCTGATCAGCACAATCATAGTCCATTCACACTCCCTCTAGCTTACAAGCTGACAGCCTGTATAGAGGTACAGGCTGAAAGCTGGAGAAAGAGTGTGCAGAAGCCTGAAATTGCACCTGCGATCAGCAGGCTCCTGTTTAAAAAAAATAATAAATGCTAATTTTTTTAACCTGAAAATTATTTATTATTTTGCAAAAGGTTATTATTTTTTACAAAAGGTTACCTTATCCTTAAATTTTTAATCCCAAGAGGGGGTAAGGTGGATGGAATCTGCTACATTTGTTTTCATTCGCGAGTGGGGGAGCCAACCAGTGGGTCCTGACAGACTCCATGGCAGCAACGTGTGGGTTTAGTCCCGCCTCCATTACCCTATAGGACACTACTCCCATAAATCTTTGCTCCCTGCCCACGGCCGTGTTCTTTTTTTGTCCTCCTCCGAAGGACCTAGTTGGTGGTCTTTCTACCTGAAGATAGTTTCCCCACGATCCTGATTGGCCGATCTGCGACTCTGGATGGAAAAGTCGCATGGCTCCACTAAGCCCTAGCTATTAGCAGGGTATGGAGTGGGCAGTGGAAGAGGCGCAAGGAAGAAGCCCTTATCCTAGCCACTGGCAGGCAGGCTGCGCATTGGTCAGACAGCCAGCTACTAGCAGGTGACCCGTTTTTTGCCCTGGAGAAGTCCGGTCTTACCTTCGGCCTGGTCGATCGTGGTGGAGTGGTGAGAGTATCGATATTTCTTTTCATGGCAGCAGTTTTTGTTATTATCTCCTGTGCGGTTCCAGTTGTTTGTTTGTAGCATGTGTGTTTGTTTTCTCAGGCATGGCGGCTGGTTCCTCCTGCGTTCCAGCCGCCGTATCACTTCCGCTTTCGTTTTTCGGCCGTTCTGCGCATGCGCGAGCGCGGTACGAGAGCGAGGCTTGGTTCGCGCATGCGCGATAGCGGCGATTTGCCGCTATTCGCGCATGCGCATTGGGACGGCGGTGACGTCACAGGGGCGCGCTATTTAAACTGGGGAAATAGCCTGCAAGCTTTGGGAATGCTTGCAGGTTATCCCAGTGACTTCCCCAGGCTCCTGTGTTGCAGCTGCTGGTAAGTGGCTTTTCTGGGACAGGTCAGAGGAATCTTCCTGTCCCTTGCATTGATCTCTTGTCATTCTCAGTTCAGATGGATATCGCTGAGGACATGGATTCACCACTGCCTGTCTGTGGCCAGCCCTCTCAAAAAAGGTATTGGGGATATGTCTTTTCCTGATGGTCTGGTAATTAGGGAAGGGTGTGTGCCTGATTGTTTATCTATTGCCTGATGTTTTGTTTTGTGTGTGGTCTTTGTCTTTTGTTTTTTCCTCAGCCCTTCTAGATCAGATCCACATCGCAGCTCTCATAGAGGAAGCGACTCCTCCAAGTCGCAAAACCGGCAATCCTCTTCCAAATCCAAACATGGTGGTTCCTCCTCTAAATCAGGACACCGTAGTGAGGAGCGCTCTCACTCCAGTCGCTCTACCAATTCCTGCTGGGGATGCAGAAGTCAAGCTCCCCCAGGAAAATCCTTATGCGACCTTTGTTTTTCCAAAGCTTCCAAAGAAAGAGGAGATACGGATCAACAACTTAAATCCCTGGTGGAAAGGGTTGTGAAGGAGTCGCTCAGGAACATGGATGATCATTCCCATACACCTCCAGCGGAGCAGTCTCGTTCTCCAGTAAGGGAGACCCAGTTGCAAGATACTTGGGAGTCCTCGGTTCAGAGCCACCCTTCGGTTGCCATATCTGATAGTGACTCGGAGGAAGATAGCCCTCCTGTGGGTTTTGATTTTGCTCTGCTCCCACCCTTGGTTAAGGCTATCAGAGAAACACTTAATTGGGAAGACCCAGTAGAAGCTGCTCCCAAACAAAGAAAATTCTTTAAACAATTAAAGAAAGAGCGTATTAATTTTCCTTTTATTGCAGAACTTGGCGAAATCGTCACGGACGAGTGGGGCAAGGTGGAGAAGAAAAATTCCATGCTTTCCAAAATCTCCAAACTCTATCCCTTCAAGGAGGAAGAAGTGAAGCACTTGGAGTCTGCTCCCTTGATAGATGCAGCAGTCATGAGGTTGGTGAAGCATGTGACTCTCCCTTTAGAGGACACAGTGTCCTTTAAAGATGTGTTAGACCGTCGGATTGATGCAGACCTGAAGAGGGTGTACCTAACAGCAGGCATGGCCTGTAAGCCAGCTCTTGCCCTGCCCTGCCCTGCCCTTTGTCTAAAGCGATGGGAGTATGGACTGACAGTGTAGATGAGACACTGAGAGGCATCTCGGATGATACGGCTAGATGCTCGCCTATTCAAGAATTGAGGCTTGCGTCGGCTTTTCTTGGGGAAGCCTCTATTGACATCATACGCCTGACGGCTCGGGTAATGCTTTCGTCTGTCACTGCCAAACGGGCGCTGTGGCTCCGCCCCTGGTTAGCCGACCCAGCCTCAAAACAAGTCTGGTGTCGTATCCCCTTTGAAGGGTCCTCCCTGTTCGGGAACAAGTTGGACGAGGCGATTACCCGGGCCACTGGTGGGAAGTCGGGGTTCCTTCCCCAAGATCGTCGACCCCAAGGTCAAAGAAGATCTTTCCCAAAGAGGCAGTACCAGGAAAGAGCTAGGGAAGCTCGCAGTTACAGACCTGGCCGGGAATTTTCCAGATCCTGGAAATCAAGACAATCGTCTTTTAAGAAGACAGCGAAAAGTGATTCCAAAGGAGAGAGGGAGCCGACCAAATCCTTTTGAGGTTGGGCCCGCTCAGACAGGTCAGGTGGGGGCTCGGCTTTTCCACTTTCGTCATGTCTGGGCGGCTTCGATCCAAGACTTTTGGACCATCAATACGGTCTCCTCGGGTCATGCTTGGACCTTCAGGGAAGCCCCCAGGCTCAGGTGGGTTCCTACTTCCCTTCCGACTACAGAAGAAAAAAGACAAAGCCTTCTGACTTACATAAAATCTTTATTGGTTCAAGGCGCTGTTATCCATGTTCCGGCCGACCAGCGAGGCAGGGGGATCTACTCTCTCCTCTTTTTGGTCCAGAAAAAAAGCGGGGCCTGGAGGCCGGTCATAGACCTGACCCATCTAAACACCTTCATAAAAAAGGAAAGGTTCAAAATGGAAACACTGTCCACAATACAACATTCCGTCCAACCAGGAGATTGGATGATCTCCATAGATCTCAAAGACGCCTATTTTCACGTTCCCATTGCCGAAAACTATCAACAATTCCTTCGCTTTTCAGTAGGCAAGCTCCATTTTCAATTCACGTGCCTTCCCTTTGGGCTTTCAACTTCTCCGCGTGTGTTTTCAAAAACTCTGTTGGCAGTGGTAGCTCTTCTGAGAACCAGGGGAATCCGTCTACATCACTATTTAGACGACCTTCTACTATTGGCACAAGACAAAGAACAGCTTCTAATTCACAGAAGGCAAGTTATCTCCACTCTACAGGAGTTCGGGTGGATACTGAATCTGGAGAACAGCCAACTGACCCCATCACAAACCCTACTATTCTTAGGGGCTCTGTTCGACACAGTCAGTGACACTATCTCACTACCAGAGGAAAAGATCTCAGTGGTAAGGGACAGAATCCGTCCAGCTCTTGCGGCTTCCTACCTTCATGCTCTCCAGTGCCTGAGAATTATAAGCACCATGGTTGCAACAATCCCGATGGTGAGATGGGCGCAGTGGAGGATGAGGCCTTTTCAGAAGGGCTTCCTTCAGCAATGGACAGGCAACAAAGCCCAGGCGATTCGGATTACTTCATCCATGAAGAACTCCCTTCTATGATGGCTACAACGGGAGAACCTTTGCAACTGCCATTCCATACGTCCCATCCCATGGGTAACTATAACATCAGATGCCAGCAACAGGGGATGGGGGGCCCACTGCCTGGCTGAAGTCGCTCAGGGCACTTGGGATCCTCCCTCCAGATGGACAGTGTCAAATGTCCTGGAATTGAGGGCGGCCTTCCAGGCCCTTCTGGCTTTTCGTCACCTGATCCCAGGGGCCTCGGTCCATCTCAGACTGGACAATACCACAGCAGTGGCATACATCAGAAGGCAAGGGGGCACCCGAAGTCTTTCCCTTCTCCAAGAAGTGGAACCGATCATGTCTTGGGCTCAGAAGAACTTGAAGGATCTGACAGCGACATATGTTCCAGGAATTCAGAACGTCCAGGCAGACTTCCTCTCCCGAATATCTCTAGACAACAACGAGTGGTCTCTCCACGAAGAGGTATTCGATTGGATTCTAACACTGGGGATCTCCCCAGAGGTCGACTTGTTTGCCTCCCCATGCAACAAAAAAATAGCAAAGTACTATTCAAGGTACAGAGATCCGCAAGCTTACGGGGTAGATGCCCTGACGGAGAAATGGTGGTTCCTCAAGGCGTATGCCTTTCCTCCAATCCCGATCATCCTACAGTTCCTGAAGAGACTCAGGTCGGAAACGGCAGAGGTAATTGCAGTAATTCCCTACTGGCCCAACAGGCCTTGGTTTCCGCTTCTGACACTCCTCAGTGTCAAGGATCCGGTTCCGTTACCATCCAGACCAGACCTCCTGTCCCAGGGTTCGAGGTTGCATCCCTGTCCGGATCACCTGCACCTAAGGGCCTGGTCTTTGAGAGGGGAAGGCTGGAAGCGTCAGGCTGTCCATTAGAGGTTATTCCCACTCTCCTTAGTGCAAGAAGAGGTAGTACCAATCGGGTGTACGAAAGGATCTGGGCGAAGTTTACCAGTCACATGGCTTCCAGGTCTAGTTCCTGCAATACATTGGCAGTTCAGGATGTGTTAAGCTTCCTTCAAACAGGACTGGATATCTCGCTTTCTGTTAGTTCCCTGCGTGTTCAAGTTTCTGCTATCTCAGCATTCTCTGGAGTCACGTGGGCCAATCATCCTTTGGTCCAACAGTTTTTCAAAGGAGCAGTCAGGCTTAGGCCGCAGAGGAAACCTAGGTTTCCAAAATGGGACCTCCCTCTGGTGTTGGATTTCTTTACTCAACTCAACAGATCACTTTCAGTTAAGGAACTAACACTTAAAACCTCTTTTCTGGTGGCCATAACGTCGGCGAAGAGAATTTCAGAGATTCAGTCGCTAGGCTCCAAGGAACCTTTCCTCACCTTCTTCCCGGATAGAGTGGTCCTCATTCCAATGCTGGGATCAAATCCCAAAGTAACCACTGTTTTCCATGAAAACCAGGAAATCACTCTTCCTACCTTCATGTCTGATGGAGGTTCGGATCCACATCCTCTTGAAATGGGTGCTACACTAAAAGAATATCTGGATGTTACAGCTTCATTTCGTCAGACTGACTCCCTCTTCGTTCTGTTTCATGGAAAGAATAAGGGCTCTAAAGCTTCTGTTAGATCCATTGCTGCGTGGGTGGTCCAAGCCATCCAGTGGGCTTACAGAGAGAAGGGCTTGGCTCCTCCTGAGGCAGTGACGGCAAATTCCACCAGGAGTCTTTCCACATCATGGGCAGCCTCGCGTCACGTGGCGCCGGAAGTAATCTGCAGGGCAGCGTCTTGGTCTTCAATATATACGGTTATGACCCATTACTGTGTTGAACCTGCATCCTTAACTTCTGTTAATTTTGGTTTAAAAGTCCTGTCGGTTGACAGCGTTAAATAAATCTTTTCTGTTCAGCATTTTGCCCACCCAAGTGTGTTTTTTGGGCGAGTTATTTCCCACACGTTGCTGCCATGGAGTCTGTCAGGAAAATGGAAAATTCCTATCAAAATACTTACCGTAATTTTCCTTTCCTGATGGACTCCATGGCAGCAGGAGTTCCCTCCCAAATGGCTGGAGTAGTCTAGTTATCGAACACGGCCGTGGGCAGGGAGCAAAGATTTATGGGAGTAGTGTCCTATAGGGTAATGGAGGCGGGACTAAACCCACACGTTGCTGCCATGGAGTCCATCAGGAAAGGAAAATTACGGTAAGTATTTTGATAGGAATTTTCCATTTTTTAAAGTAACACTTTTTTTTTTGGATAGAGTAGAGAGGAATTAGAACACTTTTCCAGTTTTTATTGCAGTCTGTGCCCCCCCCCATTAGAGAGATTCACCCTCTCTAATTGTCCTTTTTACCATAATCATTGAAAGTGAAAGTAAAAGAAAATCCCAAATTGGGTTTTCCCCAGAAAAGCAATAGAGGGGAAATCTTCCAATGGGGATACTAGTTCTGGTGACCTGGGGATCCCCAAGGAATTCCTTTAGTTTGCAGGGATTTCCTCTTACTTCCTGTTTTGCTATTGGACAGAAAGTAAAGGAAAACTCCACAATGGGACATTATAGATGTCGGGAAAAAAAAATCTCACAGGGGTTATAATCCTCCCTTACCCTATCCAAAATAAAAAAAACAAAAACAAAAAAAAAAGTTTTGCCTATAGTTCTACTTTAACTTCCTGGAGATGCAACAGGAAATGAGAAGAAACTACTACAAAATTAGGGGGATTCTTAAGCCTGGTGCACACGATCAGATTGTTAGCCAACAAGGCATGTGCCAGGAACTTGTCTTGCATACTAACGGCACACAATTGTCGGCCAACAAACACAAATGTAGTGACGTACTACTTGGAATTTCAGCTCTTGAGCGCCACCCTTTGGGCACCTTCTGCTAATGTCGTGTTTGGTGAGCATTGATTCCGAGCATGCATGTTTGTACTTTGGACTTTTGTGTGACGGACTTGTGTTCACGCGATACGAAAACCTGACAACAGACCGCTGTCCGCCGAAAATTTACTAGCCTGCTATCCGACATTTGTTGGCCGAAAGTTGGACAACAATTGTCTGAAGGAGCGTACTAAGTGCCGGTTCACACTTGTGCGATGCCAGACATTGCATGTATCGGATCGCATGTGTGTTCACACATATCAGTCAGTTTGCAGTGCGATATGCGAGCTGAAATGGGGGTGTTGTTAACATATAATGACACTCCCCAGAAGTTCGCATATGGCAGTGTGAACTGCCGTGCGTGTGTTGGGTGCGATGCTGGAACCCGCAGTGGATTTGCAGGGTTCTTGCATCGCACAAGTGTGAACTGGGCCTAAGGGTCGGATTATAGGCAAACAGTCTGCCATCACACAATTCCCTGACGAAAATCCGATCGTGTGTACGAGGCTTTATGCCCCGTACACACGGTCGGATATTCGGATGGAAAAAGTCTGATCCGATTATGTTGTTGGAAAATCCGATCGTGTGTGGGCTCTAGCGGGCTTTTTCCGTGGGAATTTCCGACGTAAAAAAAATAAGAGCAGGTTCTTAAATTTTCCAACAACAAAATCCGATCAGACTTTTTCCGATCATGTGTAGGGAATTCTGACGGACAAAGTGCCACGCATGCTCAGATCAAATTACGAGACCAAAGCTATTGGCTACTAACCTCTACATAGTTCCGTAGTACGTAACGAACGTCACCACGTTCGTAACGATCGGATTTTCTGACAACTTTGTCCGACCGTGTGTATGCAACACCAGTTTCAGACAAAATCCGTCGGAAAAAATCGGACGGATTTTGTGGTCGGAATTTCTGACCGTGTGTACGGGGGCTTAGACATTTGTCACTGGAACAAGTGTCCCCATTAGAAGATTTCCCCTGATCTGTTCTGGTGACAGTAAATATGGTCACCAGCACAATAGAGAGGGTGAATCTATTAATTGGACACAAACAACAATTAAAATCTGATTAAAATCTAATTCACATAAAGTTTAAGAATACTGTAAATAAATGAATGCAGATGATGAACGCTGATAAGAAAAAGGGAATTGCTTGAACTGTCCTGTAGATAAAAATATGCTAACTGTATAAAACAGTGTTTTGCATGATGATCACATATGGCCTTTGTGTTGCTTAGAAACATGTCTACTGTGCTTTTTTTGTGCCAGTATTTACCGTGCGTATTTTACTATATTGATTTATAGCAGGCACTTAGCAAGACAAGAGTGCTTTTTTTTTTGCAAAAGCTTATCCGGTGCTTATTTACAGCATGATTGCTATTTACAGAAAGTTAGATGGGTAACCTGCCATTTAACACCTGCGAATTTCTCAGTGCATCATCCTTCAGGTGCAGGAGTGCACCCTGGGTAGGCCTGTCCCTTGCTTGCTGGGCTGTGTATCATTTCCTGTTGTCACCTGGATGAGCATGTTTGAGCACGGTTCAGTCCCTTGCTTTTAGTGTCAGTGTGACTGTAATAACTGTCAGGGCAGTTAGTTTTAGGTCCTAGGTAGCCCCCTACCCCCCCCTAATAAAGGTTTAAACCCCTGATTGCCCCTATTAAACCCCTTCACCCCCTTTTGCCAGTGTCACTAAGCGATCGTTTTTCTGATCGCTGCATTGTGTCGCTAGGTAACCATTTTTTTTTTATTTTAAACCGCCAGTAGAGTTAACCCTTTCACCAGTAATCACCGTATAACTGTCACTGGTGACGCTGGTTAGCCAGTTAGTTATTTCGTTATTTAGGTTCCCCGTCAGGTTTTTATATAGCGTCAGGTACCCCCATATATTACCTAATAAATGTTCATAAATAGGTTTATACGACATGTTGCTGGACTTTGAATGGTTATACCAGAATGATGCCTGCAGGTTTAGGTATCATCTTGGTATCATTCTTTTCAGCCAGTGATCGGCTTTCATGTAAAAGCAATTCTAGCGGGTAATTAGCCACTGCTTTTACAAGCAGTAGGAGGGAATGTCCCCCCTCCCGGATATAAACCGCGCCATTGGGAAATTTGGGAAAGCATTTTATCACACCAATCTTGGTGTGGTCAGATGCTTTGAGGGCAGAGGAAAGATCTAGGGTCTAATAGACCCCAATTTTTTCAAAAAAAAGAGTACCTGTCACTGCCTATTGCTATCATAGGGGATATTTACATTCCCTGAGATAACAATAAAAATCATAAAAGAAAAAAAAAAATGGAAGGAACAGTTTAAAAATAGAATAAAAAAGCTAAATAAATAAAAAAAAACTAAAAAAAAAAAAAAAAAAAAGCACCCCTGCCCCCCCTTCTCTTGCGCAAAGGCGTACACCAAGCGTTGGTCTGGCGTCATATTTCAGCAACTGCCTATTTTTAGACCTCCTCCGTGAATGTGGGTCTGTGACAGCTTGGTAAACTGTTCATCAAAAATTTGAGCAATATAGTGTGTTTTTAGTGCATTAAAATAAAAAAAAGTGATGTTTCTTTATGAAAAAAAAAATGCAAAAATTTTACAAAAAACAAATGAGAGCTGTAAAATACTCACCATGCCTCTCAACAAATAGCTTGGGGTGTCTACTTTCCAAAATGGGGTCATTTGGGGGGTTTTGTGCTATTTTGGCATTTTATGGCCTTCGAAACTGTGATAGGTAGTGAGGAGTGAAATCAAAAATTTGCACCCTTAGAAATCCTGAAGGCGGGGTGCTTGGGTTTCGGGGCCCCGTACGCGGCTAGGCTCCCAAAAGTCCCACACATGTGGTATCCCCATACTCAGGAGAAGCAGCAAAATGTATTTTGGGGTGCAATTCCACATATAACTATGGCATGTGTGAGCAATATATCATTTAGTGACAACTTTTTGAAGAAAAAAAAAATTATTTTTTATTTTTGTCTTTATTCAATCACTTGGGACTAAAAAAAAAAAATATTCAATGGGCTCAACATGCCTCTCAGCAAATAGCTTGGGGTGTCTACTTTCCAAAATGGGGTCATTTGGGGGGGTTTAGTACTTCTCTGCCATTTTAGCACCTCAAGAAATGAAATAGGCAGTCATAAATTAAAAGCGGTGTAAATTCCAGAAAATGTACTCTAGTTTGTAGACGCTATAACTTTTGCGCAAACCAATAAATATACGCTTATTGGCATTTTTTTTACTAAAGACCTGTGGCTGAATACATTTTGGCCCAAATGTTTGACTAAAATTGAGTTTATTAGATTTTTTTTATAACAAAAAGTAGAAAATCTCTTTTTTTTTCAAAATTTTCGCTCTTTTTCCGTTTTATATCGCAAAAAATAAAAATCACAGAGGCAATCAAATACCATCAAAAGAAAGCTCTATTTGTGGGAAGAAAAGGACGCAAATTTCGTTTCGTTACAAAATTGCATGACCGCACAATTACCAGACAAACAGTACATTTAACTACGACTCAATTTCAGCAACTGCCTATTTTTAGACTGGTCTGTGACAGCTAGAAACTGTTACAAGAAACAGATGTTTCTTTATGAAAAAAAAAAAGATTATGTTATGAAAGGAGGTATTGTTTAAATCTTTGTAATAGAACAAAGAATTTCCATACCTTTTTACCCTTTAGTAAAGTTACGGGGGAATTCAGTAAAACCCTAACAACACTTTTCTGCTGGTATCGCCCCTTTAAAAAGTCCTGCGCCAGATGAAAAAATCCCTGTAGTCCTTTTCGGTAGCTTTAAGGACACTTGCGGCAGATCCAGCTAGTTCCTAATAGATTTCATTTTTACAACGTGGCACTATTACTGCACCAAATTAAAAAAAATATTTACCTATAGTTTGTAGATAATGAAACAGGAGTTAATTAAAAGCAACTGTAAAGCCTTGCACACACGGGCAAAATGTAGGCTGGCATTTGGCCCACGTGTATTGCAGGTTTAATAGAAGCCGGCCGAAAGGCTCATGACCGCAAAAGGTCTGCCGATCAGTCTCCTGACCAGAGTGGTCTGGTGGGGAGGTCCCCCTGTCAGAACACAATAGCTCAGCAGGAGAGATCGCTGTACTAACATTGTTAGTACAGCAGCTCCGACCTGAGCTGATAGATTTTTTTCGTTTAACCCATTGTGTTGAATAATAAAAAAAAAAATAGTGGTGTGTACTAGGCTTTAGCTGAAGTACAAAGACAGGCAGAGTGCCTGTCTCTGTACGCTGTGTAGCAGGTGGGATTTTTGCCACCACTACCTCCACCTGTCACTGGTTGTTAATGCCCCTGTTGGCTTCACAGCCTCCTAGCAACCAGTGGGTACAGCCTGACAGAGAAGCTGAGACACTAGTTCCCCATCAGGTCAACTCTCCAAGAGTGACTGATAGGAGGCAGTGGGTGGATTCTATAGACTGTCTATTGCCTATGGATGCGCCCATTGCTTACTGCATAGCTCCCAACTGTCCCATGGTACCTTACTACCTGCAAGCAATGATTCCTGTACTGACTCCACCTCCTGAAACTCCTCCTCTCAGTACCTCTGTAGTCCTTAAAGCAGAGTTCCACCTAAAAATGGAACTTCCGCTTTAACCACTTCCAGACCACTGAACGCTGATTTGAGGACTGATATCCTCAAAGCTAGATGCCATAACCCCGGTATCCTCGTGTTTGGCCAGTGGTCCGCTACAAGATAAAAGTGGTCTTCTTTTCAGAGGGTCCCAGCTCCCACTTCCTCCCGACACACCACGGCACCGGAAGGGATATCACCTCTCCCCCCTCCCTCTTGGCAATCATCTGGGACATGTCACAGGTCCCAGATGATTGCCCGGCCAGTCATGGAGTGCAATCGCAGCTCGCGAATGCACAGTGGGTGCCTGGCTGTGAAGCCACAGCCGGGCGACAAAACACTTACAATGCCGGCGCCACAGAGAGGAGGGGGAGACGAGCGGGGCTCCCCCGCATCGCTGAACCCTGGGACAGGTAAGTGTCCCATTATCAAAAGTCAGTATTTGTAGCTGCTGACTTAAAATTTTTTTTTTTTAGCAGAACTCCACTTTAAGGAAGTCTCTGTGAAATGTGTGACACAGCAGTGCCTACTCAAAGGGCATATTGAATATGTGTCACATAATAATAAATGTGTGGGCTCCTTCACAAAGTAAATTTGTGAACTTCAAGATTGTTTAGATTAATTAGGGTAGGCTATAAATGATTGAAATACAATGCAGAAATCAATATGATTTTGCATGACTATAAATAGTTTCACACTTTGACCATAAATACGATTTACAGTAGAACTATAGGCAAAAAAAATTATTTTTTTTTTTCATTTTGGATAGAGTAAGGGAGGGCTATGTCGTATGATACGTTTGTTATTTAAAAAAAAAAAGAGAGGGTTTACAAATACTTTAAGGGAATTCCTTGGAGACCCCCAGGACACCTGATCTAGTGTCCCCGTTGGAAGGTTTCCCCTTTATTACTTTTCTGGGGACAACCCAACATTTTTAGTTTTCTTTTACTTTCACTTTCAATGGTAAACAGGACAAATAAAGAGGGTGAATCTCCTTAATGGGGACAGACAGCAATAAAAACTGACAGGTGTTCTAATCATCCTGCACTAAAATGTTTTGCTTTTGGTTATATGATAAACAGCGATATTTTGGGCTTAAATATAAAAGAAAAATATGGAACCAAAAATTATTATTAATAAATTGAAACCATAGCAATCTTATATGAATTATACCCGCCTCCACTGATGTCACAGTAAAATGATCAAATATAGCATTAAAGAACTTTTCTAGACAGGGGCAGCAATCTTTGTCCCAGTCCCAGTCTCCTCGTCCCAGTCTCCTCGTATTTATTAATAAAAAGCTTTCAAAGATTACCAATGCCTTTAGAAGTAAGTCACTTTCCTAATGGAGCCATTTTTGAATCAGACAGTCTCTGTAAGCTGCTGATGTCAAAATCAATGTTAAAATGTTCTAAAAAGTCTGTAATGATCTTGTCTAAATATATCTCTATTTATAGCAACAATTATGTGGCCAAAGTTGGATTTCCTGGCATGAGAAAATGAAAAAAATATTACAAAAATACAAAAATGCATGTTTGTAAATGTATTTAAAGGGCAGGTTGAAATAATTTTTGATATTATCATTCAATGAAACAATATAGATGAGATAACATTATAGCAGCCTTTGTTAATATTTTTATGCTTGAGGAACCCTTGAAACATTTTCAGGTCTCGGGGCCAATTTACAACCCCCAGGATGCTAGTGTGATCGGTTAATTATAGATATAATAATAAATAAAAGCATAAATAATAATATTAAACCATCGGGTAAGCTGCTTGTAGGTTTGGTCAGTTGATTGGTTCTGGCAATGGAGTAAAGGTACACAGAGACGAAGGAAGGCGGTACAATTATTATTTGGCAAAGCAGAAGTAACAGTTATCATGTTAAACACAGTGGCAAGTTCAAAAAGTTCCAAACACTATGGCAACAGAATATCAATATTACAGGCAACCCAGGTATAACAGCTCCATGCTGGCAGTACTTTAACATAGTTTTAGTACTTGAGAGGCACCTTGGTAGGCTTTTGGAAGGCTGGCATCTGATGAAGGGGGTAGCTGACAGGTATTACAGCAGTGCATGTGCCTCCATTAACCTGGTATGCAGGTCCTTGTCCCAACTCTCTAGGGTTCCCATATTGCGAAGCCAAGTGCAGTGTCCCTCCTCAACTGGAACCTCTCTCTAGTGCTAAGTACACTGTCCCTAGCCAAAGGGAATCCTGTCCTTTCACTTTGCAAATGCATGACAACCACAGTGGGACAGTGCCTCACTAAAAAATGGCTGCGGAGTCTAACCAGGGTAGCAGGGTCCAATTGGAGCAAAGCTCTTCTCAACCTTCACTCCTCTCTGAACAGAAACCTGTGGGACAACACCACCTACAGCAGGGGAGACAAACTGTACCTGCCTACACGCTGGTGCTACTTGAAAAGGGTATTGAGGGAGCAACTTGCACTATGCTTTCACACAACATTCATTTTCACCCCATCAATTCCAAATTTTACAATTTTATCCAGGAGAGCAGGGGGAGTGAGAGAAAGAGTGATCAATGTGCAAAATAACAGGATAGAGCAGGACATGGATCTAAGGGATTGTCAGAGACTTGGAAGCTCAGCTTGGGAAATCAAATCTGGGTGACATTGTAGCCATAATGAATTGAGTTTATTATAAATGCAGAGTTGGCACATGGTACTGGCCAGAGGGTTGAGGACTTTGTAACTATAATGTGGGCATTGTTACCATGATGGATATTACAGGAAATTGTAACATATATAAGACATACATAGGATACACAATAGGTATAATTTTTATTTTATTTTTTAATCAAAAAACAAACAGTACATTCAAACATGAAACACAGTACACTTTATTCTTATAGTGGATTATCCAACACACAGTTCCTGGTTACTGTTGTGAATATAGAAATTCAGCATCTGTTCATAGTTCCCTCTTATGCCCCGTACACATGATCGGACTATCTGGCGGGTTTGTCGGCCGGACTACAGTCCGCTGGACAATCTGCCCGTGTGGGGGCTCCGGCGGACTTAGTAAGAAGTTTTGACTCAAAATTATCCGCCGGACTGCAATCCGGCAGCATGTGTGCTAGTCCGCGGGACTTTTGAAATGAACGGACTTGCCGACACACGGATTAAAGTCCGTTCATTTAGAACATGACTCCAGGTAGACGGGACTAGCGAAGGAAGTCAATGCCGCCGCCTCGATCGGCGAGATTGACACCTCGCTAGCCCCGTCACCTGGTATGGATTTAAAGGAGAATCCCTACGCCAAAAAAACGGCGTGGGGGTCCCCCCCAAATCCATCTTGGACCCTTATCCGAGCACGCAGCCCGGCCTGTCAGGAAAGGGGGTGGGGACAAGCGAGCGCCCCCCCCTTCTGAGCCGTACCAGGCCGTGTGCCCTGAACATGGGGGGTGCCTTGGGGAAAGGGGGGCCCTGCAGCCCCCCACCCCAAAGCACCTTGTCCCCATGTTGATGAGGACAAGGGCCTCTTCCCGACAACCCTGGCCATTGGTTGTCGGGGTCTGCGGGCGGGGGGCTTATCGGAATCCGGGAGTCCCCTTCAATAAGGGGGCCCCCAGATCCCGGCCCCCCACCCTATGTGAATGAGTATGGGGTACCATGTACCCCTACCCATTCACCTGGTGAAAAAAGTGTAAATAAAAACACAACACAAGTTTTTAAAATACTTTATTACACATCTCCGGGGGTCTTCTTCCGTCTTGGGGGGTCTTCTCGCCAGACTCCTCCGCTATCTTCTGCTAGCTCTTTTACTAGCGGAGGAGCCCGGCTTTCTCCTTCGTCGCCGCCGCCATCTGGGGGTCTTGTTCCAACTTCGGGGGTCTTGTCCCGCTCTTCTGTTCTTCTTGCCGGGTCTCAGTTTTCTTCTTGCAGCTCTTTTACAAGCGTTGGCCCGGTCTTCTGTCACCGTCGCTGTCGCCGCCTTCTGCTTCTTGTTCTTCTTTCTTCATCCGATGTTGACACGATGCTGTCTCCGCTTCTAATGGCCCAAATGTGTTGCGTGGCCAGTTATATAGGTACAAGGGGCGGGGCCACCGACTCATGTCACATGGTGACCCCGCCCCCTTATGATGTCACAGTCCCAGCATCCTCCGGGACTGTGAACGGACTTTACTCCGTGTGTCGGCAAGTCCGTTCATTTCAAAAGTCCCGCGGGCTTCCGGCAAAACTCCGGCGGATTGTCCGCTGGAAAAGTCCGGGCGTGTGTGGGCAAGTCCGCACGTTCGAAAAGTCCCGCGGACCTCCGCTGGAAAGTCCGGCGGATTGTCCGGTGGACTAAGTCCGCCAGATAGTCCAGCCGAAAAGTCAGATCGTGTGTACGTGGCATTACATAGACTATTGTGTTTTTCTCATTTTGTGCCATTTTGCTACTCCCTCTCTGCCAACTACTCCACGCTACCTGTCCTGGTCCCAGCATGTAAACGAACATCCATCCGGATATCTCCCTCATTATTCTTTGCACCTACACCCCTCTCAACAGTCTCATATGGACTAACTTCATGGGGCTTATTCCCGGTGTGTCAAGCCAAGCGTCCCATAATTTGTCAAATTTTCCAGGGTTTCCCCTGTGCTGGTATATGTATTTTTCCATTATAAGTGTTTTTCCCATGTGTTGTATCCATGTTTTAATCTATGGCAATATGGCTGATTTTCAGCTCATAAGGATTGTTTTCCGGGCCTGGAACAGTGATCTACTAAAGGCCACTCTTGTCACCTTCTCCACTATCGCCCCCTCCAGAACTCCCAGTAGGCAGCTCAGTGGATCAAGAGGGATATTGGTCTGGAACACCTGATTCAGTGTAGCCAGAACCTCTGTCCAATATCTATGGAGTTTGGGGCAACGCCAGAGGAGGTGAATCAGATCCCCAGGCACCATTCTGCACCTTCCGCAGAGTGGTTTGGGTGCTCTGCCCATTTTGTAAAGCTTCACAGGGGTATAGTGCACCCTCAGTAGTATATATATCTTTTGTGATACATTTAACCGCTTCCCGACCGCCTCCTGTAGATATATGTCAACAGAATGGCACGGGCAGGCAAAAGGACGTACCTGTACGTCCCCTTTAATTTGCCTGCCCGGGGGGCGCGTGCGCGCCGCCAGCGGCGCGCGCGCGACCCGGTCGGGAGCTCCGTGACCACGGCCGCGGGACCAGCGGACCCGATCGCCGCTGGTATCCCGCGATCGGGTTACGGAGCGGAAGAACGGGGAGAGGTCTATGTAAACAAACCTCTCCCCGCGCTTCCTACACTGACTGTCAGTGATCGGCGGTTCCCTGTCATCGGGAACGCCGATCAATGACGTCAGACGTACAGCCACGCCCCCCTACTGTAAGAAAAAACACAACACGTCACACTGAGTCCTCCCCGCCCCCTAGTGGTTAACCCCCTAACTACATATGACAAATGTCCCAAAAATGTGTCAAAAATGTCCGATGTGTCCGCCAAAATGTCGCAGTCACAATAAAAATCGCTGATCGCCGCCATTACTAATAAAAAAAAAAATATTAATAAAAATGCTATAAAACTATCCCCTATTTTGTAAACGCTATAACTTTTGCGCAAACTAATCAATATGTAGAAGAATACGTATCGGCCTAAACTGAGGAAAAAAAAAGTTTTTTTATATATTTTTTGGGGATATTTATTATAGCAAAAAGTAAAAAATATTGCATTTTTTTCAAAATTGTCGCTCTATTTTTGTTTATAGCGCAAAAAATAAAAACCGCAGGGGCGATCAAATACCACCAAAAGAAAGCTCTATTTGTGGGAAAAAAAGGACGTCAATTTTGTTTTGGAGCCACGTCGCATGACCGCGCAATTGTTAGTTAAAGCGACGCAGTGCCGAATTGCAAAAAGGGGCCTGGTCCTTTGGCTGCCAATTGGTCCGGGGCTGAAGTGGTTAATGAACATGTATTAACTGCCTGTAGGGCCTCTTCCCACAGTTCCCCTGTAATGGGGCCCAAATCTGCCTCCCATTGTGTCGCTGCCTTCATGGGGTGCCACTCTAGGAACGATAACAATAACATATTGTAACATTGTGAAATTATACCTTTTGTGTCGGACGCGTCCTGTAGCATATGAAAAACAGGTGTGGGGGACTGAATCCATTCCATTGTGCTCTTACAGCATGTTGTAACTGTAAATAGTAAAAAAACATTTTGGGAGGTAGTGCATATTTTTACTATAGGTCATTGAAAGAGAGCAGGGTCCCATTATGGAAAATATGTCTCAGATGAGTTATACCCATGGGGCGCCACCTGGGTCCCTGTTGGACCTTGGCTAGTTCTACATACGTTTTGTTTCCCCATAGTGGGCTGTAGGCTGTGAACCCCGTTACGTTCTGTAGTTGTTTAGTCTTGTTCCACACCTTCTGAAGGAGTGTATACGTCCGATGCGAATTGCACAGGAGTCCTGTGCGTCTTTTGGTCTGTTTCAGGTCCAAATTCAGCCCAAAATTCGGGCTGAAATCAGACCTGGAATGCTGAATGGAGACGCACCGGAACCCAGCCTTACTGAAAACAATGCATTACCTCGGTGGGTAATTTTTTATCAACAGAGATAAAGACAGAGAAAGAACAATGTGCCATTAAGAGTTTAGTGGCTAATCTACACATTTACATATTCAATAAAATAACACAAACATGTTGAATTTGTAAAAGGTAAAAGTAGTATCAAAAAATGATTCAAAGTGCACATTACAATAACTCTTATGCCGCGTACACACGATCGGAAATTCCGCCAGCAAAAGTCCGATGAGAGCTTTTGGTCGGATAATGCGACCGTATGTATGCTCCATTGGACTTTTGCTGGCGGGATTTCCGATTGTGTGTACGTGGCATTAGAGTTATTGTAATTTTTGAAAATTTTTTTGATACTACTTTTACCTTTTACAAATTTGTTTTTTCATGTTTTACAGCCAGCAAAAGATTGAGAGCAGGTTCTCAATTTTTTGGTCGAAAAAGTTTCGATCGGAAATTCTGATCGTCTGTACCAATTCCGATATGCAAAATTCCTACGCATGCTCGGAAACAATTCGACGCATGCTCGGAAGCATTGAACTTAATTTTCTCAGCTCGTCGTAGTGTTGTACGTCACCGTGTTCTTGACGAAAGTTGAGCAAACTTTTGTGTGACTGTGTGTATGCAAGACAAGCTTGAGCGGAATTACGTCGGAAAAACCATCCAAGATTCTTCTGACGGAAAATCCACTCGTGTGTACGCGGCACAAGGCTGCTTTCACACTGAGGTGCTTTTCAGGCGCTATAGCATTAAAAATAGCGCCTGTAATGCGCCTCTCCTCTTCCTCCAGTGTGAAAGTCCGAGCGCGCTGGCAGGATGCTAAAAAAAAGTCCTGCAAGCAGCTTCTTTGAGGCGCTGTAGGAGCGGTGTATACACCACTCCTAAAGCTCCCCTGCCCATTGAAATCAATGGGCAGCCCCGGCAAAGCGCTGCTGCAGTGGCGCTTTGCCGGCGCTTTTAACCCTTTGTTGGCCATTAGCGCGGGGGGGGGGGGCTTAAAAGCGTGTAGTGTGAACCCAGCCTTAGTTCTCTAGTAGTCTAGTGCTAGATGTTTTGTATTAGAAAATCTCTTTTATATGGTGTATTTATCATGTATCGTTGCTATACTTTTCTTAAATTGCCCTATAAAATCGCTTAGTGAAAGTATGCTTATAGCTCATAACCTGGAAAAGTATCTGCCCTGTGAAATATTTCATGGCATGTCTTGTGGCTGTCACGCAAAGTATGTGTGGTGGGAAAAAAACAAGTTTGGTTTCTTTCACATTTCAGTGTCAATATGACACATAACATGGGAAAAAGATAGACACCTGTACTGACATAAGTGAGATTTTTTTTTTCCTTGTGTGCAGTTACTGTTAAGAGATTTTGCTAAAAGATGATTATTTGAAAGGAAAATATTTGTTTTGGTTTCAGGAGACAGTGTTTGTAAAAACATGGTTTATCGTGCTACGGTAGCTGGAATTATCCAAGATATCAGATGAACTTATTTTAAAGCGGCTCTTCAGTCTGTTTCAAAAAATAAATAAAAAGTAAGCAGCTACAAGTGCTGTAGCTACTGACTTTTAATAAAAGTATACTTACCTGTCCAGGGATCCAGCACTGTCTTCACTCACACTTTACTGTAGGATGTCAGCTGTGACTCCTTGTGGCTTCACAGCCAGCTCCTCACTATACCGTATGAATGGGCCCCTCTTGGGACTTGTGACATGTCCCAGGAGGTTGCGGGCCTAGACCATTCCAGAGGAAGTGGGAGCGGGTACCTGACAAAACTATGTACCCGCTCCCCCTCCAGAAAATGTTCCATAAGTGATAGAGGAGTAGGGAGAGAAGGACATAAAGCAGAATGTCCCTTTTGGGATGAAGTTTGTGTTATGTAGAGCATTTTTTAAATAGATCATTATATTATATGACATATTGACCCTGCCATATCAGTGTTGTTGCCTATTTCTTGCACCTGGGCGATGAGCCTTTGACCACCACTAATGTGAACCTGTGCTCTACCCATGTAGGCACTTTAACCACTTGACCACTGGGCACTTAAACACCCTTAATAACCAGACCAATTTTCAGCTTTCGGTGCTCTCACATTTTGAATGACAATTACTCAGTCATACAACGCTGTACCCATATGAAATTTTTGTCCTTTTTTTCACACAAATAGAGCTTTCTTTTGGTGGTATTTAATCACCGTTGGGCTTTTTATTTTTTGCGCTATAAAAGAAAAAAGACAGAAAATTTGGTAAAAAAAATGAATTTTTCTTAGTTTCTGTTAAAAAATTTAGCAAATTTGTAATTTTTCTTGATAAATTTTGGCCAAAATTTATACTGCTACATATCCTTGGTAAAAATAAGTACAAATGGGGTATATTATTTGGTCTTTGTGAAAGTTATAGAGTCCACAAGCTATGGTGCCAATATCTGAAAATTGATCACACCTGAAGTACTGACGGCCTATCTCATTTCTTGAGACCCTAACATGCCATAAAAGTACAAATACCCCCCAAATGACCCCTTTTTGGAAAGAAGACATTCCAAGGTATTTAGAAAGAGGCATGGGAGTTTTTTGAAGTTGTAATTTTTTCCCACAATTCTTTGCAAAATCAAGATTTTTTTTTTCTTTTTTTTTTTTTCACAAAATTGTCATATTAGCAGGTTATTTCTCACACACAGCATATGCATACCACAAATTACACCCCAAAAACACATTCTGCTATTACTCCCGAGTATGGCGATACCACATGTGTGAGACTTTTACACAGCGTGGCCACATACAGAGGCCCAGCATGCAGGGAGTGCCATCAGGCGTTCTGGAGCACCCAGGCCAATTCTGACATTTCTCTCCTACATGTAAAAATCATCATTTATTTGCTAGAAAATTACATAGAACCCCAAAACAATATATATGTTTTTTTAGCAAAGACCCTAGAAAATACAATGGCGGTCGTTGCAACTTTTTATCTAGCACGGTACTTGCGCAGCAATTTTTCGAACGCGTTTTTTTGGAAAAAAAAAGTTTTGTGCTTTACAAAAAACAAAACTGTAAATTTAGCCCAATGTTTTTGCATAATGTGAAAGATGAAGTTACGCCGAGTAAATAGATACCTAACATGTCACCCTTCAAAATTGCACACGCTCGTGGAATGGCGCCAAACTTCGCTACTTAAAAATCCCCATAGGCGGCGCTTTAAAATTTTTTTTACTGGTTACATGTTTTGAGTTAGGAGGTCTAGGGCCAAAATTATTGTTCTCGCTATAACGTTCGCAGCGATACCTCACATGTGTGGTTTGAACGCCGTTTTCATATGTGGGCGGGACTTAGGTATGCGTTCACTTCTGCATGCGAGCACACGGGGACAGGGACGCTTTAAATTTTTATTTTTTATTTTTATTGTTCATTTTACTTTATTTATTTTAGTTTGACACTTTTTTTCCCCCCAAAAAATTGTTTGATCACTTTTATTCCTATTACAAGGAATGTAAACATCCCTTGTAATAGGAATATGACATGACAGGTCCTCTTTACAGTGAGATATGGGGTCAATAAGACCCCACATCTCACCTCTAGGCTGGAAAGCCTGAAATAAAATAAAAAAACGATCCTGGCTTCGATCGTAGCGAGCATTGCATGGTATCGCAGGGTATCGCATGGTATCGCAGAATATCGCAGAGTATGGCAGAGTATCGCAGGGTTTGGCAGAGTATTGCAGGGTTTGGCAGAGTATTGCAGAATATGGCAGGGTATTGCAGAGTATGGCAGGGTATTGCAGGGTATGGCAGGGTATGGCAGGGTATGGCAGAGTATGGCTGGGTATCGCAGGGTATGGCAGAGTATCGCAGGGTATGGCAGAGTATCGCAGGGTATGGCAGAGTATCGCAGGGTATGGCAGGGTATGGCAGGGTAGGGTATCGCAGGGTATGGCAGGGTATGGCAGAGTATCGCAGGGTATCGCAGGGTATGGCAGAGTATCGCAGGGTATGGCAGAGTATCGCAGGGTATGGCAGGGTATGGCAGAGTATCGCAGGGTATGGCAGAGTATGGCAGGGTATGGCTGAGTATCGCAGGGTATGGCAGAGTATCGCAGGGTATGGCAGAGTATCGCAGGGTATGGCAGAGTATGGCTAAGTATCGCAGAGTATGGCAGAGTATGGCAGAGTATCGCAGGGTATGGCAGAGTATCGCAGGGTATGGCAGAGTATGGCAGAGTATCGCAGGGTATGGCAGAGTATGGCAGAGTATGGCAGGGTATGGCAGAGTATGGCAGAGTATCGCAGGGTATGGCAGAGTATCGCAGGGTATGGCAGAGTATCGCAGGGTATGGCAGAGTATGGCAGAGTATCGCAGGGTATGGCAGAGTATCGCAGGGTATATCTGAGTATCGCAGGGTATGGCAGAGTATCGCAGGGTATGGCAGAGTATGGCTGAGTATTGCAGGGTATGGCAGAGTATCGCAGGGTATGGCAGAGTATGGCAGAGTATGGCAGAGTATCGCAGGGTATGGCAGAGTATCGCAGGGTATGGCAGAGTATCGTAGGGTATGGCAGAGTATCGCAGGGTATGGCAGAGTATCGCAGGGTATGGCAGGGTATGGCAGGGTATGGCAGAGTATCGCAGGGTATGGCAGGGTATGGCAGGGTATCGCAGAGTATGGCAGAGTATTGCTGGGTATGGCAGAGTATCGCTGGGTATCCATCCATCCATGCTCAGCCATCCCTCCATACCCTGCAATACACTGCATGCTATTGCTGTGTATTGCAGGGTATGGAGGGATGGCTGAGCATGGATGGATGGATCGGTGGCATGCAGAGCAGGCTGTGGGCACTACAGATCCCGCCCACAGCACTGCTGCCACCGATCCCTCCCCCTCTCCTCTCACACTGTACCGATCGGTACAGAGAGAGGAGGGGAGAGGAACCGGCGTCATCAAATGACGCCGGCTTGCTTACATGTGATCGCTCCGTCATTTGACGGAGCGATCACGTGGTAAACGGCGATCACGTATGTTCTCGAGTGCGCGCCCCAGGGGGCGCGCAAGAGGGGAACTCTGTGAGGCCGTTAATTAACGGCCTGTTAGAGTTAAGCAACCGCCCTGTAGCCGTTTTTCGGCTATGGGCCGGTTGTTAACTGGTTAAAGCTGACTTTCAGGATTAACAGTTATTGTCTTAAAGGAGTTGTAAAGGCAGAAGGTTTTTTTATCTTAATGCATTATATGCATTAAGATAAAAGGCCTGTTTGTAGCAGCCTCCCCAGCACCCCCTAATTCCTTCCCGAGCCCCGCTGTCCAGCGATGTCCAGGAGTCCCTCGGCCATCCGGGACTCTCCTCCTGATTGGCTGAAACATAGCAGTGGTGCAATTGACTCCTGCCGCTGTCAATCAAAGTCAGCTAGCCAATCAGGAGATAAAGGGGCGGGGCAAAATAGTAGCTTTGTGTCTGAATGTACACATGGAGCTGCAGCTCTGCTTGGGTGCCCCCATAGCAAGCTGCTTGCTGTAGGGGCACTCAACAGGAGGGAGGGGCAGTAAAGAGGGACCCGATAAAAGGATCCAGGCTGCCCTGTGCAAAACCACTGCACATAGGAGGTAAGTATAACATGTCTGTTATTAAAAAATAAATAAAAAAACAAGACTTTACAACTACTTTAATACAAGGGGCATGTGTATTCTTAGTTATTCTCTTGAATCCGTGTTTTCTGTATTTCTTTCACATCTGTGCAGTAATCCAGTTTGAAACTTTGTCTCTGTGTAGGAGCATCTTGTAAAGACTGATCGCTCTTGCTCTCTCTCCTTGTGCAGGGAGACTGGTTTTGTATTGTATCTAGTATGTGGTCCAGCTGGGTCCCTTTCACAGTTCTGCTTTCCATAACCTTTACTTCTGGGTATGGAGGAACATATGACTCAATCCCCTACCTCCCAGTTAACAGTACTACATAGTTAGTATGGTTGAATAAAGACACCAGTCCATCCAGTTCAACCTGTGTGAGTGTCCACAATTGTCCCTATCCCTGTGCATTGCACACTCACATCGGTCCCTACCCTCAAGGAGCCCACAATCCAAGGTCCCCATTCATATACTAGGGCCAATTTCTGGACAGAAGCCAGTTAACCTACCTGCATGTCTTTGGAGTGTGGGAGGAAACCGGAGTACCCGGAGGAAACCCACACAGGCACAGGGAGAACATGCAAACTCCAGGCAGGTAGTGTCATGGTTGGGATTTGAACCAGCGACCCTTCTTACTGCTAGGTGAGAGTGTTAACCACTACACCACTGTGCCGCCGCAAAGAGTTACTAGAGTTGCTGCTTGGCTAGGTAAGCTATAAACTGCTGTGTCTCAGCCAATCAGCAGGGAGAGTCCTGGACGACCGAGGCACTCGTGGACATTGCTAGAGAGGGGGCTCAGGTAAGTATTAGGGGGGCTGAGGGGGGCTGCTGCACACAGAAAGCTTTTTATATTAATGCATTGAATGCATTAGGATAAAAAACCTTCTGACTTTACAACCACTTTAATCCTGACTCTCTGTGTTACTTAATCCTGACTCTAAACTTTGCACGTGTGTCCAAAATGGCATGGCTAGGGAAGCTGGATCTCAGGGACAATGCTGGGGGAGGGTGATGAAATCAGACTCAGGGCATGGGGAACACCAGGTGCAATCTGTGAGTTACCCACTTCTGACCTGATCCCTAAACTCTATGCATTACTTACTCCTGACTTTGTTACTGTAGCGGTACCCCCATAGGGGCTGCTGGTGATTGTGGTCGGTCTCCCACCCTGCACAGCCAGGCACACGAATTTCCAGAAATATTCAAGAATCAGTCCTTGTACTTTGTTTTTGTGTTTTTTTTATTTTTTATTAAGGGCATATAACTTAAATGGGGATAGGGTACATATGAGATACCCACTTGATTGAAGATAGGAAATTAGGGACTGAAAACTATATACACCACTGGCATATACAACCTCTTCTCTTGACCTCCAGCACATACACTTGCTTGCAGACTATAACTCCCAGGACCAGCTAGCACGGTTGTTGAGGTCTGACACTGGCTCAGCCAGGCCCAAAGTAAATACCCTTTGCAGACAGGCAGGGGCGTACCTAGTGCATTTGGCACCCGGGGCGGATCCTATATCTGGCACCCCCCCCCACCTTAAAACGTAAAAACACCCCACTGTGCTCCCTGCATACCTCTGCATCCTTAAAATAACTCTTTGTCACTACTGTGTACATTACACACCCCCCTGCACCTCTGGACCCCTTTACATTACACAGCACCCTGGACCCCTTTACATTACACAGCACCCTGGACCCCTTTACATTACACAGCACCCTGGACCTCTGGACCCCTTTACATTACACAGCACTCTGGACCTCTGGACCCCTTTACATTACACAGCACCCTGCACCTCTAGACCCCTTTACATTACACAGTACCCTGCATCTCTAGACCCCTTTACATTACACAGCACCTCTAGGCCCCTTTACATTACACAGCACCTCTAGACCCCTTTACATTACACAGCACCCTGCACCTCTAGACCCCTTTACATTACACAGCACCCTGCACCTCTAGACCCCTTTACATTACACATCACCCTGCACCTCTAGACCCCTTTACATTACACAGCACCCTGCACCTCTAGACCCCTTTACAATACACAGCACCCTGCACCTCTAGACCCCTTTACATTATACAGCACCCTGCACCTCTGGACCCCTTTACATTACACAGCACCCTGCACCTCTGGACCCCTTTACATTACACAGCACCCTGCACCTCTGGACCCCTTTACATTACACAGCACCCTGCACCTCTGGACCCCTTTACATTACACAGCACCCTGCACCTCTGGACCCCTTTACATTACACAGCACCCTGCACCTCTCGACCCCTTTACATTACACAGCACCCTGCACCTCTGGACCCCTTTACATTACACAGCACCCTGCACCTCTGGACCCCTTTACATTACACAGCACCCTGCATCTCTGGACCCCTTTACATTACAAAGCACCTCTGGACCCCTTTACATTACACAGCACCCTGCACCTCTAGACCCCTTTACATTACACAGCACCTCTAGACCCCTTTACATTACACAGCACCCTGCACCTCTGGACCCCTTTACATTACAAAGCACCTCTGGACCCCTTTACATTACACGGCACCCTGCACCTATAGACCCCTTTACATTACACATCACCCTGCACCTCTAGACCCCTTTACATTACACAGCACCCTGCACCTCTAGACCCCTTTACATTACACAGCACCCTGCACCTCTGGACCCCTTTACATTACACAGCACCCTGCACCTCTGGACCCCTTTACATTACAAAGCACCTCTGGAACCCTTTACATTACACAGCATCCTGCACCTCTAGACCCCTTTACATTACACAGCACCCTGCACCTCTAGACCCCTTTACATTACACAGCACCCTGCATCTCTGGACACCTGTATGTTACACAGAAACGCCCCCCCTAACAGCTCTGGACCCCTTGCATGTTACACAGACCCGCCTACAATACAGACCCCCCCTACAATACAGACCCCTCCTGCACAACCCCCCTACAGTGCAGACCCTCCCTTCAGTACAGACCCCCCTACAGTGGAGACCCCCCCTACAATGCAGAGCCCCCCCCTACAGTACAGACCCCCCCTTTAGTACAGCCCCCCCTACAATGCAGACCCTCCCTACTACAATGCAGACCCCCCTTCAGTACAGAGTGACCCCCCCTTCAGTACAGACCCCCACTACAATGCAGACCCCCCCTTCAGTACAGAGTAACCCCCCCCCCTCAGTACAGACCCCCCCTACAATGCACACCCCCCACTGCAATGCAGACCCCCCCCCTTCAGTACAGTACAGACCCCCCCCTACGACCCATAATGTACCTACCTCAGGTCAGGAGTGTCAGCGCAGGACACACAGCACTACCAGGAGGACGGGGGAGGACGGGGGAGGGAGGGGGGAGGCGGAGCCGGCGGCTTCACTCTGCTCGGCTGTATGACACAGCCGAGACAGATCAGAGCCGCGGAGAGCGCCGAACACCCTCCCCCTCCTCTCACCTCACCTGCCACTGCCTGTGTCACTCACCGCGCCGCTGATATGTTATATCAGCACTCGGCGCGCTCGCGCTGTCCCCGCTTCCATCGCGGAGGGGGGCGCCGGCCTGACACCCCCCCCAGTGTGTGGCACCCGGTGCGGCCCGCCCCCCCCCGCACCCCCCTTAGTACGCCACTGCAGACAGGAATTGTGGGCCCCTATGATGTAGCAAAATATGATAGTCCAGGTGCTAGCTGTCCCACATGTGCCTACTGATTCCAGCAACACCTCTTCAAGCCCTGTCAGCCCTCCTGGCTGCAGCTGCCTCTTTCCACTGCCCTTGCCACCACAGTCCTCCTTGCTGGCTCGGCACCCATTCCAGACTGCTCCATCCCAGTCCTCTCAGGCATGTCTCCCAGTCCTCCTGACTGTGTGTCACTCAACAGCCCTCTTGGCGGTTCCTTGTAATGCCTGGAGACTTCCCTGGCAGTGTTCTCCCGCTGTCCTCCTTGCTCATGTGCCTCCTGTCCAGGACACCTCAGGCCAAAGTTCACCACCCCAGACTGGGGAGCTCCCTCAAAGGCCACGACAGCTTCCACTGAACAACCCCTCCCTAGCTGGGCTGACCCTGAGTATTTAAGGAGGCCTGCCCCCTGCCAATCCAAGTTGGGGATTATTCAGGGCCCTGAGAATACTCTAGGCAGCTCCACCTTACCTCCCCTCCCCCTTTCCAGAAATTTCCAGTATATTATAGAAATAGGGGGGAGGTCTCAGTGATGCTACCTGTGAGTCATCCAGCTCTCCCTGGATTTCTGCCAACCCAGGACAAAACAGACAGGCTTGGCGGCTAGACAAGCTTGCATAAATGTACCTACACTTACTAAAAACTATCTACATTTCTAGCACTGGAGGGTGCTACATTACTTAATACTGACTTCTGATCTCTGTGCATTACCTAACCCTGACTCCTGGACTCTGTACATGGCTAAATCTTGAACTCGGTGCGTTACTTAATCCTAACTCCTAAACTCTATGTGTTACTTACTCCTGACGCTTGAACTATGTGCATTATATAACCCTGATTCCTGAACTTTCTGTGTCAACTAGTCCTGATCCCTGGACTCTGTAAATGTCTTAATCCTGACCCCTGAGCTCTGAGTTTTTTAATCCTGACCCTTGAACTCTATTTTATACTTAATCCTGGTCCCTGAATCTTGTGTGTTAATTACTTCTGACCTCTGTGCATTACTTAATCTTTATCCATAAACTTTCTGTGTTACTTAATCCTGATCCCTGAACTTTCTGGTTACTTAATCCTGACTCTTCAACTCCCTGCATTAATCCTTACCCCTTAACCCTTACTTACGCCTGACCCCTGAACTCTGTGTAACTTACGCCTGACCTCTGAACTTTGTGTGTTACTTAATTCTGACCCCTGCAGTCTGTGTGATACCCTAACCCCTGCACTCATTTACAGTCTCTTTATCCATATGAACATAGGTTTAAGTTTATCTAACCATATCCCTGTAAGCCCCCCCCACTGGAATTGGCTACACCCACAATTTGCCATGGCAGGCTCCATGCCATTCATCATTCCCCTTCTCATGGTGCCCAAAATATTTTGTCTTTTTACCTTCAATGTATGCCTCTTGTTCCAAAAGTCTGTGACCAATTGTCCCAGGGAGTGTTAAAAATGGGGGCATTATTTTGTGAGTTTGACTGCAACTGAGTTTGTGCTTTTTGGGAATAATTAAAAGTATGCATCAGTAGAGTGTCCATTGATTTTATTTTGAACATCTGAACATTTTAGATTAAAAACTTTCTGAAACAATTGAGTTTGATTGATGGGAGCGATAAACCGAAAACAAGTTTTTGGATGCACTCTCACACTGAACATATAGGGAACTGTCTGGAATCTGAGATTAAATTAAAATTGGTGTACTGTGTGATATTATCATTGTTTTGTTTCATTGACTGGATTCTCTTGTTTTACATATTCCTACTCTATGTTTGGTTCTACGACCGTTTTTTCAGTCGGAATAAACTCTGACAGTTTTTCTGACGGAGCTCCAATGGAGTTCCGACGGAATTCTGCTCAAGCGGTCTTTCCTACACACGATCACACCAAGGTCCAACCGTCTAGAACGTGGTGACGTACAACACGTACGACGGGACTAGAAAAGGGAAGTTCAATAGCCAGTAGCCAATAGCTGCTATCTCGTACTTGCTTCAGAGCATGCATCGTTTTTGGTCCGTCGGAACAGCATACAGATGTAGCGGTACCCCCATAAGGGCTGCTGATTGACTCTATACCCCACTGGCTATCCCGACTCTCAAGATCCTCTCTTACCTCTGGCATCTCAGGTTCCATGTAATAGTACAATGTTACCAAGAAAAATCATACACCAAACTCCTGTACCATCAAAATAGTTTACTGTAAGGTTTCTTTTACAAAGCAAACTTGTTTTAGCACTTAGATATAATAATGCAAAGAATAACCATAAATGTGTATAGACATATAATAACTCGATAACCACTTCAAAGATGTATGCAGACAGGTGAGAAGTGCGGTTAGCATCCAGTCCGACAAAGTGCTTACATTGGACATTTTCCCACTCCAATCCTCAGAGCACACACACACTTTAAACCTGCAGCATGCTACAACACACATCAAAGCAATGTATTAGAGTAAGGATACTTATTTCACTGACTCAGGAGCTCCCCCTAGGTTGTACTGCAGTCCTCAGAGTACATAAGAAGAGTAATAAACACTTTATAGTGAATGGTAAAGTCTTTGATCTTCTTCCTTCAGCTAGCCTTATTATACTGCAGTATTTGTAATCCAGTGAGTAAGCAAATGTTAAAATAAGATAATGGTAGTAGGTGAACTATAAACTTGGTTATGTGAAACACGTGCAAACTTCTTCTTCTATGAAGGGTGCAACCGGACACTCTATATTATGTGTAAGGCAAACCTTGAGGCCTGGTGGGACCGTCTATAACAGTGAGACCGCTCTGTAGAACTACAGGTCTCAGCAATCCTCTGGACTAGTCTGCAAAGTGACAAAGTAATATATACATCTTGGGCAACAGCCCTCTCACCTCACAGGGCCCAAACAATTGTGTTACTCCGCTTCCGTGATCTCAATCCCGTTCCAAGTTGGCTCCGTACGCCGGCCCTCTCCGTTAGATGACTGATGACTGTGTTGCTGAACCCTTTCCGGTATCCTGGATCCTCCGATCCGATCACGCGCTGATCCAGCACACCGCGCTCAAAACCTCTCCGGAGGCTTTGACTCCGTTCTGCACCAAGCAGGCCGCGGCTCTTCCGATCACACCCACACAGGTCCCTGGTAGAAAAGACCAAACATGGCCACGCTGTGTCTTTTTATTTCCCTACCCAGCATGCAGTTCTTTAACTTGGCCTTGTGGGTAGGTAAGTAAGCATTGTGGGTAGGTAGTTCCTTGACTGGTAGTTTATATATGAGTCACTTCCTCTTTCACTACATACCCCACAATGCACTGGAGCTGGCTATTGTAAAAGCAAAACAAAAGTTTTATCAACATAAATATAAAGAAAGGACACTAGAGGGAACCAAACTCTGTTTAAAGAATATCACATTGTTATACAGAAATTAACAAGCATGGCTACACAGACGAACGGTTTTCCCGATAGGAATTGATTCCGTCGGAAATATTTAAAACATATGATGGACCTAGAAATAGGTCCGTCAGAATTTTGGAAAAAAAAAGTCAGATGAGGCCCACACATGATCGGAATATCCGATGAAAAAATTCCATCAGACTTTTTCTGCCGGAAAGTCTGACCATGTGAACGTGGCATTGGTTTAAAGCCCCATTCCAATCCAAAACTATTTTTTACCAACCCTCCCATCTATACCCTTCTAATTCATCACACCCTTACCTTGTGAAGCCAGATATACTCATCCAAGCCTTCCCTCTAGGTCCTTCGTAACCGCCAACTCCTGATGTGGGAAACCATTACTCTAACATCTGGGGATCCTGAGAGGACCCCACTGCTGGACATGCAATAGGAAGTGTTCACATCATGCACTGACATGGACACCAGAAGAAGGACCCTTCCAGGAAGTAAGCAGAAAGGAGAAGGTTTTGGGCTTTGGTTAATGTGACTGCGGCCTAAAGGAGGATTTAGATTTAAATTTAGGTTTTTATTTTTCTTATCAGCGATCAGATGGGGTGGGGGTAGAAATTATACTGGAGTGGGGCTTTAATTAAAACATTTTTTTTTTTTTTTTCGTTCAATGGTTTATAAACCACTGTTGACACTCCTAGCCTCCTTATACGAAGGTGCCAATTTTTGATGTTTAAGACCCCTTTCACACTGGAGGCGTTTTTCAGGCGCTATAGCGCTAAAAATAGCACCTGTAAAACGCCTGAAAAACGCTTCATCTGCAATCCCAGTGTGAAAGTCCGAGTGCCCCTCGGGATGGAAATATACCCCTTTTTCAATACCTTAGTGTAAACAAAAAAAGCAGCTTCCCAAACTGTAATATTTTCAGATTAATTCTACAGACTCGTGAATTCATATTACATCAAAGTTATAGTGTAACATTAAGAAAAGAAAGGTGCCAATATTGCCAGTACTGGATGACAGTGCCAGTATATGCAAACCCAGTACTGCAATGGGCTTTTGTTATGAATATTCCATCAGCTAATAAAATATATGACTTTCTAATTTTTGCTGTGTTATCATGATGAATGTGTTGGAAACTCCATAACAAATCTAAATGTGTTGGAAACTCCATAACAAATCTGATAATAGCCAAAGCACCTAGCTTCATTTCCTACTTGCTGTGTGGAAGCACCTGCTGCAGGAACACTTGCATGTATGTGATACTGACAGACAAAAGAGGACCAGGAAAGCACAGGAATTTCTGGCAATATATCAGCAAGGGGCATGGTATTTTCCTGTTGAAACTCTAGTTGTTCATGTTCTGTTATTTCCAAAAAGCAAAAGGCAGAGTCCTTCCTCCTGACTAAAAGGGCAAAGGATAAAATGGTGCTGCAGATCACCTTAGCTTTCGAGCTGGTTATACCTAATTTGAAAATTAAAAAACGTAATTAAATCTCCCAATCTACAAGACTCTGGTCCGGCAATACCTAGAGTATGCTGTCCAGTTCTGGGCACCAGTCCTTAGGAAGGATGTACTGGAACTGGGGAGAGTCCAGAGAAGGGCAACAAAACTAATAAAGGGACTGGAGGATGTTAGTTATGAGGAAAGGTTATGAGCACTGAACTTGTTCTCTCTGGAGAAGAGACGCTTGACAGGGGATATGATTTCAATGTACAAATACCATACTGGTGACCCCACGATAGGGATAAAACTTTGCTGCGAAAGGGAATTTAATAAGACATGCAGCCATTCACTAAAATTAGAAGAAAAGCGGTTTAACCCTAAACTGATTAGAGGGTTTTTTACTGTAAGAGCGGTAAGGATGTGGAATTCTCTTCCACAGGCGGTGGGTACATTTAGCCTGCTCATACATGGTTTGAATCTCAGAATGGAACCGTCCTATGTCTGGCTTAAAGTGATTGTAAAGCTTCAAGTTTTTTTTTTTTTTTTTAAATAACAGACATGTCATTCTTACCTCCACTGTGCAGTTTGTTTTGCACAGAGAGGCCCCTATCATCCTCTTCTGGGGTCCCGCGGGATGCATTAAGGATGCATTAAGGTGAAAAAAATACGAGGGTTTACAACCCCTTTAAGGAGGCATTTCTCTATAGCAGTTTTTCAGCTTTGTGCCAGTATCAATTGCTCCTGGAGTCATAAAAACTAGATGTTAAACCAGGATCCATATACTCTATAGAAAAGACTGTATAGAAACTGGATTTATTGTTTACTTTAATTGCTGACACTTCCTCTTAACCTTTAGCCAGCTTCCCTGCTGGTATCCTTATACTAAATATAAAGTGTTCCAACACTATATTTCTACAGATAGAGCTGAGGGAATCAATTTGTTAGGTTGTGCCTGATTCACACAGATATGGATATTTGCAAACTTTATGGCTGGGTTCACACTTTTTGGTTCTTTAACACAAAAATGCGTTGACACACTGATGCACAGGTTCCAGCAGTGCAAGCAGCGTGTGAACTGAGCACAATTCATTTCAATACAAGAGGATTAGGAGGACCCTGCTTGTGAGAGTTTACAATCTACAATGTAACTGAAAAGGTGACTCATATGTACTTAAACATAAAGGGTCTTTTTATTCAGAGTCAAAGATTATTTACAGATATGCAATTTTTTTTGTGAAGTCAAAGATTTTTTAATAGATATGGTACAAAAATATTGATAGGCTTTCCTTTATGGTATTTTAGGAGAAGGAGTAACCCTTAAGAGGCTGGTGTGGTTACAGTCCTAAGAGCTGTGCCTGAAGAAAGCCTTAAAAGAGAAGTACAGACAAAGCTTGTTTGGCTGTACTTCTCCTGTGGATCTCCTGTGGATACGTTCTGCACTCCTGTGACCCGTTTTCAGCTGACAGCGGGCTGAAGGCCGCTGTCGGATGATTTTACAGAGCCAGTCCAGGCTGAAGGCCACTGTCGGATGATGTCACGGAGCCAGTCCAGGCTGGGGAAAGATCATGACAATATGGTCGAGATCCACCCAGGGGCCTAGAACGGCCCCTGACTCAGCCTCTTAGCGAGCCTGAGCCAGCTGCTCCAGCCCCCTTCACAGCCCAGTGCTCCAGTGAGCAGGGGGGTTGGGGGGGGGGGGGGGGGGGGGGGAGAGCAGACAGCGGTGTTTGATCAGTCAGTTCTCAGTCTTATGCCCTGTACACACGGTCTGACTTTCTGACGGAAAATGTGCGATCGGATTGTGTTTAAGCACTCCACAAATCTGGCCTTTATGGAAGAGTGGCAAGAAGAAAGCCATTGTTGAAAGAAAGCCATAAGAAGTCCCGTTTGTAGTTTGCAAGAAGCCATGTGGGTGACACAGCAAACATTTTATAGAAGGTGCTCTGGTCAGATGAAACAACAAATTAACTTTTTGGCCTAAAAGCAAAGCACTATGTGTGGCGAAAATTTAAAACTGCACGTCACCCTGAACACACCATCTCCACTGTGAAACATAGTGGTGGCAGCATCATGTTGTGGGGATGCTTTTCTTCATCAGGGACAGGGAAGCTTGTCAGAGTTGATGGGAAAATGGATGGAGCCAAATACAGGGCAATCTTAGAAGAAAACCTGTTAAGAGTCTGCAAAAGACTTGAGTCTGGGGCAGAGGTTCACCTTACAGCAGGACAACAGCCCTAAACATACAGCCAGAGCTACAATGGAATAGCTTAGATCAAAGCATATTCATGTGTTAGAATTGCCCTGTCAAAGTCCAGACCTAAATCCAATTGAGAATCTGTGGCAAGACTTGAAAATTGCTGTTCACAGACGCGCTCCACCCAATCTGACGGAGCTTGAGCTATTTTGCAAAGAAGAATGGGCAAAAATGTCACTCTCTAGATGTTCAAAACTGGTAGAGACATCCCCAAAAAGACTTGCAGCTGTAATTGCAGCGAAAGGTGGTTCTACAAAGTATTGACTCAGGGAGGCTGAATACAAATGCACGCCACACTTTTCACATATTTATTTGTCAAACATTTTGAAAACCAATTATCATTTTCCTTCCATTTCACAATTATGTGCCACTTTGTGTCGGCCTATTCACATAAAATCCCAATAAAATACATTTACGTTTTTGGTTGTAACATGACAAAATGTGGAACATTTCAAGGGGTATGAATACTTTTTCAAGGCACTGTAGGTTAAACAAGGTTACTGCTGAATAAGCAGTCCCTTAACATTATTTTAAAAATGACTTTAGTCCATAAAGGGTATACAGGTATGAGAGCTGAAGTGGTAAAAAGAAAAATGGTAACTTAAAACAGACACAACATTGTTATAACAGTATATTTTTTTTACCAAGGACCCCCTGGTAAAAGGTTTAATTTAGTGATGTTTGCAGGTCATGGTTCTCAGGTTCCCCCTACTGGTGACTGCTGACATACAGGAAGGTAACTACTATTACTAAATGAATCATAATGTGCCCACAAATCTTCGTCCCTAAAGCCAACAACAACATGGATGTGACCAGACCTAATTTGGTGTGGTCTGCATTCAATACTGTATGAATTAGTGTTGGGCAGTACACGTTATTTAAAATAACAGAATGCAAATGTGGTTATGATGTGCTTACTGTGAAGCTGACCTTACTATAATCATACAAATGGGTGCTCCCTTTCCTCTTTGCTTTATGTCTATGCCGTGACATTCAACACTATAAGGACCCGATACCATATCTTGATATACCTCCTCTATCGCCTGCATTCTCAACAATGTTAGGAATTTTAAGCTATTTGGGCTCTTAGCAAATTTAAAGTTAACATCTCAAAGTTAGATCGAAAGAAGGAATTTCGTGGGACTTTAAATGAGGGTACGCAATGTTAAGAGAAAATGACAACATAAAAATGAAATTACAGTACATGATTTATTTATTTATTATTATTTATTTCAATCTAGAATACATATCAAATATTTTGTATCAAATAGATAGGTAGTCACCAGACTTACACTAAATATGCTGCTCATAGCATGCAATACAGATAAAAAGTAGACATGGCAAATATACATAGTATAATAAATCGATTGAAAGACAAATATAATAAAACCAAGTAACTGTTGGCATCTAGTGGCACTCTACGCATTTCCTGGCATTACAGCCATTCATCAGGAGTGTTATGAAGTAATATACTAGGAAAGAAGGAACAGGGGTCAATGATAATGCCCTTAGAATAAGGGAGGACAGGGGAATTATGTCCCAACAAGGTGGAGATAGATTGGGATTAAGGTTACATTTTCTCAGCATTTTCTCAGCATGTCCCACCTATCTCATGACTATTTTCAGTTTATTGGTACACTCCTTCTGTTGGCAGCTCAAAGCCATACAATATTTCGGGAAGGAGACCCTCTCCAATCTGAGAATTCTATTTAACCTCAACTGGGTGGAACCAGCTATGAAGATCTTGGACATAGCCAGTTGGGGTAACTCCCCTTATCCTGTTATTGGAAAATCATTGCTCTAAAAATATCTTTGTGCAAGGAAAACTGTGAAATTACTGCGCTAAACCACAATAATGTCAGAGAAAAACGGAAAGCAGCTAACACTCAAACAAAGTCCAAACAAAATAAAAATATACAGTGTAGCGCTACAAGGAAAAACAATGACATCACGTCCAATGAAATAATAATAAAGAATAAGTGAACTGATATAAAGTCCAATATTCACTGACGAGGACTAAAAAATTTATGAAAATTCAAAAGATATGTTCATCTCGTGCTTGATAGCCAATCTTCAAACACAAAAAATTTGCAAATAACTGTGCAGTTGTGAATATGAAGAAATCCTCTGTAGAAAGAATAAGGTGGGTACTCTTACAGGATATGGTGGACCCACTTACTGTATGGTAGTGGGTCAATCACGCTTATGTGGGCCAAGTGCCACAGAGTTACGGTTGGCAGTAGAACGGTCACTCTGTGAGGGATGGTTCCACTCCTCTTCCATGATGGTCAGGCCGGAAAATCCTGGATCCTTGTGACTCTCCAACGTAGTATAAAACTTCCACCTTGTGGGGGAGCCGCCTGGACTCAATTGGACCGGGATAAAAATAAGAGAAAATGGAGAGACTCCATATGGCGTAGGTAAAAAAAAACAGAAAGGTATTTATTTTAAAAATAACAGCACATCAAATTCAATGAGTACAAGTACTGGTGATCACAAATATATTAGTATAAACATATAAAAAGCAATGTGGGGAGCAAGCGTAGCAAGCCCAACGTGTTTCCTCCTCAAAGACTTCAACCGGGGCATAGCATTGCTCCCCCACATTGCTTGTATTTATAAAGAATCAAAAACAACATGTGACAAATAAGGGAGGGAAGGTCCGCCTCCGGTATCTCAACCGGAAGTGATACCACTCTCATATGATCTCCATCCCCCAATGAGACATCTTCAAACATATCCCCATAGGTGGAGGAGCATAGGAGCCAATGGAACCTGTGAAGTCTAACCCGGAAATATTACACAAGAGAAGGCGCCAAATGTTGGGAGCCACCCATAACAAAGGCTCCGTCAATGCCGCTCTTCTCAGTGTTGGGGATGTCACAAGGAAAAAGGTGCCAAAAGTCACCACGCAGCTGCAAGCCGTGGCGTTGAGGACACTGGATGACACTAGCCACCAATCACGGCGTTGGGTATATGTCACATGATAAAATAGCCCAATCACGTGACTCACACGAGCACCCTGCGAACGTGATGGGAACACCCAACCACGTGACCTGCGCGGTCACATTGCGGGTCACGCGTCAATGGGCTGGATCACATGACCCATGTAAACACACCCACTCGTGAGAGGCACGTGCCAAGGGCCTGTCACGTGACTTCTCTGGGGGCATGACATATAACGTGACCAGTCACATGATTCCCAATGAGTCACATGAGTCCCTAAATGAGCAAATCACGCTACTCATCGGGAAAAAACACGTGACAAAGTACAACACACAATCCACCATGGATCTTATGAGCCGTCGGGTGGTCAAGGCACATATGCGTCCACATGCAGCACTCTAAATGGACTGGAGGGGATCCAAACCTCACTGACAAAGGAGGCTGGTCCCAAAAACCAGAAGGGTAACCAGGCAAACCACTCCCACACTCTGATGTATGACCCTGCCTGGAACGCTGGGTCAGTCTCATGGTGTGGTTTGTGGTCACGTCCAGGCCCCCTGGTGTCCACAATGTCACAGCGCAGAACAAAGGATGTCCACAATAAGGTGCGCTTGTAAAGACCACCCAGAAGGCCCAAAAATAGAGCTCCCTAATATAGAGGAGTGTTAGTTACAAAAATAAATCAATGCCATGAATGGGATAAATAAAACCAATACAGATAAAATATAAAAACTGTTTAAAATAAAACTAGGATATAATGTTATACTCAAGAGTTAGATGAAACATCTAAACATAATTAAAGGTCAATAAAAATCTGAAAATAATTAATCGCAAATAGTGCAGAAATTTGGCAGACTAGAATATAAAATATATATCCAAGGAAGTTCAATTGTTTTAAGCTTGATTGATAAAGCAATTTATGTCCCAATCTACGTTCAAACCGAACGGCAAGTAGGATCGTAATTCATGGTTCCAATAAGTTTCCAATTGGGATACCCCCCGTAGGCAAGATTCGCCCCTCCAATGTGGGACAAATTTGTCTATTATCTGGAATCGGGTACCCGTAGGGTCAGAATTCTGATATTCCAAATAGTGGCGGGGTACGATGTGATTGGTAAGCCCCTTTCGAATACTGGCCAGATGTTCATTGGCCCTTATGGAAAAAGTCCTGATGGTACGGTCCACGTATTGTTTATTGCATGGACAAGTGAGGAGATAAACTATGAATCTTGTAGCACAGGTGGTAAAGTGCTTCATTTTATAATTACGTAAAGTGGAAGTAGATAAAAAAGTATAATTTTTCCGTTTACCATATACATTATGTAGACATACCTTGCATTTTCGGCAAGGATATTGAAAAATATCTTTATATGCATGTACATTATCCAGTGACGGGACAAGGTCACCCAGTTCCCTGGGCAAAAAATTTGTTTGTGCAAGCTTAGGGGATCCTACGTCCAGCAGTTATTCGCTTGTCAAAATCAGTGCCACTGTCACTACTTCTGTCAGCCTGTTGTAACAGAAGGAAGGTGCCCTCATCCCTACAGTAAACGCCCCCATCCCTACAGTAAACCATTGCGCCCAGGGCATCCCCCCACCCCTTATCCCGACCCTGACACTATCTAAGCTCTATATATTACTTTTCATGAGTTGGGACAGTCAGAGTGTATCTACAGAGGATGCAGAGTGCTCTGAGACACATGTTTGCCATATCCAGCTGTAGGGGGCCATACCAGAAGACACTTATGCCTATGGCTACTGTAAGACTTCTGTGCCAGAGATTTATAGGAACAAAAATGTATTTGCAGTGATTTTAAATAATTGAGGGTTTATTGCATGCCAGTACTTTCAGTCGCTGTCTAAAATTAATAGTAAACTGTCTTGCCCAACTCCAGGATGAAATGATTACATGCTTAGTAACTCTAGGGAGTAGAGGAACAAGCTGTTTTACTTACCATATTCCTCGCTCTGAAATTGACTGGAGTAATGGCACTGATGGAACAGTGAAAGGGCAAACATTTATGAACCTATTACAGGAGATTTTATGGTCCAGTTTGAGGCCCTAACTATGAATGATGCTCTGTTGGACCTGGTAATCTGATACCATGCAGAGCTTATTATTAATGTTCATACAAAGGAATATCTGGGTAGCAGTGACCATAACATGATTTAATTTGATGTTAGCTGTAAGCAAAAAACACATACGGGAAAGATAAAAACACTTAACTTTAAGAGAGCAAATTTTCCAAGGATGAGGACTGCTCTCCAAGGCTTAGACTGGGAGGGAATATTGGCATTGATGAACACAACAGAAATGGGAATTCTTCAAAAAGACTGTATGCAAACTCACTGCAAAGTATATTCCCATGGGCAATACATTTAAAAGTCTAAAAATAAAACCCATGTAGCTCATGGCCAAAGTTAAAAAAGCTAAAAATAATAAAAAAAGAGATTTAAAAAAAAATATATAAAAATGAAGGAACACTATTATCTTTAAATGTTACAAAGAATATAACAGAATATGTAAAAAGGAAATCAAAAACGCCAAAAATTCAGAACGAACGGCAGATTGCAAAAGAGTGTAGGACAAATCCTCAAAAATTATTTAAATATATTTATATATTTATAGTAAAAATGTCAGGTCTGAGCATGTAGACCCTTTACAAAATAATCTAGAGTGGGTGACTGGAAAATGTATTAAATAATTTTCTTCTATACCAAGGAGCATGGGGTAGCTCATGTCCATAATGGGGATGGTAGTGACACAGCCCCAAATGATCCACAATGGCTCAAAAGGGATATGGTCCAGAAATATTTAGACAGAAAAAAGGTGGATAAAGCACCCGGACCAGATGGCATCCACCCACAGATCCTAACAGAATTAAACTCTGTCATTTCAAAGCCATTGTATCTAATTGTATCTAATTTTTAGGGACTCATTAATGAATGGAATGGTACCACTGAATTGGGGTAGGGCCAATGTGGTGCCTATATTTAAAAAAGGGACAAAAGTCAAGTAACTATAGACCTGTTAATTTAACTTCTATAGTTGGGAAGATACTGGAGAGTTTAATTAAAGACTGCATAGATGAGTTCTTGCTGGAAAAAATATTTTAAGCAACAGACAGCATGGGGTAACGAAAGACAGAAGTTGTCAAACAAACCTGATTTCTTTTTATGAAGAGGCAAGTGAAATCTTGGACAGAGGGGTGGCTGTGGACGTGGTATACTTGGATTTTGCAAAAGTGTTCGATACAGTTCCCCACACACAGCTAATGTGTAAGGTAAAGTCTACAGGCTTGGAAATATCAGTTTGTAAATGGATAGAAAACTGGCTAAAAGAGAGAATTCAGAGAGTAATAGTTAATAATTCTTACTCTGAATGGTCTAAGGTTATCAGTGGTGTATCCCAAGGTAAGAATATGCACGCATCATACATGCTAGGGGGAGTACAACATGGGGAATCCGTGGTGAAGGATCTGGGGGTTTTGGTAGATCATAAGGTCAATAATAGCATGCAATGCCAAGCTGCGGTTTCCAAAGCAAGCAAAATCCTTTCTTGTAGTAAAGCGGAGTTCCATTCGATTTTAAAGACAATATCTCATAGTGATTACATCGCTGTTCTAATTTAAAAACGGAACATAATTTTTATTTTATTTAAAATGTACCTTTGTTTTTCTTCTTTGTTTATCTTGTTCCTTAATCTGGGGATTTCGGATATGGGCGGTGATTGTGCGGCTATTTTGTCACTTCCTCGATCCGCACTGTCTCCTGGGATCTTTTCTGATTGTTCCCAGGAGTCTGTGTGGCGGCCCGGCGCGAGATATCGTGAGAGGTTGCCATCTCAAAGGGGGGGGGGACTTCCGATGACGCCGCCTGTTGCAATGGCAACCTGAGCTGTTGTCTTCGCTCCGAATTGAAGTCACTGCGCATGCGCGAGATCTGAGATACAGCGCACAGTGCATGCTGGGACATCAGTGACACTGTATCCCGGAACAGGATGCCTGTGGGCTTCACATGCCCACAGGCAAGATGAAAACCACCGAACAGACACTATATAACTTAATTTATATAGCTAAAATAGATATCGTAAAGACTTCAAAAATGGGACAAGTGAGTACTAATTATAAATAATTTAATCAATGTCATTGCATTAAAAAAAAAACAAAAAACGATTTAGGCAGTGTAACCCCGCTTTAAGAGAGGTATGGACTCCAGAGAGAGAGATATCATTTTGCCCCTGTACAAATCATTAATAAGAGCGTATCTGGAATATGCAGTTCAGTTTTGGGCACCAGTTCACAAAAATTATATCGGGGAGAGTGCAGAGAAGAGCAACCAAACTGATAAGAGGCATGGAGGAACTCAGCTATGGGGAAAGATTAGAGGAACTGAATTTATTCTCTCTTGAAAAGAGGAGGTTAAGGGGGATATGATCAACATGTACAAATATTTAAGGGGTCCATATAGTGAACTTGGTGTTGAGTTATTCACTTTACGGTCAACACAGAGGACAAGGGGGCACTCTTTATGCCTAGAAGAAAAGAGATTTCATCTCCAAATATGGAAAGGTTTCTTCACAGTAAGAGCTGTGAAAATGTGGAATAGACTCCCTCCAGAGGTGTTTCTGGCCAGCTCGGTAGATTGCTTTAAGAAATGCATAGATTCTTTCCTAAATGTACCCATGATTGGGTACTGACATTTATAGGTAAAGTTGATCCAGGGAATGTCCGATTGCCTCTCGATTGATCAGGAAGGAATTGTTTCCCCTGCTATAGCAAATTGGATCATGCTCTGCTGGGGTTTGTCGCCTTCCTCTGGATCAACTGTAGGTACGGGATTGTATGATATTATTTTTTATTTATTTTTATGGTTAAACTAGATGGACTTGTGTCTTTTTTCAACCTGACTAACTTTGTAACTATGTAAGCAATTCCCTAAGTGATTTGCTAGCTTTTAACTTCAAGCTAAAATACACTTATGCCGCGTACACACGATCGGAATTCTCGTCGGAAAAAACAGCACTATAAAAGGGAAGTTTAATGCTTCCAAGCATGCGTCAAATTGTTTCTGAGCATGCTTTGGAATTTTGCGTGTCGGAATTGCATACACACGATCGGAAAATCCGATAGAAAGGTTTTCCGTCTGAAAAATTGAGAACAGGTTCTCAATTCAAAGCCCGTCGGAAATTCCGACAGAAAAAGACCGTTGGGCATACACACGGTCGGAAAATCCGATGAAAAGCTCCCATCGGACTGTTTCCATCGTGTGTACGCCGCATTACAGTTAATTAATCTGGAAAAACACAACCATAACCAAGCAAAAAAACCTAATTTTACCTTTGTCACAGTGCTAGTAGTGCTCATCTGCAGATCTTCACTCTCTTTTTTATCTTTTCTTCTCTGCACCCCTTTTTTGGTCTATTTACCTTTTTTTCATTAAAACTTCTGTCCCCCCCCCCCCATGCATATCATAGGCTAGTCAAATTACATGCACTTTACCCGCTGTACCTCCTGGGATATGCAAGTCACAGGGGAGGGTGGCAGGCCTAGCAGTGAGACATTGGGAGATCCGCCAGCTGAACCTGGAATAGCTGGCGGCTTCCTGATAATGTCATGCATGAAGATGGTGTCCTGAAACCAAGCGTGGGGCAGAAGGGAAGAGGATCTCAGCAGGACAACACTGGAGCTGCTGGCCGGGTGAATATGTTAACCGCTTCCCGACCAGCGCACACACATATACGTTGGCAGAATGTCACGGACCGGCAAAAGGGCATACAGGTACGCGTGCACGCCGGTCGGGACCTCCGTGAGTCCGGTCGCGGGTCCCGCAGACTTGATCGCCATGGGGATACCCGCAATCGTCTCACAGGGAGGATGAACGGGGAGATGCAGAAGTAAACAGCATCTCCCATTCTGCCTAGCAACAAGTGACACTGATCTCTGCTCCCTGTGATTGGAGCAGAGATCAGTGACTGTCACACACAGCCACGCCCCCCACAGTTAGCAACACACCCCTAGGACACACTTAACCCCTACACTGCCACCCCCTGGTTAACCCTTCACTGCCAGTGTCATTTACACAGGAATCAGTGCATTTGTATAGCACTGATTGCTGTATAAATGACAATGGTCCCAAAAATGTGTCAAAAATGTCCGATGTATCCACCATAATGTCGCCATAATGTCGCAGTCACAATAAAAATCGCTGATCGCTGCTATTACTAGTAAGAAAAAACTATTAATAAAAATGCTATAAAACTACCCCCTATTTTGTAAACGCTAAAACTTTTGCGCAAACCAATCAATAATCGCTTATTGCAATTTTTTTAATCAAAAATATGTAGAAGAATACGTATCAGCCTAAACTGAGGAAAAAAAAAATATATTTTTTTATATTTTTGGGGGATATTTATTATAGCAAAAAGTAAAAAATAATGCGTTTTTTTCAAAATTGTTGCTAATTTTTTGTTTACAGCCTAAAAAATAAAAACCACAGGGGTAATCAAATACCACCAAAAGAAAGCTCTATTTGTGGGAAAAAAAGGACGTCAATTTTGTTTGGGAGCCACGTCGCACGACCGCGCAATTGTCAGTTAAAGCAACGCAGTGCCATATCGCAAAAAGTGCTCTAGTCGTAAGCCAGCAAAATGGTCCAGTCTGAAAGTGGTTAACTGTGTAGGACCCACAACTAGGTAAGCAGGCATTATTAAGAAAGAAAGAAAAATGAGGGGGAAGGTGAAGGTCCTCTTTAATCAATTGCTTTCAGTGCAATAAAACTGGAGTTTCCTAGAAAACGACAACTTTTCTGTGAATCTTAAAGCATTACCTTATTTTATTTATTTATTACAGGTACTTATATAGCTCCGTCAATTTACGCAGCACTTTACATGCATATTGTACATTCACATCAGCCCCTGCCCTCAAGGAGCTTACAATCTAAGGTTACATTGAGTTTTTTGTCAATCCAGAGACCCCCTGCAAAAAGTTTATCACTTGCTCCTTTTGGGTGTTAGGATACTGAAATCTTTGCAGTTATAATTTAGGCCGGTCCCTAACCTGATTACTAGCGTGTTAACACTTTTAACACAAAATTTGCCCTCTGGTTCCCCGCGGAAAAAAACCCTACAACTGCACTCTTTTGCCGCGTACACACGGTCGGAATTTCCGATGGAAACAGTCCGATGGGAGCTTTTCATCGGATTTTCCGACCGTGTGTATGCCCATCGGTCTTTTTCTGTCGGAATTTCCGACGGACTTTGGATTGAGAACCTGTTCTTAATTTTCCGATCGTGTGTATGCAATTCCGACACGCAAAATTCCGACGCATGCTCGGAAACAATTCGACGCATGGTCAGAAGCATTAAACTTCCCTTTTATAGTGCAGTCGAAAGTTTTTTAAGGCGTGGTGTTATTGACCATCGGAATTTGGTGTGACCGTGTGTAGGCAAGACAGTTTGAGCGAAATTCAGTCGGAATTCCGTCGGGAAAACCATCAGAGCTTTTTCCGACGAGAATTCCGACCGCGTGTACGCGGCATTTGACTTGTCCCAGATACTAATACTAGACCTGGAATTTAGGAGACTACAATACACTCTACATGCAAAAGGCTCATTAGTCCCCTCTTTGCCTCCTCTGTGTACATCCACGTGTAAATGCTTCCATGACCCAAAACCAGGAAGACATTTATTGTTTTTGGAAAGGAGTTCAGTAAAGCATTTACTTTTAAACTGTTAATAGCTTTTGTGGAGCTAAAGTGCTTGCATACATTTGGCAAGGACTTGTCTTGTCATTGATTATTTTATATAAACAAAACTTGTTTTTCCTAATTAACGAAGGGACTAGTTTTGTGAATATTCATATATAAATAGAAACTGTTTACACTGAGACATAATTGTTGGTTTATATTGCGTGCAGGTGTAGCAATTGCATGGGAGTTCCGGTGTGGTATTTTTCTTATGTTAGGCTAAATAGGGAATTAACATATCATCATATATTAAATGAACATACATTATATGAGGCACACAGAGCTGTGCAACCACAAGGATCTGTTGTCATTGTATGCATTACAGTATAAGTACATCTCTGAAACCCTGCAAACTAAAACTACGCTGATAATGCAAATAGTCATTCTGTTGTTGATGATCCCCATATGCTTTTGCAGAGTAGACTTCTAATGTGTACTATGAGACTTTGCATGTATTGCAGCAAAAGCAACACAAGAGAATAGCTCTTTGTTTCCTGAAAGCTTACTAGATTTCTAAACTTATTTAGCCATTTATTGGTCATTTCTGAGATTAGTCTGTTCTTTAGGTGCAGAGCTCTGTTAAATCATTAACGGAATAAAAATATTGGCATTAGCTATTGTAATCTACAGCAATTAGATTTATACTTCCATGTTCATATTTACAGAGCTTTACCTTGTACACAGCAAGTATTCAGTAATGTATGAACTGAAGCAAAGTGTGCAGCGACCTCTAATGTTCACATAGTATATTGCAAGTAATCACATTTTATCACATTCATTTTGTTTCTGTTTAGACTAGTACTGTACACACATTGAGAATTTACGGATGTAGGACCATCCTTTTTTTTTTTTTTGCTTGCTAGTCTCATATCGAAAATGTATAGGTTACTAAAGTTACAAAAGAATAGAACTTCGGAAGTAATGTAATGTATTGTATTGTATTGTAATGTATTCTTTCGTTACCCAGCATTCGTGGTCTTGGTCACACAATTTTTTTTCATACAAATACTATACTAATTACACGAAAGAAAAAATTCTGTGCTTGTCCCTTTGGATATTTTCACATGAACTGTTGTGATCTGCTGTTGAAAGCTGTGTACTAATGTATAGATTATTGGACAATTGCTCCAAATGCATTTTTTTTTACCTTGAATCAAAATGGCACTCAGAACAAAACAGAAACCTTTCCTCAGTACCTGGAACATTGTCCGTCTCCTTGACAGTATTAGGAAAGCGTGGATTCTCTAGTGTCATTGACAACCCAGCAACCAGGCACTTCTCAGGATGCCAGCTTGTTGGCCCTCCTCCAAAGAGTCCTCCCCTGGTCACTTACACGAGCTGCGGTGCCCCTCCAAGTTGAGAGCGCACCCGGATGCCTTGAATCCTCCCCCTGTGCCTCGGACCAGCCGGTTCTGAGACTCGGGAACAGACGGATCCTTGCCCCAGACCAAACAGGTCTGTGGGGCTTGTCAGATCAACCATGTTGCGGTGCGGCACACGCTCCCTTGACCGAGACCCCTCGCAGGGTTACCCCAGTCCAGCTCCAGGAACAGGCAGCTCCGGCCTAATGAACCCTGAACACGTGACTCCAGCATCTTAAGTACGCTTCCCCAGACTCCTCAGCGGGGCCAAACGCACCCACTGATTGGCTCCGGGGAATGCCAGTACCCAAACGTCCAACCAGGCCTGCTACTGAGCCTGTCATGTGTGCAGTGAACCTCACTGCACACATGATCAGGCAGAACCCCAAAACAGCCCAGCCAAATTGATGCTAAAACTTCCCTAACCAATTAGCTCTCAGAACCCCTTAACTGTTCTGAGAGACAAAAAATAACTACATTTACACATAGCGGACACCTAAAAAAGGTGTCACCGCTACAACTACGTACAGCAACAAAATGCCATCATGCTAACTTATGTGCAAAAAATAAATCAGGGAATATCTGCCGCATAGGCCAACATTACAATTTATGTAAACAGTTAAAAAAAAAAAAGGCTTAGTGTTGCATATAAACATTTGTTGAAGTCAGCAGCATAAAACAGTCATAAGTCTGTCATCTGATCATGCACAAGGCATCTCTTTATACAATGAACCATTTATTACTATCAATTTTCCTTTTCACAGATTTCATGTGTGTGCAGAAAAGGCTATGCTAAATCACACACAAGAGAAGTGACCCTGTTATCACTTGCTATCCTGATAGGCTTGTTTTTCTTTTTGCTTGAAAAAAAAATCAGTTATGCATACCAGAACAGCTGGTTCTACTTTGTATTAGATCAGCTATCTCAAACTGTTGTGGGACTACAAGTCCCACCATGCCTCTGCCTGAGGGAGTCATGCTTGTAACTGTCAGCCTTGCAATGCCTCATGGGACAACAGCTGGAGGGCCACCAGTTTGACACTACTGTATTAAATCCTTTTTAACAAGTTTTTTGTCAACAGTAGTTAGACTTTAGATTTTTAGAATTAGCCAACCAAATAACTTCATTGTAAAGAGTGTGCCTATGGTAGGTCACATCTTTGGATGCCTATGTGTAACACTGGTGTAGCAAGAGGTATCTTCAGAGAGCAGTTAACCCCTTAAGGCACAGCACATCACTTCTATTTAGTTCAGGGCAGTCTGAGCTCTGTCACCTGAACATCTGGCCCCCTGTCGGTGTTAATGTTTGCTTGTGTTCCCCAAGTTACTGCTACACTGACTCGAAGTCTGTACTCACCTGGGGCACCACCAGTGGGTGTGAAGATCATTGCCCACACTAGTCACCCCCTTGGGAATACTGGTCAGAATCCAGCCTGGCAGAACCAGATTAACAGTGCTCTACAGAGCCCTACACTCTTCACTGGTGACTCTTCCCACCACACACAGGTTGTTTTTAAATTTGGTGTTATCGCTCTCACTCTCTCATACTGCTCACTGGAAGTTCAACATGGCACCTTATGGCAAAAGAATTGTTGCTCTACAGAAAGATGGCCTAGGCTATAAGATGATTGCCAAGACCCTGAAACTGAGCTGCCAAGACTATACAACGGTTTAACAGGACAGGTTCCACTGAGAACAGGCGTGTGCTCAGCATCATATCAAGAGGTTGTCTTTGGGAAATAGACATATATGAGTGCTGCCAGCATTGCTGCAGAGGTTGAAGGGGTGGGGGGTCAGCCTGTCAGTGCTCAGACTATATGCCGCACACTGCATCAAATTGGTCTGCATGGCTGTCGTCCCAGAAAGAAGACTCTTCTAAAGATGATACACAAGAAAGCCCGCAAACAGTTTGCTGAAGACAAGCAGACTAAGGACATGGATTACTGGAACCATGTCCTGTGGTCTGATGAGACCAAGGTAAACTTATTTGGTTCAGATGGTGTCAAGCGTGTGTGGCAGCAACCAGGTGAGGAGTACAAAGATAAGTGTGTCTTGTCTACAGTCAAGCATGGTGGTGGGAGTGTCATGGTCTGGGGCTGCATGAGTACAGCCAGCACTGGGGAGTACAATTCATTGAGAGAACCATGAATGCTAACATGTACAGTGACTTACTGAAGCAGAGCATGATCCCCTCCCCTCAGAGACTGGGCCGCAGGGCAGTATTCCAACCCCAAACACACCTCCAAGATGACCAGTGCTTTGCTAAAGAAGCTGAGGGTAAAGGTGATGGACTGGCCAAGCATGTCTCCAGACCTAAACCCTATTGAGCATCTGTGGGGCATCCTCAAACAGAAGGTGGAGGAGCGCAAGGTCTCTAACATCCACCAGCTCCGTGATGTCATTGTGGAGGAGTGGAAGAGGACTCCAGTGGCAACCTGTGAAGCTCTGGGGAACTCCATGCCCAAGAGGGTTAAGGCAGTGCTGGAAAATAATGATGGCCAAACAAAATATTGACACTTTGGGCCCAATTCGGACATTTTCACTTAGGGGTGTACTCACTTTTTTGCCAGCGGAAGTTTAGACATTAAAGCGGGATTTCTGCCGAAATTTTTTTTTTTAAAGTCAGCAGCTACAAATACTACAGCTGTGGACTTTTAAAATATGGACACTTACCTGTCCAGCGCTCCCGCCATGTCGGCACCCGCCTTGCGGCTTCACTTCCCGGTTCTCTACTGCGCATGCGCGAGTCGCGCTGCGCAATACGGATAGTCCCTGCTGTCTCTGGGACCCGTGTGTTTCCCAGCAGACAGCGGATAGGAAGTGGCGTAGATACCCGCAGATTCTGTGGCTATCTATGCCGGAAGTGGGTGCAGATACCTGTATTATACAGGTATCTGCACCCCCTCCCCCCCTCCCCCCTGAAAGGTGCCAATTGTGGCACTAGAGGGGGGGATGGTTCCGATGAGCGGAAGTTCCACTTTAGGGTGGAGCTCCGCTTTAATGGCTGTGTGTTGAGTTATTTTGAGGGGACAGCAAATTTACACTGTTATACAAGCTGTACACTCACTACTTTACACTGTAGCAAAGTGTTATTTCTTCAGTGTTGTTACATGAAAAGATATAATAAAATATTTACAAAAATTTGAGGGGTGTACTCATTTTTGTGAGATACTGTATATATAGTGCTGTGTCATGGCTTAGGACGACAAGGCCCAGGCCCAGGGCAACACTTTGCAGGGGGAGGCAAAAAAGCCGCTCCCTGCATGGAAAAATGCCCCCCCAACCCATCCATCCGAGTCCCGCCTCCCACACACATACAGCGCGCTCTCGAACTGTGCGGTATTACGCACACTAGAAACAAGTGGGAGTGCTGTCCAGACAAACTCCTGCCCGCTCCCCTCCAATCGCAGTAAATGGCCACAGGCATACCGCCCTCTTCCTCACCAGTGTGTGCCCTTCCCTGCCCCACGTCGGGGGTGTTTGTGCAGACGTGTTAGTGGAACGGGGAGAGAGAGGGCACGCTGCTAGTGGCGTGTGGTGATCTGTATGTAAATCGGGTCAACGTGTCCAACCAAAAAGTGTTTGGAGGAGCTGGGTTAGGGGGCGGTGATTGGGTGTGTCAGCTGTTAGCAAAGTGCACCTGTTTAATGCACGCCTAGTGGTGGAAAACATTTTGTGGGCGGGGTTAATATTGGTGGAAGAAGTGACAGGTTGTCTTAGGGATCTTTGTACTGGAACCTTATAGGCTAATGACAGGCAGAATAATTGTCAGTGGGCTGTGTCTGCTTTTTATTCCAGAGCCTCAGCCCTCAACTGCAGCACATTTACTATGCAAATACTGACTTCATTACAAGTCAGACCACACCCCCCTCACAACTGTGCAGTGGAGGTTGACCATGCCTCCTGCCCCGCCCATTAATTCATTTATTTTATTTCTAGGAATCCATGGAAAACGCTGTGCATGCATATTTGATGCAGATTAAAAACGCACTGGATTGCATCCGAACGCACTCCAGATCAGTTCCGGATGTGTTTCTGCATGCGTGTTTTTAATGCACTTTTGACATGTTCCGGTGCATTTGTGATGCGTTTCCGAAAGCATTCCAGATGCTTTTTTTTTCTTTTTTCTTGGATTTTTTTTCACTGTACTAGGGTCTGGTACTAGGGTATGTTAATATTGTTAAAGTTGTTGTTAATATTTATTTTTGGAACTTAATTCTGCATAAAACATTTAACAGTGTAATTTCATGAGATAATTTACAAGGGCGTGTTTAGGGGAGGACTTAGGAGCAGGGTAGGGGTTGGGTGTGGCAAGTGGTGGCGAGTAACTCTTAAGGCCTGGCTAGTGGGTTAGGACTTGAAATTTTGAGGCCTGCATTGTACATTCCCATCAGTCCCTGCCCTCAAGAAGCTTACAAGTAGGCACCTGGTACCCACTTGTAATGTACAGAGAGGAAGAGGTGGAGCTCTAAGAGGAAAAGGTCGGCCATAGCCGAAAGACGGCTACAGCGTGGTTGGCTTATTCTGGGTGGCGTGTGACGATCCCTGCAGCTCCTCCAGAGTTACCATGGGACTCTTGGCTGCTTCTCTGATGAATGCTCTCCTTGCCCGGCAGTTTAGGTGGATGGCCATGTCTTGCTAGGTTTGCAGTTGTGCCATACTCTTTCCATTTTTGGATAATGAATTGAACAGTGCTCCATGAGATGTTCAAAGCTTGGGATATTTTTTATAACCTAACCCTGCTTTAAACTTTTCCACAACTTTATCCCTGACCTGTCTGAGGTGTTCCTTGGCCTTCGTGATGCTGTTTGTTCACTAAGGTTCCCTTACACACCTCTGAGGGCTTCACAGAACAGCTGTGTTTATACTGATATTAAATTACACACAGGTGGACTCTATTTACTAATTAGATGACTTCTGAAGGCAATTGGTTCCACTAGATTTTAGTTAGGGGTATCAGAGTAGAGGGGGCGGAATACAAATGCACGCCACACTCATAAATGTATTTGAAACAAATGTTGAAAACCATTTATCATTTCCTTCCACTTCACAATTATGTGCCACTTTGTGTTGGCCTATCACATAAAATCCCAATAAAATACATTTATGTTTTTGATTGTAACATCACAAAATGCGGAAAAAATGTCAAGGGGTTTGAATACTTTTTATAGGCACTGTATTAAAGGGGTTGTAAAGGCAGAAGTTTTTTTATCTTAATGTATTCTATGCATTAAGATAAAAAAAACTTATGTGTATAGCAGCCACCCCAGCACCCCTCTAATTACTTACCTAAGCCCCATCTCTCTCCAGCGATGTCCATGAATCTCTTAGCTGTCCATGACACTTCTCCTGATTGGCTGAGACACAGCAGTGGTGCCATTGAGAGGAGGCGGGGCCGGTTAGGGCTCCGTGTCTGAATGTATAGACGGAGCTCTGACTCGGCTGCCCACATAGAGAGCTGCTGGCTGTGGGGGCATTCGATAGGAGGGACGGGCCAGGAGCAGTGAAGAGGGACCCAAGAAGAGGAGGATCTGGGCTACTCTGTGCAAAACCAACTGCACAGAGGTGGTAAATATAACATGCTTGTTATAATAATAATAATAATAATATGAATAATAATACTACAGGATTTATATAGCACCAACAGTTTACGCAGCGCTTTACAATATAAAAGGGAGACAATACAGTTAAAATACAATAAAATACAAGAGGATTAAGAGGGCCCTGCTCAGAAGAGCTTACAATCTAATAGGGTGGGGCAGGTGGTACAAAAGGTTGTAACTGTGGGGAATGAGCTGATGGAAGTGGTAGAAGATTAGTTAGAGACGTGATAGGCTTTCCTGAAGAGATAAGTTTTCAGGGAGAGTAGGGGATAGCCGGACAGGTGGAGGTAGCGAGCTCCAGAGGATGGGAGAGGCTCTGGAGGAATCCTGGAGACGAGCATGAGAGGAGGAGACGAGAGAGCTTGAGAGTAGGAGGTCTTGAGAAGAGTGGAGAGGATGGTTTGGGTGATATTTGGAGACAAGTTTGGTGATGTAGCTTGGTCAGAGTTGTGAATGGCTTTGTATGTTGTGGTTAGTATTTTGAATTTAATTCGCTGGGTGATTGGGAGCCAGTGTAGGGATTGGAGGAGAGGGTTGGCAGACACTGAGTGGTTGGTAAGGTGGATAAGTCTGGCAGCAGCATTCATGATAGACTGAAGAGGGGGATAGTCTATGAAGAGGCCGGCCAATGAGAAGGGAGTTGCAATAGTCAAGGCGAGAGATAACAAGGGAGTGAATAAGGAGCTTGGTGGTTTCATTTTTTAAAAAGGGGCAAACTTTAGAGATGTTACGGAGGTGAATTCTACAAACTTTTGACTTGTTATTTTAATTTTTTTAAACAAATCTTTACAATCACTTATGATCTACCAAATCCCCCAGATCCTTCTCCACTATGGATTGGTTGTACTCCCCCTAGTACTTAGGATAAAAATTCTTAGCCCCCAAGAGAATAACTTTACATTTATAAACATTAAGCCCAGGTTCACACTGACAGCTTTGGTTTCTGCACAGATGGCTATTGAAATCACACCCCGAAGTAGCCAAAAGTAGTACAGAAACTACTTTTGAGAACCGGTGAGGTGCCACAAAGTCGGCGTCGCACCAATTCGAATAGTGCCAATGCCAGCAATAGCTGCCGATTTGGCATGCGATTTGACATGTCAAATCGCATGCCAAATGGCTGCAATGTGAACCTAGGTTAAACATCATTTGCCACATAGTTGCCCAATTAAACAGTGCATTGAGGTCTGCTTGTAAGTTGGAGACATCCTGTAAGGAGGTTATTCCATGGCATAGCTTGGTGTCATCTGCAAAGACTGAAATCTCAGACCCTATATCACTTATAAAGATATGAAAAAGTAAGGGTCCCAACACTGAACCTTGGGGTACACCGCTGATCACCTTAGACGCTATAACTTTTGCACACTGGCTTTTTTCAAGATGCATAATAAGGAGGCACTCGAAGAAAGATGGGCTGCATGGTCGAGTCGCCAGAAGAAAGCCATTACTATGCAAACGCCACAAAGTATCCCAATTACGATACGCCAAATAGCACAGAGACAAGCCTCAAACCTTCTGGTACAAAGTAATTTGGAGTGATGAGATCAAAATTGAGCTTTTTGGCCACAACCATAAACGCTACATTTGGAAAGGAGTCAACAAGGCCTATGATGAAAGGTACACCATTCCTACTGTGAAACACAGAGGTGGATCGCTGATGATTTGGAGATGTGTCAGCTACAAAGGCACAGGAAATTTGGTCAAAATTGATGAGAAGATGAATGCAGTATGTTATCAAAAAATACCGGAGGAACATTTGCATTCATCAGCCAGGAAGCTGCTCATAGGACGTACTTGGACATTCCAACATGACAATATTCCACAACACAAGGAAAAATACTGAAGCACTGGATCTTGGTGCAAGGTGGGTTTCTATACCCCAAGCAGTCCTATCAGGTGCAGCCTAATCACTTGTATGGCCCATCTACTAGGAGACACCCACTGGTGGCCACCAGAACTACACCCTTTGGTTCTACACACATTGCCACCAGCAGGTGACCCAAGCAATGACAGCGGTCCCGACAGTCCCCCCCCCCCTTAACGCTCTATTCTGCCGTTATCCTGACAGTCAATGTGGATGTGGGAAAAGTCCAAAAAAGTTCCCCCTCCCAGTCTGCGGGTTTCCTTGCATTCTTCAGGCCAGAGTCTTTTAACCTGCTGTGAGGTGTGCCACCTTAGTCAGGTAATGGACTGTGCGCCCCACCGATAGGGTCTAGAAAATTAGGTCTGGTACCAAAAACTAGTTGGGCAGCAGGCATGCAACCATTGGGGGCTGAAAACAAAGGGACATTAAAATCAGGCTGGGCATCAAGCAAGGGAAAAACAGTGAAAAGCTGGGCATCAGGCAGGACAGCCTCAGCGGCACGCTGGGCATCAGGGGCAGGAAAGCATCATCGGCAAGCTGGGCATCAGGAACCGAATCAGCAGGCACTGTGTCAGCAGGCTGGATAGCAGGCACCAGATCATCGGGCTGGGCAGCGGGCACTGGATCATCAGGCTGGGCAGTGGGCACCGGGTCATTCGTCACAAGATCAATGGGCCCTGGATCATCAGGCTGGGCAGCAGACACCAGGTCATCAGGCTGGGCAGTAGGCACTGAGTCATCCATCACCAGATCAGCAGGCACCGGGTCATCAGGCTGGGCAGTGGACACTGGGTAATCAGGCACAGGATCAGCAGGTACCGGGTCATCAGGCTCTGGATCAGCAGGCTGGGCAGCGAGCAGAGGCATATCAGGCTGGGCAGCAAGCAGAGGCACTTAGTACTACTTAGTTGGTAGCAGGGTGTATTGGGCTGAAAATGTGGTTGCTGTGGGTGTAGGAGAGAAAGACATCTTAGCGGGCAGGAATCTAGCCACAGGAATGGTTGCAAGCTGACAGAGGCTGAGTTCAATGAAATTTGACCATGCCTGCAATAATGGTTGCACAAAATCTAATTTACATACTGCCTGTCTGATCAGAGATTGCACTGAATTAATACATTCTACTTGCACCTGTTGGGAGCATGCTGAGTAGGGTTCGGAGACTCAATGCTCTGTCTAATTGGGCGACTATGTGGCAGATGAGGTTTAATGTTGATAAATGTAAAGTTATGCACTTGGGGGCTAAGAATATGCATGCATCATACATGCTAGGGGGAGTACAACTGAGGGAATCCGTAGTGGAGAAGGATCTGGGGGTTTTGGTAGATCATAAGCTTAATAATAGCATGCAATGTCAAGCTGCGGTTTCCAAAGCGAGCAAAGTCCTTTCTTGTATTAAGAGATGTATGGACTCCAGAGAGAGAGATATCATTTTGCTCCTGTTCAAATTATTAGTAAGACCTCATCTGGAATATGCAGTTCAGTTTTGGGCACCAGTTCTCAAAAAGGATATTGGGGAACTGGAGAAAGTGCAGAGAAGGGCAACCAAACTGATAAGAGGCATGGAGGAGCTCAGCTATGAGGAAAGATTAGAGGAACTGAATATATTCACCCTTGATAAGAGGAGATTAACGGGGGGATATGATCAACATGTATAAATATATAAGGGGTCCATATAGTGAACTTGGTGTTGAGTTATTCACTTTACAGTCAACAAAGAGGACAAGGGGGCACTCTTTACGTCTAGAGGAAAAGAGATTTCATCTCCAAATACAGGAAGGTTTCTTCACAGTAAGAGATGTGGAATAGACTCCCTGCAGAGGTGGTTCTCGCCAGCTCAGTAGATTGCTTTAAGAAAGGCCTGGATACTTTCCTAAATGTACATAATTTAACTGGGTACTAACATTTATAGGTAAAGTTGATCCGGGGAAAATCTGATTGCCTCTCGGGGGATCAGGAAGGAATTTTTTCCCCTGCTTTAGAAAATTGGAGCATGCTCTGCAGGGTTTTTTTTTTTTGGCTTCCTCTGGATCAACTGTGGGTATAGAATGGGGTATATGGGATTGTATGATATATTTATTTTTCCTGACAGACTCCATGGCAGCCAACGTGTGGGTTTAGTCCCGCCTCCACTACCCTATAGGACGTTACTCCCATAAATCTTTGCTCCCTGCCAGAGGCCGTGTTCTTTTTTTTGTCCTCCTCCGAAGGACCTATACTATGTCTTTCTACCTGAAGATTATCGTTCCCCCCTGTGATACGGACTGGCCGAGCGACTGGGAGTCGCACATTTCCAATAAGCTCTGGCTACTAGCGGAGTATGGAAAGGGGCATATGGAAGAGGCGCTGAAGAGGTGTGTTCCTGGTCACTGACAAGGCAGAACCGCGTTATGGTCGTTAATCCTGGCTACTAGCAGGTGACTGTTTCCCCCTACAAAGTCCGGCATGTAAGTTTTTCCTACCTTCGGCCAAACGATCGTTCACAGGAGGGGTGAGTTCTGCATGGCAGCCTTTTTTCTGTTGTTTTTGGCAGTGTATTTTGTGCTGGTTCTGTGTCCCCATACACCGCTGGTGCGGTGTGTCTGGTCATCATGGCGGCTGGTTCCTTGTGCGTTCCAGCCGCCGAGTCCCTTCCTCGTTCGCCGCGCGGTCGTTCTGCGCATGCGCAGAGCCAGCGCGAGAACGAGGCTTGGTTCGCGCATGCGCGTAGCGGTATTCGCGCATGCGCACTAGCATCGTGGCCGTCGCGCTGATGACGTCACGATAGGCGGCAGATTTAAAAGGGGAAAGACAGATTTCAGGCTCTGGAATGCCTGTAAGTCTGCAGAAGCACTCCAGAGAGCCCGTTTTTTCTACAAAAGGTAGGGAATCCTTGGTGGCCTGCTCTGCTGTCTTTGTTTGATGTTTTTTTGTAGTTTTTGATTTGGGTCAATTCTGTTTGCAGCATAATGGACCTTCCCGGACCACTTGTGCCGTCACCGCCTGCTAGTGGCCAGCCCTCTCGCAGCAGGTATTTTAGGGGGGGCATTCCCTGGGGTGCCTGCTGGGGGAGGGGGGAGGGTGGAACATCATCATAGGTGATGTTCCGCTGACACGGTGGATCTGTCTTTTTCTTTCAGCCCTTCCAGGTCTACTCAACACCGGAGTTCGCATAAAGGAAGCGGTTCATCTAAATCCCGCCGGCACTCCTCTTCCAGATCTAGACACCATGGTTCTTCTGCGAGATCCAGTCATCGTAGCCGGGAACCATCCCGCTCTTCTACGACTCGCCCCAGCCATTCTGAAGGGTCATGCTGGGGGTGTAGGGCTCAAGTCCCTAGGGACAAGTCCCTTTGTGATGCCTGTTACGTAAAGGCGACTGGAGAAAGGACTGACTCTGGCCAACAGTTAAAATCTATGGTGGAGAAGATGGTCAAGGACAGCTTAAAGGAGCTGGAAGCCCCTCATGTATCTCCTGTAGAGTCGCCCAAATCTCCTGTGAGGGATACCCAGGTTCAAGATACTTGGGAAGCCTCGTTACCAAGCCATCCATCCGCGGATCTCTCCGATAGTGAATCTGAGGAGGATGTGGCTGGTTCCGGTTTTGATTTTGCTCTGCTCCCTCCGTTGGTCAAAGCCATCAAGGAAACCTTGAATTGGGAAGAGCCGGTGACGGCTCCAGCGAAGCAGAGAAAATTTTTCAAACAATTAAAGAAGGAGCGGATCAGTTTTCCCTTTCTGTCGGAACTAGGAGAGGTTATTACGGAAGAATGGGGAAAGGTAGAGAAGAAGAACTCTCTCCTGCCAAAAATTCAGAAGCTGTACCCATTCAGAGAAGAAGAGGTAAAGCAGCTGGAATCATCCCCCCTAGTGGATGCGGCAGTAATGCGGTTGGTCAGACATGTGACCCTTCCCTTAGAGGACACGGTCTCCTTCAAGGACGCTCTAGACAGAAGAATTGATTCTGACCTGAAGCGGGTCTACCTTATGGCTGGCACGGCCTGTAAACCGGCCCTGGCTCTGGCGGCCTTGTCTAGAGCAATGGAGGTCTGGTCCGACAGTGTCGACGAGACACTCAGGGGTGTCTCAGAAGAGCTAGCCAGGAGTTCTCCTATACAGGAGCTGAGGCTGGCCTCGGCTTTCTTGGGGGAGGCCTCAATTGACATTATTCGTCTCCTGTCTCGAGTTATGCTATCCTCTGTGACTGCCAAGCGTGCCCTGTGGCTCCGTCCTTGGCTGGCCGACCCGGCATCTAAGCAGGTTTGGTGCCGGATCCCCTTTGACGGTTCGTCTTTGTTTGGGAATAGGTTGGATAGTGCTATAACTCGGGCCACGGGCGGTAAGTCTGGGTTCCTTCCCCAAGACAGACGCCAACAAAATCCCAGAGGTTCGTTTCCAAGGAAGCAAGGTCAAGACCGTGCCAGGGAGGCACGCAGTTACAGGCCCGGGAAGGAATTCTCCAGGTCTTGGAGGTCCAGGCAATCATCTTTCAAAAAAGCTACAAAAAGCAGTTTGTCGGGTGACAAACAACCGACCAAGTCCTTTTGAGAGCGAGCCCGTCCAGACGGACCGGGTGGGAGCTCGCCTGCTCCTTTTTCGGCACGTCTGGGCGGCCTCAATCCAGGATTTCTGGACCGTCAGGACGGTTTCCTCAGGACACACTTGGACGTTCAGCAGGGTCCCCAAGTGCAGGTGTGTCCCCACATCCATTCCAACATCAGAAGGAAAAAGGATGATACTTTCAACCTACGTAAAATCTTTATTGGAACAAGGCGCAG